>JBAIZL010000002.1:323020144-323317644 GCA_036971475.1 Prosapia bicincta | reverse complement strand
CACTACGTTAGTCTCACTGCCCCTGGCGTCTTGTACTATGCGCCACGTCGGTCCCAATGCCCCTGGCGTCTCGTACTATGCGCCACTTCCGTCTAACTGCCCTTGGCGTCTCGTACTATGCGCCACGTTGGTCTCACTGCTCTTAGCGTCTTGTTCTATTCACTACGTTAGTCCCACTGACCCTGCAGTCTCATACTATCCGCTACGTCATTCTTCCTGCCTCTGGCGTCTCGTACTATGCGCCACGTCGGTCTCACTGCTCTTGGCGTCTCGTACTATCCACTACGTTAGTTTCACTGACCCTGAAGTCTCGTACTATGCAGTACGACAGTCTAACTGCCCCCGGCGTCTCGTACTATGTGCTACGTCATTCTTACTACTTCTGGCGTCTCGTACTATGCGCAACGTCGGTCTCACTGTTCTTGGCGTCTCGTACTATTCACTACGTTAGTCTCACTGCCCCTGGCGTCTCTTACTATGCGCTACGTCAGTCTCACTGCCCCCGGCGTTTCTTACTATGCGCTACGTCAGTCTCACTGACCCTGGCGTCTCGTACTATGCACTACGTCCGTCTCACTGCCCCTGGCGTCTCGTACTATGCGCTACGTCAGTTTCACTGCTCCTGGCGTCTCGTACTATGCACTACGTCAGTCTCACTGACCCTGGCGTCTCGTACTATGCACTACGTCAGTCTCACTGACCCTGGCGTCTCGTACTATGCGCTACGTCAGTTTCACTGCCCCTGGCGTCTCGTACTATGCACTACGTCAGTCTCACTGCCCCTGGCGTCTCGTACTATGCACTATGTTAGTTTCACTGCCCCTGGCGTCTCGTACAATGTGCTACGTCAGTCTCACTGCCCCTGACGTCTCGTACTATGCGCTACGTCAGTCTCACTGCCCCTGGCTTCTCCTATTATGCGCTACGTTAGTCTCACTGCCCCTGGCGTCACGTACTATGCGCTACGTTAGTCTCACTGCCCCTGAAGTCTCGTAATATGCGTTATGTTAGTCTCACTGCCCCTGGCGTCTCGTACTATGTCCTACGTCATTCTTACTGCCCCTGGCGTCTCGTACTATGCGCTACTTCAGTTTAACTGCCTCTGGCATCTCGTACTATGCGCTACGTCGGTCTTACTGCTCTTGGCGTCTTGTGCTATGCACTACGTTAGTCTCACTGACCCTGAAGTCTCATATTATGCGCTCTGTCAGTCTCACTGCACATGGCGTCTCGTACTATGCGCTACGTCAACCTCACTGCCCCTGGCGTCTTGTACGTTGCGCTACGTCAGTCTCGTAGCCCCTGGCGTCTCGTACTATGCGCTACGTCAGTCTTACTTACCTTGGTGCCTCGTACTATGCACTACGTTAGTATTACTGCCCCTGAAGTCTCGTACTAAGCGCTACGTCAGTCTCACTGCCCCTGGCGTCTCGTATTAAACGCTACGTGAGTTTCACTGCCCCTGAAGTCTCGTACTATGCGCTAGGTCAGTCTCATTGACTTTGGCGTCTCGTACTATCCACTACGTTAGTTTCACTGACCCAGAAGTCACGTACTATGCACTACGTCAGTCTCACTGCTCCTGGCGTCTCGTACTATACGCTACGTCAGTCTCACTGTCCCTGGCGTCTCGTACTATTTGCAACATCAGTCTCACTGCCCCTGCCGTCTCGTACTATGCGCCACGTCGGTCTCACTGTTTTTGGAGTCTCGTACTATGTGCTACGTCTGTCTCACTGCACGTAGTGTCTCGTACTATGCGCCACGTCGGGGTCTCTGCTCTTGGCGTCTCCTATTATGCAATACGTTAGTATCACTGCCCCTGAAGTCACATACTATGCGCTACGTCAGTCTCACTGCCCCTGGCGTCTCGTACTATGTGCTACGTCAGTCTCACTGCACATGGCGTCACGTACTATGCGCTACGTTAGTCTCACTGCCCTTGAAGTCTCGTACTATGCGCTACGATAGTCTCACTGCTTCTGGCGTCTCGTACTATGCGCCACGTCGGTCTCACTGCCCCTGGCGTCACGTACTATGAGCTACATTAGTCTCACTGCCCTTGAAGTCTCGTACTATGCGCTACGATAGTCTCACTGCCCCTGGCGTGTCGTACTATGTGCTACGTCATTCTTACTGCCTCTGGCGTCTCGTTTTATGCGCCACGTCGGTCTCACTGCCCCTGGCGTCACGTACTATGAGCTACGTTAGTCTCACTGCCCTTGAAGTCTCGTACTATGCGCTACGATACTGCCCCTGGCGTCTCGTACTATGTGTTAGGTCAGTCTCACTGCAAGTGGCGTCACGTACTATGCGCTACGAAGGTTTCTCTGCTCTTGGCGTCTGGTACTAAGCGCTACGTCAGTCTCACTGCCCCTGGCGTCTCGTACTATGTGCTACGTCATTCCTACTGCCTCTGTCGTCTCGTACTATGCGCCACGTCGGTCTCACTGCTCTTGGCGTCTCGTACTATGCACTACGTTAGTCTCACTGACCCTGATGTCTCATACTATGCGCTAAGTCAGTCTCTCTGCCCCTGGCGTCTCGTACTATGCGCCACGGCGGTCTCACTGCTCTTGGCGTCTCGTACTATCCACTACGTTAGTTTCACTGACCCTGAAGTCTCGTACTATGCAGTACGACAGTCAAACTGCCCCCGGTGTCTCGTACTATGTGCTACGTCATTCTTACTACCTCTGGCGTCTCGTACCATGCGCCACGACGGTCTCACTGCTCTTGGCGTCTCGTACTATTCACTACGTTAGTCTCACTGACCCTGAAGTCTCATACTATGCGCTACTTCAGTCTCACTGCCAATGGCGTCTCGTACTATGCGCTACGTCAGTATTACTGCCCCTGCCGTCTCATACTATGCGCCACGTCGGTCTCACTGCTCTTGACGTCTCGTACTATGTGCTACGTCAGTCTGACTGCACGTGGTGTCTCGTACTATGCGCCCCGTCGGTGTCTCTGCTCTTGGCGTCTGGTACTATGCACTACGTTAGTATCACTGCCCCTGAAGTTTCGACTATGCGCTAAGATAGTCTCACTGCCCCTGGCGTCTCGTACTATGTGCTACGTCATTCTTACTGCCTCTGGCGTCTCGTATTATGCGCCACGTCGGTCTCACTGCTCTTGGCGTCTCGTACTATGCACTACGTTAGTCTCACTGACCCTGAAGTCTCATACTATGCGCTACGTCAGTCTCACTGCCCCTGGCATCTCGTACTATGCGCCACGTCAGTCTCACTGCTCTTGGCGTCTCGTTCTATTCTCTACGTTAGTCCCACTGATCTTGAAGTCTCATAATATGCGCTACGTCATTCTTCCTGCCTCTGGCGTCTCGTACTATGCGCCACGTCGGTCTCACTGCTCTTGGCGTCTCGTACTATCCACTACGTTAGTTTCACTGACCCTGAAGTCTTGTACTATGCAATACGACAGTCTAACTGCCCCCGGCGTCTCGTACTATGTGCTACGTCATTCTTACTACCTCTGGCGACTCGTACTATGCGCCACGTCGGTCTCACTGCTCTTGGCGTCTCGTACTATGCACTACGTTAGTCTCACTGCCCCTGGCGTCTTGTACTATGCGCCACGTCGGTCCCAATGCCCCTGGCGTCTCGTACTATGCGCCACTTCCGTCTAACTGCCCTTGGCGTCTCGTACTATGCGCCACGTTGGTCTCACTGCTCTTAGCGTCTTGTTCTATTCACTACGTTAGTCCCACTGACCCTGCAGTCTCATACTATCCGCTACGTCATTCTTCCTGCCTCTGGCGTCTCGTACTATGCGCCACGTCGGTCTCACTGCTCTTGGCGTCTCGTACTATCCACTACGTTAGTTTCACTGACCCTGAAGTCTCGTACTATGCAGTACGACAGTCTAACTGCCCCCGGCGTCTCGTACTATGTGCTACGTCATTCTTACTACTTCTGGCGTCTCGTACTATGCGCAACGTCGGTCTCACTGTTCTTGGCGTCTCGTACTATTCACTACGTTAGTCTCACTGCCCCTGGCGTCTCTTACTATGCGCTACGTCAGTCTCACTGCCCCCGGCGTCTCTTACTATGCGCTACGTCAGTCTCACTGACCCTGGCGTCTCGTACTATGCACTACGTCCGTCTCACTGCCCCTGGCGTCTCGTACTATGCGCTACGTCAGTTTCACTGCTCCTGGCGTCTCGTACTATGCACTACGTCAGTCTCACTGACCCTGGCGTCTCGTACTATGCACTACGTCAGTCTCACTGACCCTGGCGTCTCGTACTATGCGCTACGTCAGTTTCACTGCCCCTGGCGTCTCGTACTATGTACTACGTCAGTCTCACTGCCCCTGGCGTCTCGTACTATGCACTATGTTAGTTTCACTGCCCCTGGCGTCTCGTACAATGTGCTACGTCAGTCTCACTGCCCCTGACGTCTCGTACTATGCGCTACGTCAGTCTCACTGCCCCTGGCTTCTCCTATTATGCGCTACGTTAGTCTCACTGCCCCTGGCGTCACGTACTATGCGCTACGTTAGTCTCACTGCCCCTGAAGTCTCGTAATATGCGTTATGTTAGTCTCACTGCCCCTGGCGTCTCGTACTATGTCCTACGTCATTCTTACTGCCCCTGGCGTCTCGTACTATGCGCTACTTCAGTTTAACTGCCTCTGGCATCTCGTACTATGCGCTACGTCGGTCTCACTGCTCTTGGCGTCTTGTGCTATGCACTACGTTAGTCTCACTGACCCTGAAGTCTCATATTATGCGCTCTGTCAGTCTCACTGCACATGGCGTCTCGTACTATGCGCTACGTCAACCTCACTGCCCCTGGCGTCTTGTACGTTGCGCTACGTCAGTCTCGTAGCCCCTGGCGTCTCGTACTATGCGCTACGTCAGTCTTACTTACCTTGGTGCCTCGTACTATGCACTACGTTAGTATTACTGCCCCTGAAGTCTCGTACTAAGCGCTACGTCAGTCTCACTGCCCCTGGCGTCTCGTATTAAACGCTACGTGAGTTTCACTGCCCCTGAAGTCTCGTACTATGCGCTAGGTCAGTCTCATTGACTTTGGCGTCTCGTACTATCCACTACGTTAGTTTCACTGACCCAGAAGTCACGTACTATGCACTACGTCAGTCTCACTGCTCCTGGCGTCTCGTACTATACGCTACGTCAGTCTCACTGTCCCTGGCGTCTCGTACTATTTGCAACATCAGTCTCACTGCCCCTGCCGTCTCGTACTATGCGCCACGTCGGTCTCACTGTTTTTGGAGTCTCGTACTATGTGCTACGTCTGTCTCACTGCACGTAGTGTCTCGTACTATGCGCCACGTCGGGGTCTCTGCTCTTGGCGTCTCCTATTATGCAATACGTTAGTATCACTGCCCCTGAAGTCACATACTATGCGCTACGTCAGTCTCACTGCCCCTGGCGTCTCGTACTATGTGCTACGTCAGTCTCACTGCACATGGCGTCACGTACTATGCGCTACGTTAGTCTCACTGCCCTTGAAGTCTCGTACTATGCGCTACGATAGTCTCACTGCTTCTGGCGTCTCGTACTATGCGCCACGTCGGTCTCACTGCCCCTGGCGTCACGTACTATGAGCTACATTAGTCTCACTGCCCTTGAAGTCTCGTACTATGCGCTACGATAGTCTCACTGCCCCTGGCGTGTCGTACTATGTGCTACGTCATTCTTACTGCCTCTGGCGTCTCGTTTTATGCGCCACGTCGGTCTCACTGCCCCTGGCGTCACGTACTATGAGCTACGTTAGTCTCACTGCCCTTGAAGTCTCGTACTATGCGCTACGATACTGCCCCTGGCGTCTCGTACTATGTGTTAGGTCAGTCTCACTGCAAGTGGCGTCACGTACTATGCGCTACGAAGGTTTCTCTGCTCTTGGCGTCTGGTACTAAGCGCTACGTCAGTCTCACTGCCCCTGGCGTCTCGTACTATGTGCTACGTCATTCCTACTGCCTCTGTCGTCTCGTACTATGCGCCACGTCGGTCTCACTGCTCTTGGCGTCTCGTACTATGCACTACGTTAGTCTCACTGACCCTGATGTCTCATACTATGCGCTAAGTCAGTCTCTCTGCCCCTGGCGTCTCGTACTATGCGCCACGGCGGTCTCACTGCTCTTGGCGTCTCGTACTATCCACTACGTTAGTTTCACTGACCCTGAAGTCTCGTACTATGCAGTACGACAGTCAAACTGCCCCCGGTGTCTCGTACTATGTGCTACGTCATTCTTACTACCTCTGGCGTCTCGTACCATGCGCCACGACGGTCTCACTGCTCTTGGCGTCTCGTACTATTCACTACGTTAGTCTCACTGACCCTGAAGTCTCATACTATGCGCTACTTCAGTCTCACTGCCAATGGCGTCTCGTACTATGCGCTACGTCAGTATTACTGCCCCTGCCGTCTCATACTATGCGCCACGTCGGTCTCACTGCTCTTGACGTCTCGTACTATGTGCTACGTCAGTCTGACTGCACGTGGTGTCTCGTACTATGCGCCCCGTCGGTGTCTCTGCTCTTGGCGTCTGGTACTATGCACTACGTTAGTATCACTGCCCCTGAAGTTTCGACTATGCGCTAAGATAGTCTCACTGCCCCTGGCGTCTCGTACTATGTGCTACGTCATTCTTACTGCCTCTGGCGTCTCGTATTATGCGCCACGTCGGTCTCACTGCTCTTGGCGTCTCGTACTATGCACTACGTTAGTCTCACTGACCCTGAAGTCTCATACTATGCGCTACGTCAGTCTCACTGCCCCTGGCATCTCGTACTATGCGCCACGTCAGTCTCACTGCTCTTGGCGTCTCGTTCTATTCTCTACGTTAGTCCCACTGATCTTGAAGTCTCATAATATGCGCTACGTCATTCTTCCTGCCTCTGGCGTCTCGTACTATGCGCCACGTCGGTCTCACTGCTCTTGGCGTCTCGTACTATCCACTACGTTAGTTTCACTGACCCTGAAGTCTTGTACTATGCAATACGACAGTCTAACTGCCCCCGGCGTCTCGTACTATGTGCTACGTCATTCTTACTACCTCTGGCGACTCGTACTATGCGCCACGTCGGTCTCAATGCTCTTGGCGTCTCGTACTTATCACTACGTTAGTCTCACTGACCTTGAAGTCTCATACTATGCGCTACGTCAGTCTCACTGACCCTGAAGTCTCGTACTATGCAATACGACAGTCTAACTGCCCCCGGCGTCTCGTACTATGTGCTACGTCATTCTTACTACCTCTGGCGTCTCGTACTATGCGCCACGTCGGTCTCACTGCTCTTGGCGTCTCGTACTTATCACTACGTTAGTCGCACTGACCTTGAAGTCTCATACTATGCGCTACGTCAGTCTCACTGCCCCTGGCGTCTCGTACTATGCGCTACGTCAGTCTCACTGCCCCTGCCGTCTCGTACTATGCGCCACGTCGGTCTCACTGCTCTTGGCGTCTCATACTATGCGCTACGTCAGCCTCACTGCCCTGGCGTCTCTTACTATGCGCTACGTCAGTCTCACTGCACGTGGTGTCTCGTACTATGCGCCCCGTCGGTGTTTCTGCTCTTGGCGTCTGGTACTATGCACTACGTTAGTATCACTGCCCCTGAAGTCTCATACTATGCGCTACGTCAGTCTCACTGCCCCTGGCGTCTCGTACTATGTGCTACGTCAGTCTCACTGCACGTGGCGTCACGTACTATGCGCTACGTCGGTCTCTCGCTCTTGGCGTTTGGTACTAAGCGCTACGTTAGTATCACTGCCCCTGGCATCACGTACTATGCGCTACGTCAGTCTCACTGCCCCTGGCGTCACGTACTATGTGCTACGTCAGTCTCACTGCACGTGGCGTCACGTACTATGCGCTAAGAAGGTCTCTCTGCTCTTGGCGTCTGGTACTAAGCGCTACGTCAGTCTCACTGCCCCTGGCGTCACGTACTATGCGCTACGTTAGTCTCAGTGCCCCTGAAGTCTCGTACTATGCGCTAAGATAGTCTCACTGCCCCTGGCGTCTCGTACTATGCACTACTTTAGTCTCACTGACCCTGAAGTCTCATACTATGCGCTACGTCAGTCTCACTGCCCCTGGGGTCTCGTACTATGCGCCACGTCGGTCTCACTGCTCTTGGGTCTCGTACTATGCACTACGTTAGTCTCACTGACCCTGAAGTCTTATACTATGCGCTACGTCAGTCTCACTGACCTTGAAGCCTCATACTATGCGCTACGTCATTCTTCCTGCCTCTGGCTAGCCTCGTACTATGCGCCACGTCGGTCTCACTGCTCTTGGCGTCTCGTACTATTCACTACGTTAGTCTCACTGACCCTGAAGTCTCATACTATGCTCTACGTCAGTCTCACTGCCCCTGGCGTCTCGTACTATGCGCCACGTCGGTCTGACTGCTCTTGGCGTCTCGTACTATATGCTACGTCAGTCTCACTGCACGTGGTGTCTCGTACTATGCGCCCCGTCGGTGTCTCTGCTCTTGGCGTCTGGTACTATGTGCTACGTCAGTCTCACTGCACGTGGCGTCACGTACTATGCGCTACGTCGGTCTCTCTGCTCTTGGTGTCTGGTACTAAGCGCTACGTTAGTATCACTGACCCTGGCGTCACGTACTATGCGCTACGTCAGTCTCCCTGCCCCTGGCGTCACGTACTATGTGCTACGTCAGTCTCACTGCACGTGGCGTTACGTACTATGCGCTACGAAGGTCTCTCTGTTCTTGGCGTCTGGTACTAAGCGCTACGTTAGTATCACTGCCCCTGGCGTCACGTACTATGCGCTACGTCAGTCTCACTGCCCCTGGCGTCACGTACTATGTGCTACGTCAGTCTCACTGCACGTGGCGTTACGTACTATGCGCTACGAAGGTCTCTCTGCTCTTGGCGTCTGGTACTAAGCGTTACGTTAGTCTCAGTGCCCCTGAAGTCTCGTACTATGCGCTAAGATAGTCTCACTGCCCCTGGCGTTTCGTACGATGTGCTACGTCATTCTCACTGCCCCTGGCGTCTCGGACTATGCGCCACGTCGGTCTCACTGCTCTTGGCGTCTCGTACTATGCACTACGTTAGTCTCACTGACCCTGAAGTCTCATACTATGCGCTACATCAGTCTCACTGCTCCTGGCGTCTCGTACTATGCGCCACGTCGGTCTCACTGCTCTTGGCGTCTCGTACTATCAACTACGTTAGTTTCACTGACCCTGAAGTCTCGTACTATGCAGTACGACAGTCTAACTGACCCCGGCGTCTCGTTCTATGTGCTACGTCATTCTTACTACCTCTGGCGTCTCGTAGTATGCGCCACGTCGGTCTCACTGCTCTTGGCGTCTCGTACTATTCACTACGTTAGTCTCACTGACCCTGAAGTCTCATACTATGCGCTACGTCAGTCTCAATGCCCCTGGCGTCTCGTACTATGCGCTACTTCAGTCTCACTGCCCCGGGCGGCTCGTACTATGCGCTACGTCAGTCTCACTGCCCCTTCCGTCTCGTACTATACGAATCGTCGGTCTCACTGCTCTTGGCGTCTCGTACTATGTGCTACGTCAGTCTCACTGCACGTGGTGTCTCGTACTAAGCGCCCCGTCGGTGTCTCTGCTCTTGGCGTCTCGTACTATGCACTACGTTAGTATCACTGACCCTGAAGTCTCATACTATGCGCTACGTCAGTCTCACTGCTCTTGGCGTCTCGTACTATGTGCTACGTCAGTCTCACTGCACGTGGTGTCTCGTACTTTGCGCCCCGTCGGTGTCTCTGCTCTTGAAGTCTCGTACTATGCACTACGTCAGTCTCACTGCCCCTGGCGTCACGTACTATGCGCTACGTTAGTCTCACTGCCCCTGAAGTCTCGTACTAGGCGCTAAGATAGTCTCACTTCCCCCTGCGTCTCGTACTATGTGCTACGTCGGTCTCACTGCTCTTGGCGTCTCGTACTATGCACTACGTTAGTATCACTGACCCTGAAGTCTCATACTATGCGCTACGTCAGTCTCACTGCTCTTGGCGTCTCGTAGTATGTGCTACGTCAGTCTCACTGCACGTGGTGTCTCGTACTATGCGCCCCGTCGGTGTCTCTGCTCTTGGCGTCTCGTACTATGCACTACGTCAGTCTCACTGCTCCTGGCGTCACGTACTATGCGCTACGTTAGTCTCACTGCCCCTGAAGTCTCGTACTATGCGCTAAGATAGTCTCACTGCCCCCTGCGTCTCGTACTATGTGCTACGTCGGTCTCACTGCTCTTGGCGTCTCGTACTATGCACTTCGTTAGTCTCACTGACCCTGAAGTTTCATACTATGCGCTACGTCCGTCTCACTGCCCCTGGCGTCTCATACTATGCGCTACGTCCGTCTCACTGCCCCTGGCGTCTCGTACTATGCGCTACGTCAGTCTCACTGCCCCTGGCGTCTCGTACTATGCGCTACGTCATTCTTACTGCCTCTGGCGTCTCGTACTATGCGCCACGTCGGTCGCACTGCTCCTGGCGTCTCGTACTATCCACTACGTTAGTTTCTCTGACCCTGAAGTCTCGTACTATGCAGTACGTCAGTGTAACTGCCCCCGGCGTCTCGTACTATGCGCTACATCAGTCTCACTGCTCCTGGCGTCTCGTACTATGCGCCACGTCGGCCTCACTGCTCTTGGCGTCTCGTACTATAAACTACGTTAGTTTCACTGACCCTGAAGTCTCGTACTATGCAGTACGACAGTCTAACTGACCCCGGCGTCTCGTTCTATGTGCTACGTCATTCTTACTACCTCTGGCGTCTCGTAGTATGCGCCACGTCGGTCTCACTGCTCTTGGCGTCTCCTACTATTCACTACGTTAGTCTCACTGACCCTGAAGTCTCATACTATGCGCTACGTCAGTCTCAATGCCCCTGGCGTCTCGTACTATGCGCTACTTCAGTCTCACTGCCCCGGGCGTCTAGTACTATGCTCTACGTCAGTCTCACTGCCCCTTCCGTCTCGTACTATACGAATCGTCGGTCTCACTGCTCTTGGCGTCTCGTACTATGTGCAACGTCAGTCTCACTGCACGTGGTGTCTCGTACTAAGCGCCCCGTCGGTGTCTCTGCTCTTGGCGTCTCGTACTATGCACTACGTTAGTATCACTGA
Organism: Prosapia bicincta; assembly: GCA_036971475.1. NCBI lineage: Eukaryota > Metazoa > Arthropoda > Insecta > Hemiptera > Cercopidae > Prosapia > Prosapia bicincta. The sequence continues at coordinate 323,306,519 of JBAIZL010000002.1, read as the reverse complement.
CCCTGAAGTCTCATACTATGCGCTACGTCAGTCTCACTGCTCTTGGCGTCTCGTACTATGTGCTACGTCAGTCTCACTGCACGTGGTGTCTCGTACTATGCGCCCCGTCGGTGTCTCTGCTCTTGGCGTCTCGTACTATGCACTACGTCAGTCTCACTGCCCCTGGCGTCACGTACTATGCGCTACGTCAGTCTCACTGCCCCTGAAGTCTCGTACTAGGCGCTAAGATAGTCTCACTTCCCCCTGCGTCTCGTACTATGTGCTACGTCGGTCTCACTGCTCTTGGCGTCTCGTACTATGCACTACGTTAGTCTCACTGACCCTGAAGTTTCATACTATGCGCTACGTCCGTCTCACTGCCCCTGGCGTCTCGTACTATACGCTACGTCATTCTTACTGCCTCTGGCGTCTCGTACTATGCGCCACGTCGATCTCACTGCTCTTGGCGTCTCGTACTATTCACTACGTTAGTCTCACTGACCTTGAAGTTTCATACTAAGCGCTACGTCAGTCTCACTGCCCCTGGCGTCTCGTACTATGCGCCACGTCAGTCTCACTGCACTTAGCGTCTCGTACTATGCACTACGTTAGTCTCACTGACCCTGAAGTCTCATACTATGCGCTACGTCAGTCTCAATGCCCCTGGCGTCTCGTACTATGCGCTACTTCAGTCTCACTGCCCCTGGCGTCTCGTACTATGCGCTACGTCAGTCTCACTGCCCCTTCCGTCTCGTACTATGCGCCACGTCGGTCTCACTGCTCTTGGCGTCTCGTACTATGTGCTACGTCAGTCTCACTGCTCGTGGTGTCTCGTACTATGCGCCCCGTCGGTATCTCTGCTCTTGGCGTCTCGTACTATGCACTACGTTAGTCTCACTGACCCTGAAGTTTCATACTATGCGCTACGTCAGTCTCACTGCTCTTAGCGTCTCGTAGAATGTGCTACGTCAGTACTATGCGCCCCGTCGGTGTCTCTGCTCTTGGCGTCTCGTACTATGCACTACGTCAGTCTCACTGCCCCTGGCGTCACGTACTATGCGCTACGTTAGTCTCACTGCCCCTGAAGTCTCGTACTATGCGCTAAGATAGTCTCACTGCCCCCTGCGTCTCGTACTATGTGCTACGTCGGTCTCACTGCTCTTGGCGTCTCGTACTATGCACTTCGTTAGTCTCACTGACCCTGAAGTTTCATACTATGCGCTACGTCCGTCTCACTGCCCCTGGCGTCTCGTACTATGCGCTACGTCGGTCTCACTGCCCCTGGCGTCTCGTACTATGCGCTACGTCATTTTTACTGCCTCTGGCGTCTCGTACTATGCGCCACGTCGGTCGCACTGCTCCTGGCGTCTCGTACTATCCACTACGTTAGTTTCTCTGACCCTGAAGTCTCATACTATGCAGTACGTCAGTGTAACTGCCCCCGGCGTCTCGTACTATGCGCTACGTCAGTCTCACTGCCCCTGGCGTCTCGTACTATGCGCCACGTCAGTCTCACTGCTCTTGGCGTCTCGTACTATGCACTACGTTAGTCTCACTGACCCTGAAGTCTCATACTTTGCGCTACGTCAGTCTCACTGCCCCTGGCGTATCGTACTATGCGCCACGTCGGTTTCACTGCCCCTGGCGTCACGTACTATGCGCTACGATAGTCACACTGACCCTGAAGTCTCATACTATGTGCTACGTCATTCTTCCTGCCTCTGGCGTCTCGTACAATGCGCCACGTCGGTCTCCCTGCTCTTGGCGTCTCGTACTATCCACTACGTTAGTTTCACTGACCCTGAAGTCTCGTACTATGCAGTACGACAGTCTAACTGCCCCCGGCGTCTCAAACTATGTGCTACGTCATTTTTATGACCTCTGGCGTCTCGTACTATGCGCTACGTCAGTCTCACTGCCCCTGGCGTCTTGTACTATGCGCTACGTCAGTCTCACTGCCTCTGCCGTCTCGTACTATGTGCCACGTCGGTTCTACTGCTCTTGGCATCTCGTACTATGTGCTACGTCAGTCTCACTGCCCCTGGCGTCTCGTACTATGTACTACGTCGGTCTCACTGCTCTTGGCGTCTCATACTATGAACTACGTCAGTCTCACCGCCCCTGGCGACTCGTACTATGCGCTACGTCAGTCTCACTGCCCCTGGCGTTTCGTACTATGCGCTACGTCATTCTTACTGCCTTCCCGTACTATGCGCTACGTCAGTCTCACTGCCCCTGGCGTCTCGTACTATGCGCTACGTCATTCTTACTGCCTCTGGCGTCTCGTACTATGCGCCACGTCGGTCGCACTTCTCCTGGCGTCTCGTACTATCCACTACGTTAGTTTCTCTGACCCTGAAGTCTCGTACTATGCAGTACGTCAGTGTAACTGCCCCCGGCGTCTCGTACTATGCGCTACATCAGTCTCACTGCTCCTTGCGTCTCGTACTATGCGCCACGTCGGTCTCACTGCTCTTGGCGTCTCGTACTATCAACTACGTTAGTTTCACTGACCCTGAACTCTCGTACTATGCAGTACGACAGTCTAACTGACCCCGGCGTCTCGTTCTATGTGCTACGTCATTCTTACTACCTCTGGCGTCTCGTAGTATGCGCCACGTCGGTCTCACTGCTCTTGGCGTCTCGTACTATTCACTACGTTAGTCTCACTGACCCTGAAGTCTCATACTATGCGCTACGTCAGTCTCAATGCCCCTGGCGTCTCGTACTATGCGCTACTTCAGTCTCACTGCCCCGGGCGTCTCGTACTATGCGCTACGTCAGTCTCACTGCCCCTTCCGTCTCGTACTATACGAATCGTCGGTCTCACTGCTCTTGGCGTCTCGTACTATGTGCTACGTCAGTCTCACTGCACGTGGTGTCTCGTACTAAGCGCCCCGTCGGTGTCTCTGCTCTTGGCGTCTCGTACTATGCACTACGTTAGTATCACTGACCCTGGCATCACGTACTATGCGCTACGTCAGTCTCACTGCCCCTGAAGTCTCGTACTAGGCGCTAAGATAGTCTCACTTCCCCCTGCGTCTCGTACTATGTGCTACGTCGGTCTCACTGCTCTTGGCGTCTCGTACTATGCACTACGTTAGTCTCACTGACCCTGAAGTTTCATACTATGCGCTACGTCCGTCTCACTGCCCCTGGCGTCTCGTACTATGCGCTACGTGAGCCTCACTGACCCTGGCGTCTCGTACTATACGCTACGTCATTCTTACTGCCTCTGGCATCTCGTACTATGCGCCACGTCGGTCTCACTGCTCTTGGCGTCTCGTACTATTCACTACGTTAGTCTCACTGACCTTGAAGTTTCATACTATGCGCTACGTCAGTCTCACTGCCCCTGGCGTCTCGTACTATGCGCCACGTCAGTCTCACTGCACTTAGCGTCTCGTACTATGCACTACGTTAGTCTCACTGACCCTGAAGTCTCATACTATGCGCTACGTCAGTCTCAATGCCCCTGGCGTCTCGTACTATGCGCTACTTCAGTCTCACTGCCCCTGGCGTCTCGTACTATGCGCTACGTCAGTCTCACTGCCCCTTCCGTCTCGTACTATGCGCCACGTCGGTCTCACTGCTCTTGGCGTCTCGTACTATGTGCTACGTCAGTCTCACTGCACGTGGTGTCTCGTACTATGCGCCCCGTTGATATCTCTGCTCTTGGCGTCTCGTACTATGCACTACGTTAGTATCACTGACCCTGAAGTCTCATACTATGCGCTACGTCAGTCTCACTGCTCTTAGCGTCTCGTAGAATGTGCTACGTCAGTCTCACTGCACGTGGTGTCTCGTACTATGCGCCCCGTCGGTGTCTCTGCTCTTGGCGTCTCGTACTATGCACTACGTCAGTCTCACTGCCCCTGGCGTCACGTACTATGCGCTACGTTAGTCTCACTGCCCCTGAAGTCTCGTACTACGCGCTAAGATAGTCTCACTGCCCCCTGCGTCTCGTACTATGTGCTACGTCGGTCTCACTGCTCTTGGCGTCTCGTAATATGCACTTCGTTAGTCTCACTGACCCTGAAATTTCATACTATGCGCTACGTCCGTCTCACTGCCCCTGGCGTCTCGTACTATGCGCTACGTCGGTCTCACTGCCCCTGGCGTCTCGTACTATGCGCTACGTCATTCTTACTGCCTCTGGCGTCTCGTACTATGCGCCACGTCGGTCGCACTGCTCTTGGCGTCTCGTACTATTCACTACGTTAGTTTCTCTGACCCTGAAGTCTCGTACTATGCAGTACGTCAGTGTAACTGCCCCCGGCGTCTCGTACTATGCACTACGTTAGTCTCACTGACCCTGAAGTCTCAAACTTTGCGCTACGTCAGTCTCACTGACCCCTGGCGTATCGTACTATGCGCCACGTCGGTTTCACTTCCCCTGGCGTCACGTACTATGCGCTACGATAGTCACACTGACCCTGAAGTCTCATACTATGTGCTACGTCATTCTTCCTGCCTCTGGCGTCTCGTACAATGCGCCACGTCGGTCTCACTGCTCTTGGCGTCTCGTACTATCCACTACGTTAGTTTCACTGACCCTGAAGTCTCGTACTATGCAGTACGACAGTCTAACTGCCGCTGGCGTCTCAAACTATGTGCTACGTCATTTTTACGACCTCTGGCGTCTCGTACTATGCGCTACGTCAGTCTCACTGCCCCTGGCGTCTTGTACTATGCGCTACTTCAGTCTCACTGCCCCTGGCGTCTCGTACTATGCGCTACGTCAGTCTCACTGCCCCTGGCGTTTCGTACTATGCGCTACGTCATTCTTACTGCCTTCCCGTACTATGCGCCACGTCGGTCTCACTGCTCTTGGCGTCTCATACTATGCCCTACGTCAGTCTCACCGCCCCTGGCGTCTCGTACTATGCGCTACGTCAGTCTCACTGCCCCTGGCGTCTTGTACTATGCGCTACGTCAGTCTCACTGCCCCTGGCGTCTCGTACTATGCGCTACGTCAGTCTCACTGCCCCTGGCGTTTCGTACTATGCGCTACGTCATTCTTACTGCCTTCCCGTACTATGCGCCACGTCGGTCTCACTGCTCTTGGCGTCTCATACTATGCCCTACGTCAGTCTCACCGCCCCTGGCGTCTCGTACTATGCGCTACGTCAGTCTCACTGCCCCTGGCGTTTCGTACAATGCGCTACGTCATTCTTACTGCCTTCCCGTACTATGCGCCACGTCGGTCTCACTGCTCTTGCCGTCTCGTACTATGCACTACGTTAGTCTCACTGACCCTGAAGTCTCGTATTATGCGCTAAAATAGTCTCACTGCCCCTGGCGTCTCGTACTATGTGCTACGTCGGTCTCACTGATCTTGGCGTCTCGTACTATGCACTACGTTAGTCTCACTGACCCTGAAGTCTCATACTATGCCCTAAGTCAGTCTCACCGCCCCTGGCGTCTCGTACTATGCGCTACGTCAGTCTCACTGCCCCTGGCGTTTCGTACTATGCGCTACGTCATTCTTACTGCCTCTGGCGTCTTGTACTATGCGCCACGTCATTCTTACTGCCTCTGTCGTCTCGTACTAGGCGCTACGTCAGTCTCACTGCCCCTGGCGTCTCGTACTATGCGACTTGTCGGTCTCACTGCTCTTTGCGTCTCGTTCTATTCACTACGTTGGTCCCACTGACCTTGAAGTCTCATACTATGCGCTACGTCATTCTTACTGCATCTGGCGTCTCGTACTATGCGCCACGTCGGTCTCACTGCTCCTGGCGTCTCGTACTATGTGCTACGTCATTCTTACTGCCTCTGGCGTCTCGTACTATGCGCCACGTCGGTCTCACTGCTCTTGGCGTCTCGTACTATGCACTATGTTAGTCTCACTGACCCTGAAGTCTCGTATTATGCGCTAAGATAGTCTCACTGCCCCTGGCGTCTCGTACTATGTGCTACGTCGGTCTGACTGCTCTTGGCGTCTCGTACTATGCACTACGTTAGTCTCACTGACCCTGAAGTCTCATACTATGCCCTAAGTCAATCTCACCGCCTCTGGCGTCTCGTACTATGCGCTACGTCAGTCTCACTACCCCTGGCGTCTCGTACTATGCGCCACGTCGGTCTCACTGCTCTTGGCGTCTCGTTCTATTCACTACGTTAGTCCCACTGACCTTGAAGTCTCATACTATGCGCTACGTCATTCTTCCTGCCTCTGGCGTCTCGTACTATGCGCCACGTCGGTCTCACTGCTCTTGGCGTCTCGTACTATCCACTACGTTAGTTTCACTGACCCTGAAGTCTCGAACTATGCAATACGACAGTCTAACTGCCCCCGGCGTCTCGTACTATGTGCTACGTCATTCTTACTACCTCTGGCGTCTCGTACTATGCGCCACGTCGGCCTCACTGCTCTTGGCGTCTCGTACTTATCACTACGTTAGTCTCACTGACCTTGAAGTCTCATACTATGCGCTACGACAGTCTCACTGCCCCTGGCGTCTCGTACTATGCGCCACGTCGGTCTCACTGCTCTTGGCGTCTGGTACTAAGCGCTACGTTAGTATCACTGCCCCTGGCGTCACGTACTATGCGCTACGTCAGTCTCACTGCCCCTGGCGTCACGTACTATGTGCTACGTCAGTCTCACTGCACGTGGCGTCTCGAACTATGCGCCACGTCGGTCTCACTGCTCTTGGCGTCTCGTACTATGCACTACGTTAGTCTCACTGACCCTGAAATCTCATACTATGCGCTACGTCAGTCTCACTGCCCCTGGCGTCACGTACTATGTGCTACGTCAGTCTCACTGCACGTGGTGTCTCGTACTATGCGCCCCGTCGGTGTCTCTGCTCTTGGCGTCTGGTACTATGCACTACGTTAGTATCACTGCCCCTGAAGTCTCATACTATGCGCTACGTCAGTCTCACTGCCCCTGGCGTCTCGTACTATGTGCTACGTCAGTCTCACTGCTCTTGGCGTCTGGTACTAAGCGCTACGTTAGTATCACTGCCCCTGGCGTCACGTACTATGCGCTACGTCAGTCTCACTGCCCCTGGCGTCACGTACTATGTGCTACGTCAGTCTCACTGCACGTGGCGTCTCGAACTATGCGCCACGTCGGTCTCACTGCTCTTGGCGTCTCGTACTATGCACTACGTTAGTCTCACTGACCCTGAAATCTCATACTATGCGCTACGTCAGTCTCACTTCCCCTGGCGTCTCGTACTATGCGCCAGGTCGGTCTCACTGCCCCTGGCGTCACGTACTATGCGCTACGATAGTCTCACTAACCCTTAAGTCTTATACTATGCGCTACGTCAGTCTCGCTGCCCCTGGCGTCTCGTACTATGCGCCAGGTCGGTCTCACTGCCCCTGGCGTCACGTACTATGTGCTACGTCAGTATCACTGACCCTGACGTCTCATATTATGCGCTACGTCATTCTTCCTGCCTCTGGCGTCTCGTACTATGCGCCACGTCGGTCTCACTGCTCTTGGCGTCTCGTACTATCAATTACGTTAGTTTCACTGACCCTGAAGTCTCGTACTATGCAGTACGACAGTCTAACTGCCCCCGGCGTCTCGTACTATGTGCTAGGTCATTCTTACTACATCTGGCGTCTCGTACTATGCGCCACGTCGGTCTCACTGCTCTTGACGTCTCGTACTATTCACTACGTTAGTCTCACTGACCCTGAAGTCTCATACTATGCGCTACGATAGTCACACTGACCCTGAAGTCTCATACTATGTGCTACGTCATTCTTCCTGCCTCTGGCGTCTCGTACAATGCGCCACGTCGGTCTCCCTGCTCTTGGCGTCTCGTACTATCCACTACGTTAGTTTCACTGACCCTGAAGTCTCGTACTATGCAGTACGACAGTCTAACTGCCCCCGGCGTCTCAAACTATGTGCTACGTCATTTTTATGACCTCTGGCGTCTCGTACTATGCGCTACGTCAGTCTCACTGCCCCTGGCGTCTTGTACTATGCGCTACGTCAGTCTCACTGCCTCTGCCGTCTCGTACTATGTGCCACGTCGGTTTTACTGCTCTTGGCATCTCGTACTATGTGCTACGTCAGTCTCACTGCCCCTGGCGTCTCGTACTATGTGCATCGTCGGTCTCACTGCTCTTGGCGTCTCATACTATGAACTACGTCAGTCTCACCGCCCCTGGCGACTCGTACTATGCGCTACGTCAGTCTCACTGCCCCTGGCGTTTCGTACTATGCGCTACGTCATTCTTACTGCCTTCCCGTACTATGCGCTACGTCAGTCTCACTGCCCCTGGCGTCTCGTACTATGCGCTACGTCATTCTTACTGCCTCTGGCGTCTCGTACTATGCGCCACGTCGGTCTCACTTCTCCTGGCGTCTCGTACTATCCACTACGTTAGTTTCTCTGACCCTGAAGTCTCGTACTATGCAGTACGTCAGTGTAACTGCCCCCGGCGTCTCGTACTATGCGCTACATCAGTCTCACTGCTCCTTGCGTCTCGTACTATGCGCCACGTCGGTCTCACTGCTCTTGGCGTCTCGTACTATCAACTACGTTAGTTTCACTGACCCTGAACTCTCGTACTATGCAGTACGACAGTCTAACTGACCCCGGCGTCTCGTTCTATGTGCTACGTCATTCTTACTACCTCTGGCGTCTCGTAGTATGCGCCACGTCGGTCTCACTGCTCTTGGCGTCTCGTACTATTCACTACGTTAGTCTCACTGACCCTGAAGTCTCATACTATGCGCTACGTCAGTCTCAATGCCCCTGTCGTCTCGTACTATGCGCTACTTCATTCTCACTGCCCCGGGCGTCTCGTACTATGCGCTACGTCAGTCTCACTGCCCCTTCCGTCTCGTACTATACGAATCGTCGGTCTCACTGCTCTTGGCGTCTCGTACTATGTGCTACGTCAGTCTCACTGCACGTGGTGTCTCGTACTAAGCGCCCCGTCGGTGTCTCTGCTCTTGGCGTCTCGTACTATGCACTACGTTAGTATCACTGACCCTGAAGTCTCATATTATGCGCTACGTCAGTCTCACTGCTCTTGGCGTCTCGTACTATGTGCTACGTCAGTCTCACTGCACGTGGTGTCTCGTACTATGCGCCCCGTCGGTGTCTCTGCTCTTGGCGTCTCGTACTATGCACTACGTCAGTCTCACTGCCCCTGGCGTCACGTACTATGCGCTACGTCAGTCTCACTGCCCCTGAAGTCTCGTACTAGGCGCTAAGATAGTCTCACTTCCCCCTGCGTCTCGTACTATGTGCTACGTCGGTCTCACTGCTCTTGGCGTCTCGTACTATGCACTACGTTAGTCTCACTGAACCTGAAGTTTCATACTATGCGCTACGTCCGTCTCACTGCCCCTGGCGTCTCGTACTATGCGCTACGTCAGCCTCACTGCCCCTGGCGTCTCGTACTATACGCTACGTCATTCTTACTGCCTCTGGCATCTCGTACTATGCGCCACGTCGGTCTCACTGCTCTTGGCGTCTCGTACTATTCACTACGTTAGTCTCACTGACCTTGAAGTTTCATACTATGCGCTACGTCAGTCTCACTGCCCCTGGCGTCTCGTACTATGCGCCACGTCAGTCTCACTGCACTTAGCGTCTCGTACTATGCACTACGTTAGTCTCACTGACCCTGAAGTCTCATACTATGCGCTACGTCAGTCTCAATGCCCCTGGCGTCTCGTACTATGCGCTACTTCAGTCTCACTGCCCCTGGCGTCTCGTACTAAACGCTACGTCAGTCTCACTGCCCCTTCCGTCTCGTACTATGCGCCACGTCGGTCTCACTGCTCTTGGCGTCTCGTACTATGTGCTACGTCAGTCTCACTGCACGTGGTGTCTCGTACTATGCGCCCCGTTGATATCTCTGCTCTTGGCGTCTCGTACTATGCACTACGTTAGTATCACTGACCCTGAAGTCTCATACTATGCGCTACGTCAGTCTCACTGCTCTTAGCGTCTCGTAGAATGTGCTACGTCAGTCTCACTGCACGTGGTGTCTCGTACTATGCGCCCCGTCGGTGTCTCTGCTCTTGGCGTCTCGTACTATGCACTACGTCAGTCTCACTGCCCCTGGCGTCACGTACTATGCGCTACGTTAGTCTCACTGCCCCTGAAGTCTCGTACTACGCGCTAAGATAGTCTCACTGCCCCCTGCGTCTCGTACTATGTGCTACGTCGGTCTCACTGCTCTTGGCGTCTCGTACTATGCACTTCGTTAGTCTCACTGACCCTGAAATTTCATACTATGCGCTACGTCCGTCTCACTGCCCCTGGCGTCTCGTACTATGCGCTACGTCGGTCTCACTGCCCCTGGCGTCTCGTACTATGCGCTACGTCATTCTTACTGCCTCTGGCGTCTCGTACTATGCGCCACGTCGGTCGCACTGCTCCTGGCGTCTCGTACTATCCACTACGTTAGTTTCTCTGACCCTGAAGTCTCGTACTATGCAGTACGTCAGTGTAACTGCCCCCGGCGTCTCGTACTATGCGCTACGTCAGTCTTACTGCCCCTGGCGTCTCGTACTATGCGCCACGTCAGTCTCACTGCTCTTGGCGTCTCGTACTATGCACTACGTTAGTCTCACTGACCCTGAAGTCTCATACTTTGCGCTACGTCAGTCTCACTGACCCCTGGCGTATCGTACTATGCGCCACGTCGGTTTCACTTCCCCTGGCGTCACGTACTATGCGCTACGATAGTCACACTGACCCTGAAGTCTCATACTATGTGCTACGTCATTCTTCCTGCCTCTGGCGTCTCGTACAATGCGCCACGTCGGTCTCACTGCTCTTGGCGTCTCGTACTATCCACTACGTTAGTTTCACTGACCCTGAAGTCTCGTACTATGCAGTACGACAGTCTAACTGCCGCTGGCGTCTCAAACTATGTGCTACGTCATTTTTACGACCTCTGGCGTCTCGTACTATGCGCTACGTCAGTCTCACTGCCCCTGGCGTTTCGTACTATGCGCTACGTCATTCTTACTGCCTTCCCGTACTATGCGCCACGTCGGTCTCACTGCTCTTGGCGTCTCATACTATGCCCTACGTCAGTCTCACCGCCCCTGGCGTCTCGTACTATGCGCTACGTCAGTCTCACTGCCCCTGGCGTCTTGTACTATGCGCTACTTCAGTCTCACTGCCCCTGGCGTCTCGTACTATGCGCTACGTCAGTCTCACTGCCCCTGGCGTTTCGTACTATGCGCTACGTCATTCTTACTGCCTTCCCGTACTATGCGCCACGTCGGTCTCACTGCTCTTGGCGTCTCATACTATGCCCTACGTCAGTCTCACCGCCCCTGGCGTCTCGTACTATGCGCTACGTCAGTCTCACTGCCCCTGGCGTTTCGTACAATGCGCTACGTCATTCTTACTGCCTTCCCGTACTATGCGCCACGTCGGTCTCACTGCTCTTGCCGTCTCGTACTATGCACTACGTTAGTCTCACTGACCCTGAAGTCTCGTATTATGCGCTAAAATAGTCTAACTGCCCCTGGCGTCTCGTACTATGTGCTACGTCGGTCTCACTGATCTTGGCGTCTCGTACTATGCACTACGTTAGTCTCACTGACCCTGAAGTCTCATACTATGCCCTAAGTCAGTCTCACCGCCCCTGGCGTCTCGTACTATGCGCTACGTCAGTCTCACTGCCCCTGGCGTTTCGTACTATGCGCTACGTCATTCTTACTGCCTCTGGCGTCTTGTACTATGCGCCACGTCATTCTTACTGCCTCTGTCGTCTCGTACTAGGCGCTACGTCAGTCTCACTGCCCCTGGCGTCTCGTACTATGCGACTTGTCGGTCTCACTGCTCTTTGCGTCTCGTTCTATTCACTACGTTGGTCCCACTGACCTTGAAGTCTCATACTATGCGCTACGTCATTCTTACTGCATCTGGCGTCTCGTACTATGCGCCACGTCGGTCTCACTGCTCCTGGCGTCTCGTACTATGTGCTACGTCATTCTTACTGCCTCTGGCGTCTCGTACTATGCGCCACGTCGGTCTCACTGCTCTTGGCGTCTCGTACTATGCACTATGTTAGTCTCACTGACCCTGAAGTCTCGTATTATGCGCTAAGATAGTCTCACTGCCCCTGGCGTCTCGTACTATGTGCTACGTCGGTCTGACTGCTCTTGGCGTCTCGTACTATGCACTACGTTAGTCTCACTGACCCTGAAGTCTCATACTATGCCCTAAGTCAATCTCACCGCCTCTGGCGTCTCGTACTATGCGCTACGTCAGTCTCACTACCCCTGGCGTCTCGTACTATGCGCCACGTCGGTCTCACTGCTCTTGGCGTCTCGTTCTATTCACTACGTTAGTCCCACTGACCTTGAAGTCTCATACTATGCGCTACGTCATTCTTCCTGCCTCTGGCGTCTCGTACTATGCGCCACGTCGGTCTCACTGCTCTTGGCGTCTCGTACTATCCACTACGTTAGTTTCACTGACCCTGAAGTCTCGAACTATGCAATACGACAGTCTAACTGCCCCCGGCGTCTCGTACTATGTGCTACGTCATTCTTACTACCTCTGGCGTCTCGTACTATGCGCCACGTCGGCCTCACTGCTCTTGGCGTCTCGTACTTATCACTACGTTAGTCTCACTGACCTTGAAGTCTCATACTATGCGCTACGACAGTCTCACTGCCCCTGGCGTCTCGTACTATGCGCCACGTCGGTCTCACTGCTCTTGGCGTCTCGTACTATGTGCTACGTCAGTCTCACTGCACGTGGTGTCTCGTACTATGCGCCCCGTCGGTGTCTCTGCTCTTGGCGTCTGGTACTATGCACTACGTTAGTATCACTGCCCCTGAAGTCTCATACTATGCGCTACGTCAGTCTCACTGCCCCTGGCGTCTCGTACTATGTGCTACGTCAGTCTCACTGCTCTTGGCGTCTGGTACTAAGCGCTACGTTAGTATCACTGCCCCTGGCGTCACGTACTATGCGCTACGTTAGTCTCAGTGCCCCTGGCGTCACGTACTATGTGCTACGTCAGTCTCACTGCACGTGGCGTCTCGAACTATGCGCCACGTCGGTCTCACTGCTCTTGGCGTCTCGTACTATGCACTACGTTAGTCTCACTGACCCTGAAATCTCATACTATGCGCTACGTCAGTCTCACTTCCCCTGGCGTCTCGTACTATGCGCCAGGTCGGTCTCACTGCCCCTGGCGTCACGTACTATGCGCTACGATAGTCTCACTAACCCTTAAGTCTTATACTATGCGCTACGTCAGTCTCGCTGCCCCTGGCGTCTCGTACTATGCGCCAGGTCGGTCTCACTGCCCCTGGCGTCACGTACTATGTGCTACGTCAGTCTCACTGACCCTGACGTCTCATATTATGCGCTACGTCATTCTTCCTGCCTCTGGCGTCTCGTACTATGCGCCACGTCGGTCTCACTGCTCTTGGCGTCTCGTACTATCAATTACGTTAGTTTCACTGACCCTGAAGTCTCGTACTATGCAGTACGACAGTCTAACTGCCCAAGGCGTCTCGTACTATGTGCTAGGTCATTCTTACTACATCTGGCGTCTCGTACTATGCGCCACGTCGGTCTCACTGCTCTTGACGTCTCGTACTATTCACTACGTTAGTCTCACTGACCCTGAAGTCTCATACTATGCGCTACGTCAGTCTCAATGCCCCTGGCGTCTCGTACTATGCGCTACTTCAGTCTCACTGCCCCTGCCGTCTCGTACTATGCGCCACGTCGGTCTCACTGCTCTTGGCGTCTCGTACTATCAATTACGTTAGTTTCACTGACCCTGAAGTCTCGTACTATGCAGTACGACAGTCTAACTGCCCCCGGCGTCTCGTACTATGTGCTAGGTCATTCTTACTACATCTGGCGTCTCGTACTATGCGCCACGTCGGTCTCACTGCTCTTGGCGTCTCGTACTATCCACTACGTTAGTTTCATTTACCCTGAAGTCTCGTACTATGCAGTACGACAGTCTAACTGCCCCCGGCGTCTCGAACTATGTTCTACGTCATTCTTACTACCTCTGGCGTCTCGTACTATGCGCCACGTCGGTCTCACTGCTCTTGGCGTCTCGTACTATTCACTACGTTAGTCTCACTGACCCTGAAGTCTCATACTATGCGCTACGTCAGTCTCGATGCCCCTGGCGTCTCGTACTATGCGCTACTTCAGTCTCACTGCCCCTGGCGTCTCGTACTACGCACTACGCTAGTCTCACTGACATTGAAGTCTCATACTATGCGCTACGTCAGTCTCACTGCCCCTGGCGTCTCGTACTATGCGCCACGTCAGTCTCACTGCCCCTGGCGTCTCGTACTATGCGCTAAGATAGTCTCACTGCCCCTGGCGTCTCGTACTATGTGCTACGTCGGTCTCACTGCTCTTGGCGTCTGGTACTAAGCGCTACGTCAGTCTCACTGCCCCTTGGCGTCACGTACTATGCGCTACGTTAGTCTCACTGCCCCTGATGTCTCGTACTATGCGCTAAGATAGTCTCACTGCCCCTGGCGTCTCGTACTATGTGCTACGTCGGTCTCACTGCTCTTGGCGTCTCGTACTATGCACTACGTTAGTCTCACTGAACCTGAAGTCTCATACTAAGCCCTACGTCAGTCTCACCGCCCCTGGCGTCTCGTACTATGCGCTACGTCATTCTTACTGCCTCTGGCGTCTAGTACTATGCGCCACGTCGGTCTCACTGCTCCTGGCGTCTTGTACTATGTGCTACGTCATTCTTACTGCCTCTGGCGTCTCGTACTATGCGCCACGTCGGTCTCACTGCTCTTGGCGTCTCGTACTATGTGCTACGTCGGTCTCACTGAACGTGGTGGCTCGTACTATGCGCCCCGTCGGTGTCTCTGCTTTTGGCGTCTCGTACTATGCACTACGTTAGTATCACTGCCCCTGAATTCTCATACTATGCGCTACGTCAGTCTCACTGCCCCTGGCGTCTCGTACTATGTTTTACGTCAGTCTCACTGCACGTGGCGTCACGTACTATGCGCTACGAAGGTCTCTCTGCTCTTGGCGTCTGGTACTAAGCGCTACGTCAGTCTCACTGCCTCTGGCGTCACGTACTATGCGCTACGTTAGTGTCAGTGCCCCTGAAGTCTCGTACTATGCGCTAAGATAGTCTCACTGTCCCTCGAGTCTCATACTATGTGCTACGTCATTCTTTGTGCCTCTGGCGTCTCGTACTATGCGCCACGTCGGCCTCACTGATCTTGGCGTCTCGTACTATCCACTACGTTAGTTTCACTGACCCTGAAGTCTCGTACTATGCAGTACGTCAGTCTAACAGCCCCCGGCGTCTCGTACTATGTGCTACGTCAGTCTCACTGCCCCTGGCGTCTCGTAATTTGCGCCACGTCGGTCTCACTGCTCTTGGCATCTCGTTCTATTCACTACGTTAGTCCCACTGACCTTGAAGTCTCATACTATGCGCTACGTCATTCTTCCTGCTTCTGGCGTCTCGTACTATGCGCCACGTCGGTCTCACTGCCCCTGGCGTCTCGTACTTATCACTACGTTAGTCTCACTGACCTTGAAGTCTCATACTATGCGCTACGTCAGTCTCACTGCCCCTGGCGTCTCGTACTATGCGCTACTTCAGTCTCACTGCCCCTGGCGTCTCGTACTATGCGCTTTGTCAGTCTCACTGCCCCTGCCGTCTCGTACTATGCGCTACTTCAGTCTCACTGCTCTTGGCGTCTCGTACTATGTGCTACGTCAGTCTCACTGCACGTGGCGTCACGTACTATGCGCTCCGTCGGTGTCTCTGCTTTTGGCGTCTGGTACTATGCACTACGTTAGTATCACTGCCCCTGAAGTCTCATACTATGCGCTACGTCAGTCTCACTGTTCCTGGCTTCTCGTACTATGTGCTACGTCAGTCTCACTGCACGTGGCGTCACGTACTATGCGCTACGTCGGTCTCTCTGCTCTTGGCGTCTGGTACTAAGCGCTACGTCAGTCTCACTGCCCCTGGCGTCACGTACTATGCGCCACGTCGGTCTCACTGCTCTTGGCGTCTCGTACTATGTGCTACGTCAGTCTCACTGCACGTGGTGTCTCGTACTATGCGCCCCGTCGGTGTCTCTGCTCTTGGCGTCTGGTACTATGCACTACGTTAGTATCACTGCCCCTGAAGTCTCATACTATGCGCTACGTCAGTCTCACTGCCCCTGGCGTCTCGTACTATGTGCTACGTCAGTCTTACTGCACGTGGCGTCACGTACTTTGCGCTACGTCGGTCTCTCTGCTCTTGGCGTCTGGTACTAAGCGCTACGTTAGTATCACTGCCCCTGGCGTCACGTACTATGCGCTACGTCAGTCTCACTGCCCCTGGCGTCACGTACTATGTGCTACGTCAGTCTCACTGCACGTGACGTCACGTACTATGCGCTACGAAGGTCTCTCTGCTCTTGGCGTCTGGTACTCAGCGCTACGTTAGTCTCAGTGCCCCTGAAGTCTCGTACTATGCGCTAAGATAGTCTCACTGCCCCTGAAGTCTCCTACTATGCGCTACGTCAGTCTCACTGCCCCTAGCGTCTCGTACTATGCGCCACGTCGGTCTCACTGCTCTTGGCGTCTCGTACTATGCACTACGTTAGTCTCAGTGACCCTGAAGTCTCATAATATGCGCTACGATAGTCTCACTGACCCTGAAGTCTCATACTATGCGCTACGTCATTCTTCCTGCCTCTGGCGTCTCGTACTATGCGCCACGTCGGTTTCAATGCTCTTGGCGTCTCGTACTATTCACTACGTTAGTCTCACTGACCCTGAAGTCTCATACTATGCGCTACGTCAGTCTCACTGCCCCGGCGTCTCGTACTATGCGCTACTTCAGTCTCACTGCCCCTGGCGTCTCGTACTATGCGCTACGTCAGTCTCACTGCCCCTGTCGTCTCGTACTATGCGCCACGTCCGTCTCACTGCTCTTGGCGTCTCGTACTATATGCTACGTCAGTCTCACTGCACGTGGTGTTTCGTACTATGCGCCCCGTCGGTGTCTCTGCTCTTGGCGTCTCGTACTATGCACTACGTTAGTATCACTGCCGCTGAAGTCTCATACTATGCGCTACGTTAGTCTCACTGCCCCTGGCGTCTCGTACTATGAGCTACATCAGTCTCACTGCACGTGGTGTCTCGTACTATGCGCCCCGTCGGTGTCTCTGCTCTTGGCGTCTGGTACAATGCACTACGTTAGTATCACTGAACCTGAAGTCTCATACTATGCGCTACGTCAGTCTCACTGCCCCTGGCGTCTCGTACTATGTGCTACGTCAGTCTTACTGCACGTGGCGTCACGTACTATGTGCTACGTCAGTCTCACTGCACGTGGCGTCACGTACTATGCGCTACGTCGGTCTCTCTGCTCTTGGCGTGTGGTACTAAGCCCTACGTTAGTATCACTGCCCCTGGCGTCACGTACTATGCGCTACGTCAGTCTCACTGTCCCTGGCGTCACGTACTATGTGCTACGTCAGTCTCACTGCACGTGGCGTCACGTACTATGCGCTACGAAGGTCTCTCTGCTCTTGGCGTCTGGTACTAAGCGCTACGTTAGTCTCAGTGCCCCTGAAGTCTCGTACTATGCGCTAAGATAGTCTCACTGCCCCTGGCGTCTCGTACGATGTGCTACGTCATTCTTACTGCCTCTGGCGTCTCGTACTATGCGCCACGTCGATCTCACTGCTCTTGGCGTCTCGTACTATGCACTACGTTAGTCTCACTGACCCTGAAGTCTCATACTATGCGCTACGTCAGTCTCACTGCCCCTGGCGTCTCGTACTATGCGCCACGTCGGTCTCACTGCTCTTGGCGTCTCGTACTATGCACTACGTTAGTCTCACTGACCCTGAAGTCTCATACTATGCGCTACGTCAGTCTCACTGCCCCTGGCGTCTCGTACTATGCGCCACGTCGGTCTCACTGCCCCTGGCGTCACGTACTATGCTCTACGATAGTCTCACTGACCCTGAAGTCTCATACTATGCACTACGTCATTCTTCCTGCCTCTGGCGTCTCGTACTATGCGCCACGTCGGTCTCACTGCTCTTGGCGTCTCGTACTATCAACTACGTTAGTTTCACTGACCCTGAAGTCTCATACTTCGCGCTACGTCAGTCTCAATGCCCCTGGTGTCTCGTACTATGCGCTACTTCAGTCTCACTGCCCCTGGCGTCTCGTACTATGCGCTACGTCAGTCTCACTGCCCCTGCCGTCTCATACTATGCGTTACGTCGGTCTCTCTGCTCTTGGCGTCTGGTACTATGCGCTACGTCAGTCTCACTGCCCTGGCGTCTCGTACTATGCGCTAAGATAGTCTCACTTCCCCTGGCGTCTCGTACTATGTGCTACGTCGGTCTCACTGCTCTTGGCGTCTCGTACTATGCACTACGTTAGTCTCACTGACCCTGAAGTTTCCTACTATGCGCTACGTCAGTTTCACTGCCCCTGGCGTCTCGTACTATGCGCTACGTCAGTCTCACTGCCCCTGGCGTCTCGTACTATGCGCTACGTCAGTCTCACTGCCTCTGGCGTCTCGTACTATGCGCTACGTCATTCTTACTGCCTCTGGCGTCTCGTACTATGCGCCACGTCGGTCTCACTGCTCTTGGCGTCTCATACTATTCACTACGTTAGTCTCCTGACCCTGAAGTTTCATACTATGCGCTACGTCAGTCTCACTGCCCCAGGCGTCTCGTACTATGCCCCACGTCGGTCTCACTGCTCTTGGCGTCTCGTACTATGCACTACGTTAGTCTCACTGACCCTGAAGTTTCATACTATGCGCTACGTCAGTCTCACTGCCCCTGGCGTCTCGTACTATGCGCTACGTCAGTCTCACTGCCCCTGGCGTCTCGTACTATGCGCTACGTCAGTCTCACTGCCCCAGGCGTCTCGTACTATGCCCCACGTCGGTCTCACTGCTCTTGGCGTCTCGTACTATTCACTACGTTAGTCTCCTGACCCTGAAGTTTCATACTATGCGCTACGTCAGTCTCACTGCCCCAGGCGTCTCGTACTATGCCCCACGTCGGTCTCACTGCTCTTGGCGTCTCGTACTATGCACTACGTTAGTCTCACTGACCCTGAAGTTTCATACTATGCGCTACGTCAGTCTCACTGCCCCTGGCGTCTCGTACTATGCGCTACGTCAGTCTCACTGCCCCTGGCGTCTCGTACTATGCGCTACGTCAGTCTCACTGCCCCAGGCGTCTCGTACTATGCCCCACGTCGGTCTCACTGCTCTTGGCGTCTCGTACTATGCACTACGTTAGTCTCACTGACCCTGAAGTCTCATACTATGCGCTACGTCAGTCACACTGCCCTGGCGTCTCGTACTATGCACCACGTCAGTCTCACTGCCCTGGCGTCTCATACTATCCGCTACGTTAGTCTCACTACCTCTGGCGTTTCGTACTGTGCTACGTCAGTCTTACTGCCCCTGGCGTCTTGTACTATGCGCTACGTTATTCTCACTGCTTTGGCATGTCGTACTTTGCGCTACGTCAGTTTCACTGCCCCTGGCGTCTTGTACTATCCGCTACGTTAGTCTCACTACCTCTGGCGTTTCGTACTGTGCTACGTCAGTCTTACTGCCCCTGGCGTCTTGTACTATGCGCTACGTTATTCTCACTGCCTTGGCATGTCGTACTTTGCGCTACGTCAGTTTCACTGCCCCTGGCGTCTTGTACTATCCGTTACGTTAGTCTCACTACCTCTGGCGTTTCGTTCTGTGCTACGTCAGTCTTACTGCCCCTGGCTTCTTGTACTATGCGCTACGTTATTCTCACTGCCTTGGCATGTCGTACTTTGCGCTACGTCAGTTTCACTGCCCCTGGCGTCTTGTACTATCCGCTACGTTAGTCGCACTACCTCTGGCGTTTCGTACTGTGCTACGTCAGTCTTACTGCCCCTGGCGTCTTGTACTATGCGCTACGTTATTCTCACTGCTTTGGCATGTCGTACTTTGCGCTACGTCAGTTTCACTGCCCCTGGCGTCTTGTACTATCCGCTACGTTAGTCGCACTACCTCTGGCGTTTCGTACTGTGCTACGTCAGTCTTACTGCCCCTGGCGTCTTGTACTATGCGCTACGTTATTCTCACTGCTTTGGCATGTCGTACTTTGCGCTACGTCAGTTTCACTGCCCCTGGCGTCTTGTACTATCCGCTACGTTAGTCTCACTACCTCTGGCGTTTCGTACTGTGCTACGTCAGTCTTACTGCCCCTGGCGTCTTGTACTATGCGCTACGTTAGTTTCTCTGACCCTGAAGTCTCGTACTATGCAGTACGTCAGTGTAACTGCCCCCGGCTTCTCGTACTATGTGCTACGTCATTCTTACTGCCTCTGGCGTCTCGTACTATGCGCCACGTCGGTCTCACTGCTCTTGGCGTCTCGTACTATTCACTACGTTAGTCTCACTGACCCTGAAGTTTCATACTATGCGCTACGTCAGTCTCACTGCCCCTGGCGTCTCGTACTATGCGCCACGTCGGTCTCACTGCTCTTGGCGTCTCGTACTATGCACTACGTTAGTCTCACTGACCCTGAAGTCTCATACTATGCAGTACGTCAGTGTAACTGCCCCCGGCTTCTCGTACTATGTGCTACGTCATTCTTACTGCCTCTGGCGTCTCGTACTATGCGCCACGTCGGTCTCACTGCTCTTGGCGTCTCGTACTATTCACTACGTTAGTCTCACTGACCCTGAAGTTTCATACTATGCGCTACGTCAGTCTCACTGCCCTGGCGTCTCGTACTATGCGCCACGTCAGTCTCACTGTCCTGGCGTCTCATACTATCCGCTACGTTAGTCTCACTACCTCTGGCGTTTCGTACTGTGCTACGTCAGTCTTACTGCCCCTGGCGTCTTGTACTATGCGCTACGTTATTCTCACTGCTTTGGCATGTCGTACTTTGCGCTACGTCAGTTTCACTGCCCCTGGCGTCTTGTACTATCCGCTACGTTAGTCTCACTACCTCTGGCGTTTCGTACTGTGCTACGTCAGTCTTACTGCCCCTGGCGTCTTGTACTATGCGCTACGTTATTCTCACTGCCTTGGCATGTCGTACTTTGCGCTACGTCAGTTTCACTGCCCCTGGCGTCTTGTACTATCCGCTACGTTAGTCTCACTACCTCTGGCGTTTCGTACTGTGCTACGTCAGTCTTACTGCCCCTGGCGTCTTGTACTATGCGCTACGTTATTCTCCCTGCCTTGGCATGTCGTACTTTGCGCTACGTCAGTTTCACTGCCCCTGGCGTCTTGTAAATAAATTTTTTTAGGTTTTTACAGTTTACTGATATTTGGCGTCAAGAGAAGGTTAATAATTAAGGTCTTTCGTCAACCCTGCATAGGATTGCTACGCTCACAAACCTTTCTATTTGTGTAGGCTATAGTAGACATACTTGCTACAAAGACATAGAATTATAAATCACTGTGAAACACTAAAAAGCTTAGATTTAACAAAACCTCTTTAAGCTTGTATGTGTGGCTCTATTAAATATTTGAGGTTTTTATTTAGTGCTCTATCTCTTTACAGTCATACATCCACGTATCCACAGCGTTTGCCAACTGCAACCACCTCCACATCGAGGAGAGGTTCTACTCGACGCCCACCAAGTACCAGGAGGTCTTGCAACTGATGAAGACCCGAGACGAGGACGAATTCGAACAGCTGACACCAAGGTACGTTCCGAAATCCTTACGCAGGTCAAATTGCTCAGTCTAACAAAACTACGCCTCTTTAAAATGTTGTAAACCGAAATGTGTCCGCGACACTAAACGGCTGTAGTTTTAATTTATTAGTAAAAGAATAGAGATTTGGCTATCCGAACTATTTGGGACCGGAGGGCGTCCAGACAAACAAACATGTACTGTATAAGTTTTATAGAATTTTTAGAGTGTACCATTAAGCTGTGTGTACATTAGGTTACATCCTATTAGTATAATGCATAACCAATTAGTTATTAGATAAAGTGTGGCCTGTTGTACTAGTGTACGCTAAATAAAATTATTAATAAAGCTAGAATTGACACAAGAAAACACTTACAATTGTCTGACCTCTTTATAATTGCCAGGCCTATATATAATAGCATGTAGGCCTATAGTACACAATATTTTAAATGTATGCATTAACATTAAAAAATTAACACATGCACTAGACGTGTTGCAGTATTTATGTTGTTGTACTGCCATACTAGAAGGATAACAAGAAACGAGTGTTGACATATAACTTGGGTGCTCCATGCTCCCCTTCTGTACCCTACCCTGTGCTCCCATACAAACAATATTTTTCCCAAGCTTGTATAATCAACGGCACTACCCAAGGTTTAAGCAAGGCTTCTGCAATTATATTACTAAGTTCTGAAAATTTAAAATCCACTTTCTTCTCGCGAAGGGTTGGATCTAGCCAGAGACGTATATCTCCTCCCCAAGGGTTATGTAATTACGGTCTCACCTTGAGGGTGTATACCCACCCCATTCAGATGATGCATTATATTCACAGCTGCACAACACACTCGCTCTTGGTATTTTAGCTACTAGACACTCTACTACCTCCACGCTATCGCTAGGGTATCTCATGTTTGTCCAGGGACTTTTGTGCTTTTTGTGCTACCCCTAAGAACCCAATGTAACAAATAGTAATTTGATAATAAAATGATATCTTATGGAAGTTTGGAGAACCAGCAACCATTGTCAGAGGGATGTGGTTTAACAGTGAGTAGCTATGGAAGTATAAATGTTATTAGTGTATTAAATAAATAAGTGCTCTTCATTCCACGCAAAGTTTTGATCAAGTCGACCATCATCAGAGGAAATTATTTCAAGAATAATTCAAAGACGAATCATTACTTTCCTCTGAAGATAGTTGCTTTGCAATCGAAACGTGTATAAGGATTTTAGTAAAACGTTTTTAGTCATTAAGAGGTTTTATTTATTTAAAATAAATAATTACGCCAAAGTGCTCCAGTTAAACTAAGTGTTGTTTATTAAAGCATGTTATTATGTTCCCTTTAAGGTATAAAATACATCGCAGTGTGGATAACACACTCATTAGCCTCAAACAATGCTTAGCACCATATGCCTGTCCTCAGTTTCTTCAAGAAGTACTCAGATCCCACTAGATTCCCGAGTATTTTGCTGTCGTGACGCCTGCGTACCCTAAAGCTACCGTAACTCAAAGGTCACTTAGAGGGTAACGACCTCCACACGCCTTGGGATGGAGAGCTTCACCACGTACAGATTTACTGCGCCTCCGCAGCTCCATAAAACTGCAAATTTGTCGGATTTTAAAGCCCTGCAGCCGAGCGTGCCATGATGATAAATGTAGAGTCGCCGTCCGTATTTTACAGTGGAAACGTCGAACTGTCGTTGTTAACGATACTGTAGGAATAGAGGTGATCGCAGCCGGATCCGACTATTTTATTACTTGTAGAGGAATCGTAGAAGTCGATGAGAGTAGTAAAAGCGAGCCACGATGATACAAGGTCACGCGATCCGTCATCACAATGTTTACAGTCATTTATCGCTTCTTTGTTAATGTTACCAGTCGGTTTTATTATGGTACCAGGAGCCGTCAGTGGTCAAGCGTCTCGCTTTTCCAATAAACACTTTTACGTTGTTCCAAAGCAGAACATCTTTCCATAGCCGCTCCTTTACTCTGAGATATATTAGGCAGATATTTTGGTGACCGACTGGTCTAGTGGGATAGCGCACTTGACTGCTGACTTGAGGGTTTGGGTTCGAGAGTCGGTAGCGTTAACAACTTTTTTCATCTCAAGTCACCGTTTGGTCTGCAAAGGATATTCCTACAGGAAGAATATCCAAGTAACACAGCTCCAGTCTGTCTCTATTAAGCCAAGCCTAATGGCATAAAAAGGAGTCAGAACCCCAAATTCATGTATTCAAGATATTCAATAAAATTTAAATGAAATTTTGCAAAACAACGTCCTGACATGCTCAAAATTTCCTGTGAAACCTTTAGAGAAGAATTTCAAAATTCAGTTGAGACCTTCAACACCCAGAATAAAGGGCTCCAGCAGTAGTTGTTTCACTCTTCATTGCTCTTGTTGGGTTTTGCACCGCAGATCCTAAGAACATATCCGATGTTATGCTCGGTTGCACGGGGTAGCTGTGATAGCTTCACTGCATGACGTGTCTACACATTTACTGTATGTAGTGTTAGTATGGACGCACAGCTTCATGGATGTTTCGGATCCTTAAGATGTCATTGGAGTTTAAACTGACTTCCTCTACGTGTATTAGAGGCCCATGGGTTGATATCTGTGCATCGGAACCGGACCTGTGGTTAAGAGTCCCTATGGCGGTACGTTTAGCCCATAGCCTCTAATAACGAATCAACACACCGCGGGGAGTCTGAGGTGGCCCAAATATAGCGTTTGGGCAGCATCTAGGGCTAGTGGACACCCTGACGACTGAAGTCGTTCCTATCAAAATCCAAGTCCCCATTCTGAGGGCTGGCCAACTGGTAAAAGGTCCAAATCGTACCTGGATCGAACCGATCAGTGGGACGTTTTGACGTTAGGAAAACCAGGCCATTCGAGTCCTACTTGAGCGGTTCTTTTAGTAGCAAGACCACTTGAGTAATTGTTACATCTAGTTAGTTGTTCTTTTAACTCGTTTAATCGTAAAAGTGTGTATAAAACCTGCGGAGACGACTGCAACGCCATTGCGTTAGCTTGCGTTGTTGTCGTGTTCGGCTTTATTAGGCACGTGCTTGGGACGATTGACGTTTATCGCTTGACGAGTACAAGAGAGAAAGTTAATGCATAGTTTTTGCATCGCAGGTCAAACCGCCAATCACACGCACTCGGCGATGCCCGTCTATGCAGATTACCAATAAAGTTCAAAGCTACACGAGCTCTTCCCACTCGTAGAGGTGCCGTTACTTTCAGTTTTATTTCGAAATTGTTGTGCAACGCTCCTGATTCGGCATAAAAAGCAAAGAGAAAGTTGCAAGCCGGCGCTGCATTTTGCTGAAATCGTGGCGCACAACGAGTCGGTGCACGGCCGGTTTGGTTGCGAGCGATCTCACAAATACGGCACTCGAGGAATCGTGTGATCAATAGTGGGGTCACAAGTAAGAGACATATCTCCAGTGCACGAACTCGAGAACTCTTGTGGTCTGTGCGGAATTACATAGTGTTATTGCATTCAACAATGTACGACAAAGGAAATGAAAAACATACTGCTTGTATCTGCTAAGGAAAAACTTTTGTAACACAGAAATAAGAGCTAAGTTTTATACATAAAACACTGGAAAACACTTTCAAAATGTTTCAGAAAATCCCATAGGATGACCAACAGGAAGAGCTGGGAACGTATAGGATAGAGTTGGCTCTGTGAAGACCTTGAAACATGATTTGAAGGGTAAAAGCTATTACGATGTCGATAACGGAGAGAAAGTTGTTTAATTTATATATATATATATATATATATATATATATATATATGTATACATATTTTTAAAAAAAGATTGTTTTTGAAAACAATATACCGTATTACGACAAAATTTTAATATGTTTACAATTAACAAATTTACATTTGCTTTATATTTAAACTAATTAATTAATTATATTTATATTGTGGGCATTTAAAACATATTTTCTATAAGCATACACTATCAGAATATCAATGTTTAGACAACAAACATAAAGGTAAATGTGCGATCACTGCACACTCAAACAGCAAAACACGGCGCTGTATAGGCAATTAAACTTCAGTGGTAAAGACAAATCTGGGGGCATGTAACAAAAATAAGCTAACAAATTAACGAGGCACAGATTGTAAAGAGAAATGTTTGTTCCAGCCTGGTGGCCGAC
This sequence comes from Prosapia bicincta, assembly GCA_036971475.1. Lineage (NCBI taxonomy): Eukaryota > Metazoa > Arthropoda > Insecta > Hemiptera > Cercopidae > Prosapia > Prosapia bicincta. Next base: position 323,280,710 of record JBAIZL010000002.1, on the reverse strand, counting down.
TGGCCAAACACCTACACCTTCACCAAAGCTCTGGGAGAGAATGTTGTGGCGTCGGAGGGCCACGGGTTGCCTATTGCAGTATTTAGACCTGCCGTGGGTAAGTGAAATATTTGGTCAGATACAACAGCAAAACTTAGATAAGGTTATGTTTTAGAAAACCCCTTGAGAATATCCCTTGTCACCTACCACATAAATAAAGCTAGATTCACTTATATTTCTATTTGTACTATATTTAAAAAATAACAATATCATAAAACTGACATCATAAATAAGAAAGTAAACTTCTGGAAACATTCCATTGTCAATAATTGAAAGACGAAGTTTTTTTTTATAAATGTTCAACATAATATTTGGTCCAACACACTTACAGTTCCACAATACGGAAGCTTTAATCTGAAAAAAATCCAATGAGTTAAGAAAGCATTTCATTGGTCAAGATAAACTACTAAAGTTGTTCAAGACGCCTGATTATTATTATAACGATGACTAAAAATCCGGTTAAGGAAACTAACACTCTGCTTAGTACCTTTTAGCTCAGTCAATACATTGTAACTGAGAAATGTTAAATTTGTAAAAGTTGTTACTGTATATTACATGAATGTAGACTTTTTTCTAATTTTTAGAGCAAATTAAGTGTATAAACAATAATATTCTACATTTGTTTTATATAATAAACAAAATTTAAGATCTTCATAACAAGTTGAAGTAATAATAATTATTTGATACACAAAAACAACACGCACAAAACTCAAATCAGAGACACGGCATAACACTTCTACAAAAGTCAAACAGGGATATAGTTAATCATATGATATAAGGAACACGTAAAAAACCCACACCCAAATCATATTTCACTATACACATACAGAACACACTACACATATACACAAATACTGACACAAATATAAAAGTTCTTCATATCATCAAGAGAAACGATAAACTCAACACAAGAGAAAACTACGAAGTATACAAACACCACAAAAACAAATCACAACACATACTAAACGACAAAATAGACTCACAATCAAACACTATATTGGAACACACAATTAACAATCACTCTATGAACGTCACACAGAACAACAATGCACAACAGACTAACACCAACACAACACACATGAGCAACAATCTTGTCCGTGACTCACAGCATTGAACAATGCACTGATCAAGTGCGAAACGCAACTGCTGAAAAAAATAGTTTGTGCTATCAATAAATAATTATTTAAATAAAATCTAAATTTAAAAATTTCTTTAAAGTAAAATATTCAATTTTTAAATTCTTTTATAAAATGAAAACAGAGAAGTATTAAGGTTCAACTATTTCCTTGTTTACTGTAAAACGAGAAATGTTGCCTGTTGCAGTGATTTCGTCGTACAATGAACCTGTCCGCGGGTGGATAGACAACGTGTACGGCCCCACGGGACTGCTGGTCGGGGCCGGGACAGGAGTCCTGCACACGTACCTAGGGGACTCGGAGCTGGTTACAGACATGGTCCCTGTCGACATGGCCGCCAACGCCCTCATAGTATCTGCCTGGAAGACTGCGAGCCACAAGTGAGTTGAACAAAACCCTACCACACTTTCATCCTGCTTAAAATTAATTTCTTACTCAACCATTTTTATCTACCTTCAGGCTTTTGCAATACTTTTCCATCGTGACCGTGTCGACATTATACAGATCCTTGTTAATCTGCAACTTCTGGTGATGTTAGCTCTTCGCACCCAACCAAACCCCACTGTTATAACGCCCGTGTTTTGCAGCCTAGTTTGGAACAAACGTTCGCACTTGGCTCCACAAGCCGTTTCATCTCAACAGCTCTTTAAAGCTTTACCATGAGCGTGAGTCAATGGCCTCTGTCTGGGGGTTCTTATATTGCATTTAAAGGATGCTCTCACTACACAATGGTGATAATACTTTCCACTCAATCGTTTCATACCTTGAAAAGCCTGAAATAACTGAAACCTACTGAAAAAATGTTGAGCTGAAACCTGAAGTTAACGCCTACAAAAACTCCACCAACGTCCTTCTAATTTCTTTTTTTTCAAAAGTTTTCTAAAAAAGAGTTCCCTTGTTTGTTCAAAACTTCTGTCCTCTTTCCCTTCCACTCTCCTATCGCAGCGCCAGACGCTCCTCTTGTACAACCGACACATCCTTCAATCACACAATTAACCTTGTTGCTTTTCAGGCAACACTAAACTCATGCCTTTCTCGTACTTATCGCATCTTATAGTACTGGCACATTTTCTTTGACAACCTCTGAGAATTGTAGCGCCACTGGGGAGAGTAGGGTCTGTAGGTGCCTCTACTCTCGTCGCGGTAGGGGCACCTCGTAATTATAAATTCACCTTTTCAACTGTCTTTTCAGGTCAGTATTTACACACACACACACACACACACACAAACACACACACACACACACACAAACACACACACACACACACACACACACACAAACACACACACACATACACCGTACCTAAAACCATAGAGTGTTGGTATTTCGTAAATACAACACTCAAGCTTTTCCTGGTATCACTAAAGAGAGTTATGGCTACGTCAGAGTTGCGTTCCACGCGTGACAAAGTAACAGATTAAATAAAAAACTCACACGAAACTAATTGCGTCACAAATAAGTGAGAAAACTAGATATATCTCCAGAAAACAGTTACAAGTAAACGTGCCCAGACAGTAAGGATAGCGGGTATTTTTTTGCGCAAATACTCTACGGCAATTTCCTCATTTGCAACATTAATGTGCTGTTACTACATCTAGACGTCTCTGACGACTGCCGACGCTCGAATCACGCGAATGCTTAGCGACATTAATGTGCTTTTATTACAGCCAGACGTCTCTGACGGCTGCCGACGCTCGAAGCACGCGAATACTTAGCGACATTAATGTGCTGTTACTACATTCACGTCTCTGACGGCTGCTGCCGACGCTCGAAGCACGCGAATGCTTAGCGACATTAATGTGCTGTTACTACAGCTAGACGTCTCTGACGGCTGCCGACGCTCGAAGCACGCGAATGCTTAGCGACATTAATGTGCTGTTACTACAGCTAGACGTCTCTGACGGCTGCTGCCGACGCTCGAAGCACGCGAATGCTTAGCGACATTAATGTGCTGTTACTACAGCTAGACGTCTCTGACGGCTGCCGACGCTCGAAGCACGCGAATGCTTAGCGACATTAATGTGCTGTTACTACATTCACGTCTCTGACGGCTGCTGCCGACGCTCGAACCACGCGAATGCTTAGCGACATTAATGTGCTGTTACTACAGCTAGACGTCTCTGACGGCTGCCGACGCTCGAAGCACGCGAATGCTTAGCGACATTAATGTGCTGTTACTACAGCTAGACGTCTCTGACGGCTGCTGCCGACGCTCGAAGCACGCGAATGCTTAGCGACATTAATGTGCTGTTACTACAGCTAGACGTCTCTGACGGCTGCCGACGCTCGAAGCACGCGAATGCTTAGCGACATTAATGTGCTGTTGCTACAGCTAGACGTCTCTGACGGCTGCCGACGCTCGAAGCACGCGAATGCTTAGCGACATTAATGTGCTGTTACTACAGCTAGACGTCTCTGACGGCTGCCGACGCTCGAAACACGCGAAGGCTTAGCGACATTAATGTGCTGTTACTAGAGACAAACGTCTCTGACGGCTGCCGACGCTCGAAGCACGCGAATGCTTAGCGACATTAATGTGCTGTTACTACAGCTAGACGTCTCTGACGGCTGCCTCCGACGCTCGAAGCACGCGAATGCTTAGCGACATTAATGTGCTGTTACTAGAGCCAGACGTCTCTGACGGCTGCCGACGCTCGAAGCACGCGAATGCTTGGCGACATAATGTGCTGTTACAACAGCTAGACGTCTCTGACGGCTGCTGCCGACGCTCGAAGCACGCGAATGCTTAGCGACATTAATGTGCTGTTACTACAGCTAGACGTCTCTGACGGCTGCTGCCGACGCTCGAAGCACGCGAATGCTTGGCGACATAATGTGCTGTTACTACAGCTAGACGTCTCTGACGGCTGCTGCCGACGCTCGAAGCACGCGAATGCTTAGCGACATTAATGTGCTGTTACTACAGCTAGACGTCTCTGACGGCTGCTGCCGACGCTCGAAGCACGCAAATGCTTGGCGTCATTAATGTGCTGTTACTACAGCTAGACGTCACTGACGGCTGCTGCTGACGCTCGAAACACGCGAATGCTTAGCGACATTAATGTGCTGTTACTAGAGACAGACGTCTATGACGGCTGCCGACGCTCGAAGCACGCGAATGCTTAGCGACATTAATGTGCTGTTACTACAGCTAGACGTCTCTGACGGCTGCCTCCGACGCTCGAAGCACGCGAATGCTTAGCGACATTAATGTGCTGTTGCTATAGCTAGACGTCTCTGACGGCTGCTGCCGACGCTCGAAGCACGCGAATGCTTAGCGACATTAATGTGCTGTTACTAGAGCCAGACGTCTCTGACGGCTGCCGACGCTCGAAGCACGCGAATGCTTGGCGACATAATGTGCTGTTACAACAGCTAGACGTCTCTGACGGCTGCTGCCGACGCTCGAAGCACGCGAATGCTTAGCGACATTAATGTGCTTTTACTACAGCCAGACGTCTCTGATGGCTGCCGACACTCGAAGCACGCGAATGCTTAGCGACATTAATGTGCTGTTACTACAGCTAAACATCTCTGACGGCTGCTGCCGACGCTCGAAGCACGCGAATGCTTGGCGACATAATGTGCTGTTACAACAGCTAGACGTCTCTGACGGCTGCTGCCGACGCTCGAAGCACGCGAATGCTTAGTGACATTAATGTGCTGTTACTAGAGCCGGACGTCTCTGACGGCTGCCGACGCTCGAAGCACGCGAATGCTTAGCGACATTAATGTGCTGTTGCTACAGCTAGACGTCTCTGACGGCTGCCGACGCTCGAACCACGCGAATGCTTAGCGACATTAATGTGCTGTTACTACAGCTAGACGTCTCTGATGGCTGCCGACACTCGAAGCACGCGAATGCTTAGCGACATTAATGTGCTGTTACTACAGCTAGACGTCTCTGACGGCTGCTGCCGACGCTCGAAGCACGCGAATGCTTAGCGACATTAATGTGCTTTTACTACAGCCAGACGTCTCTGATGGCTGCCGACACTCGAAGCACGCGAATGCTTAGCGACATTAATGTGCTGTTACTACAGCTAGACGTCTCTGACGGCTGCTGCCGACGCTCGAAGCACGCGAATGCTTAGCGACATTAATGTGCTTTTACTACAGCCAGACGTCTCTGATGGCTGCCGACACTCGAAGCACGCGAATGCTTAGCGACATTAATGTGCTGTTACTAGAGCCGGACGTCTCTGACGGCTGCCGACGCTCGAATCACGCGAATGCTTAGCGACATTAATGTGCTGTTACAACAGCTAGACGTCTCTGACGGCTGCTGCCGACGCTCGAAGCACGCGAATGCTTAGCGACATTAATGTGCTGTTACTAGAGCCGGACGTCTCTGACGGCTGCCGACGCTCGAAGCACGCGAATGCTTAGCGACATTAATGTGCTGTTGCTACAGCTAGACGTCTCTGACGGCTGCCGACGCTCGAACCACGCGAATGCTTAGCGACATTAATGTGCTGTTACTACAGCTAGACGTCTCTGACGGTTGCTGCCGACGCTCGAAGCACGCGAATGCTTAGCGACATTAATGTGCTGTTACTACAGCTAGACGTCTCTGACGGCTGCTGCCGACGCTCGAAGCACGCGAATGCTTAGCGACATTAATGTGCTTTTACTACAGCCAGACGTCTCTGATGGCTGCCGACACTCGAAGCACGCGAATGCTTAGCGACATTAATGTGCTGTTACTAGAGCCGGACGTCTCTGGCGGCTGCCGACGCTCGAAGCACGCGAATGCTTAGCGACATTAATGTGCTGTTACTACAGCTAGACGTCTCTGACGGCTGCTGCCGACGCTCGAAGCACGCGAATGCTTAGCGACATTAATGTGCTTTTACTACAGCCAGACGTCTCTGATGGCTGCCGACACTCGAAGCACGCGAATGCTTAGCGACATTAATGTGCTGTTACTACAGCTAGACGTCTCTGACGGCTGCTGCCGACACTCGAAGCACGCGAATGCTTAGCGACATTAATGTGCTGTTACTAGAGCCGGACGTCTCTGGCGGCTGCCGACACTCGAAGCACGCGAATGCTTAGCGACATTAATGTGCTGTTACTACAGCTAGACGTCTCTGACGGCTGCTGCCGACGCTCGAAGCACGCGAATGCTTAGCGACATTAATGTGCTTTTACTACAGCCAGACGTCTCTGATGGCTGCCGACACTCGAAGCACGCGAATGCTTAGCGACATTAATGTGCTGTTACTAGAGCCGGACGTCTCTGGCGGCTGCAGACGCTGGAAGCACGCGAATGCTTAGCGACATTAATGTGCTGTTACTACAGCCAGACGTCTCTGACGGCTGCTGCCGACGCTCAAAGCACGCGAATGTTTGGCGACATTAATGTGCTGTTGCTACAGCCAGACGTCTCTGACGGCTGCCGACGCTGGAATCACGCGAATGCTTGGCGACATTAATGTGCTTTTACTACAGCAAGACGTCTCTGATGGCTGCCGACGCTCGAAGCACGCGAATGCTTAGCGACATTAATGTGCTGTTACTAGAGCCAGACGTCTCTGACGACTGCCGACGCTCGAAGCACGCGAATGCTTAGCGACATTAATGTGCTGTTACTACAGCTAGACGTCTCTGACGGCTGCAGACGCTGGAAGCACGCGAATGCTTAGCGACATTAATGTGCTGTTACTATAGCTAGACGTCTCTGACGGCTGCAGACGCTGGAAGCACGCGAATGCTTAGCGACATTAATGTGCTGTTACTATAGCTAGACGTCTCTGACGGCTGCAGACGCTGGAAGCACGCGAATGCTTAGCGACATTAATGTGCTGTTACTACAGCTAGACGTCTCTGACGGCTGCTGCCGACGCTCGAAGCACGCGAATGCTTAGCGACATTAATGTGCTGTTACTAGAGCCAGACGTCTCTGACGGCTGCCGACGCTCGAAGCACGCGAATGCTTGGCGACATAATGTGCTGTTACAACAGCTAGACGTCTCTGACGGCTGCTGCCGACGCTCGAAGCACGCGAATGCTTAGCGACATTAATGTGCTGTTACTAGAGCCGGACGTCTCTGACGGCTGCCGACGCTCGAAGCACGCGAATGCTTAGCGACATTAATGTGCTGTTACTACAGCTAGACGTCTCTGACGGCTGCTGCCGACGCTCGAAGCACGCGAATGCTTAGCGACATTAATGTGCTGTTACTACAGCTAGACGTCTCTGACGGCTGCAGACGCTGGAAGCACGCGAATGCTTAGCGACATTAATGTGCTGTTACTACAGCTAGACGTCTCTGACGGCTGCAGACGCTGGAAGCACGCGAATGCTTAGCGACATTAATGTGCTGTTACTATAGCTAGACGTCTCTGACGGCTGCAGACGCTGGAAGCACGCGAATGCTTAGCGACATTAATGTGCTGTTACTACAGCTAGACGTCTCTGACGTCTGCCGACGCTGGAAGCACGCGAATGCTTAGCGACATTAATGTGCTGTTACTACAGCCAGACGTCTCTGACGACTGCCGACGCTCGAAGCACGTCCAAGCACCCTTGCTAGAATTCTATTTCGTGTGTGTTACGTATTATTTGTATCTAATAAATATAGAATTATGCTAAATTATTTTGTTTTCAGAAAGATATAATGCGGAAAAATACGTTATCCTAGAAATAATTTTTTAAATATATTTATGCGATTAGATATGTAACGAGCAGTGATTACAGTTGTTCTACAGCAGCAGTAAGAACATGGTTACATTAGGTGAATTCACTTTCTTGTAAAACTTAAAGGCAGAAATAATCGTTTTAGTATATGTAAGTATTTAGAAGCACTCGAATAAACAAATACAATTTAAACAAGATTTTCAAATATAATTCCCAAAGTAAAGTAATCTATTTTCAATAAAAGTGGTTCAATTTGAAGCTAAAACGTTTCGGACACTCATAATTTATTATCAACCAGCTTGCCCGTTACGTGTTGCTGGGATGTAAGGAGAATGGAATGTCAATCAAACTTGTTAAATTTAAATTAATTAAATTTTGTCACGGATAATTTAAATTTTGTCATTTTTATAAAAAAATAGATTTATTATCTTTGGGAAAACATTCGAAAGTTTCGTCTTAAGTAACTCTTACACAATAATTTACAGCGACCAATCCATTACGCTGTATAAATACAACACGAATCGTACAAATTAATTCATATTTTTTTTCAAAACAAAAGAATTAACCCTAATTCTATATCTATTACATACAAAGTATTATTTAATAATACTTTAGCACATACAAAATATAATTCATAACAAAATTGTTGCAAAACAAAATTCTACAGAAAATAAGATTCTAAGCCCAAAAGAGCGAAGAAAAATGTAATTAAAAAATAAGAGAAATAATGGGCATTGCTAATTCTACTGTAACATTGAAATGTTTAGTCATTTCCTTTTTTATATAAACTAACCGTGCCAATCCATAAAGGGAATATTATTGCTCCAAACAGTAATGCATGTCCTATTATAATGGAAAGAATCTGGTGTCTTTTATTGTATAAGTTCAGGGCTCTATTAAACTGCATAAGGCTATATTAAATATTATTTATTTAATTTATTCCTTTAATTGTCGACCTTTCTGCCCTTCACATATCTAATGGCGATTATCAATACTAAAATAATAATAGAAAACAGCATTGTTATAAATATATCAATATAATTATATATTAAAATTTAATCAACATAAAGCTATATTGAAATATATCTCAGACTACCACAAATATATTTTTGTAACTTAACCTTGTTATGTGAGATACATTTCAACATAGGTTTATGTTCTATTGATATACCTATAATTACTTTGTTCTTCTGTTATTGTTTTCGCATTGGAAATGGCCATAAAGATGCCGAAACATCGACGATAAAAGACTTAAACTATATAAATAATAGTTATTATAGCTTTTTGTGGTATATCTACATTATTTTCTCAATAATATTTTTTTCGACGATGTTAAGTAACTAACATAATAATCACGTTTGTTGATGAAGATTGATAAGGTTTATTCACGTTTAGTCAACTTTAGTGCTATAACCTATTGAATTCGTGTTATATAACAGACACTTAGCATTTCTGTTATATCAGGTAAATACTTCTATCTAATGTCATTTAGTGTTTAAATTAACACTGTTTATGCATGTTATTCCAAGCCAATAAGCGATAACGAAATTATTATGATTGTATACAGCCATACATAAAGGCCGACATATTTTACTTATTCAGCTGGACAAATTTTCCAACCTCTAAAATAGGCTTTAAATTTGCTGCCTACTAGACATAATTATTTAGTTGATGCGCCTTCACGTTATGCAAACTCTAACCTCTCGCATAGTAGCATGAGGTTGCACTAAGCTGCATAGAGTAGCCTTTATACGTTAGGAATTACTCAGGTTACATCGCGTGTAAGCGAGGTAGATCAGCTGCTTGTGAAGTGGTTAAAATAAGCACCGATGGTCAAGCATCCCTAAACAGGCGAGTTGGTAACACTTTAAAATATTAATATAAATTCATGATGATTTTGTCTTTATATGTTTATGTGTTTTATTATGTTTTGTCAGGGAAGAAAAGATACCCATCTACAACTACGTGAGCTCGTCGCAGAACCCCATCTCGTGGACAGAGTTCATCAAGTCGAACCAGAAGTACGGCATAAACTGGCCCACAGTGCACGCCATCTGGTACTACTCCTTCGTCGCAGTCAAGAACCCTTTCCTCTACCTGATCGCTAACTTCTTCTTCCACACGCTGCCCGGTTACTTTCTGGACGCGCTGGCGTCGGCTACCGGCGGCACTCCGAGGTGAGCACTGCCTTCATTCATGGATAAATGTTATGTGTTGGACGAGCATCGTGCGGGAAGGGGCGCAAGATGCACTCAGAATGAAAACGTTTAAATATAATACAAAAACATTACGAGCATGTAATACGAGCATGTATTATACGCGCTCGTATATATACGAGCACGTATATATATTATTATTACGAGCATGTATTTCTGATTAATTTGCCAACATATTTCTTTTCACATAAATTTCAAGGAGAATATAAACGCATTGCTCGTAAAATTACCTTATACCGAATTCAAGTGTTTGTCTACTTCCATGAAACGGTTAGTACACTTTTTTTAACCAGATATATTTTAACCGAACACTAAAATAACCATGTTTTATTTTAGTATTAAACAGCTCTATTTTATAATGGAACATTTTTATACATTGTTATGTAAATTGATACATTTAAATATATATATATATATATATATGGTTTGCGACCATATTCCATACTTAGAATGGATTTCCACCCCGTCTTGACCCATTCTTAACCCAGAGTTGACCCAGTCAAATACTTGTTTATCAACATTCAATGGAATACTTTAGTTTCCTGATCATTCAAAGCACACACAAAACTTTATATAATCTGATTAATTTTCCAACAGGTTGACAAAAATCTACAAAAAGCTGGACAAGTTCGCAACGACAATGACTTACTTCTCTGAGAACCAGTGGACGTTCGAGAACCAGCGCACGCAGGACCTCTGGGACAGTCTCAGCCCTGAAGACCAGGACCTGTTCTTTTTCGACATGGCCAAGATGGACTGGGACTACCACTCGCAGAGCAACTGTCTGGGTCTCAGAGTCTACCTGCTCAAGGACGACGTGCAGACACTCCCGCAAGCGCGCAGAAAGTGGCACAGGTAACCTGGTGTTTACAAATTACACGCTGCCCAAACTTACACGTTTTCTAAGTAGTTTAATGTTCACATCGCTTTTTGTTCCAGACTGTACCTGGCTCACTGTGCGCTCAAGTTGGTAGTGTTGCTGGCAGTGCTCAAGCTTGCGTGGATGCTTGCCGGGCTGATACTGTCAGTTTTGTTATGACTGATCCACGATTAGTTGAACATTTTCGATTGAGATTCTAAAAGCTTTTATTATTTTTAAAGCTGACAGTATGAACGCAGAAAGTGAAAAAGGTTTTACCATATCACAAACGTAACTAAATAGCTTGTGACTAGAGTACCAGCGAATAATTAATTTTAAAATTATATTCATAGATTTTTTACTGAGCTAGATACTTTATAAAGGAGGGGCTCCAAGTTCAAAATAACGTGTTGGAATTTTGTTTCGTTATTGCTACATTTATCAAAAATTTTAAGTTAATATATATAATAAAATCTTAACACGATTTTGTTTAGAAAAAATCTAAAAAGAATGAAATAATATTTTTCTAGTTTCAATTAGGCTACTGTTACGGCCTATTCTTCGTATTTATAGACACAGTAAGACGCAGTTTAGAAGAACGTCCCTTAAAAATATACCTCTTTGTTACATATCTTGCACTGCAACACATGTTACATGCGTTAAAATACATAGAGCATAATGTCAAATCTTGCCTTTAGTAGCACTTATTTTTTGTATGAATGAGGACAACCGTTTTGGGGAGATGTAGCGCTTTGTCAGCTCAAACAGCAACTTACCCCAAAACCCCCATAAAGTTACCTATATAGTACTCGCCTTATCCTTATGGTTTCAAGTCGACCTTTTACGTATTTTATGTTAATCTATGTAACACTCGTAATTCAAGTTTGTAGATGGAAATAAATAATGTAAAGAATTTTAGGTCAATAGTTTAAGCACCAAGTTACTATCCAGGGAAGAGAGAAAATGAATTGACATCTTTTTCACTTGCCAAATAATAAAACTTTTCCTGATTATTTCTCTGATAGTGCTACCCCTCTGGTACCGCTCTCACTCTGGCACTGCTCTACCTCTGGTACTGCTCTCCCTCTGGTACAGCTTATTCTTTGATACTGCTCTACCTCTGGTACTGCTCTCCCTCTGGTACTGCTCATCCTTTGATACTGCTCTCCCTCTGGTACTGCTCTCCCTCTGGTACTGTTTTCCCTCTGGTACTGCTCTCCCTCTGGTACTGCTTATTCTTTGATACTGTTCTCCCAATGGTACTGCTCTCCCTCTGGTACAGCTCATCCTTTGATACTGCTCTCCCTCTGGTACAGCTCATCCTTTGATACTGCTCTCCCTCTGGTACTGCTCTCCCTCTGGTACTGTTTTCCCTCTGGTACTGCTCTCCCTCTGGTACTGCTTATTCTTTGATACTGTTCTCCCAATGGTACTGCTCTCCCTCTGGTACAGCTCATCCTTTGATACTGCTCTCCCTCTGGTACTGCTCTCCCTCTGGTACTGTTTTCCCTCTGGTACTGCTCTCCCTCTGGTACTGCTTATTCTTTGATACTGTTCTCCCAATGGTACTGCTCTCCCTCTGGTACAGCTCATCCTTTGATACTGCTCTCCCTCTGGTACAGCTCATCCTTTGATACTGCTCTCCCTCTGGTACTGCTCTCCCTCTGGTACTGTTTTCCCTCTGGTACTGCTCTCCCTCTGGTACTGCTTATTCTTTGATACTGTTCTCCCAATGGTACTGCTCTCCCTCTGGTACACCTCATCCTTTGATACTGCTCTCCCTCTGGTACAGCTCATCCTTTGATACTGCTCTCCCTCTGGTACAGCTCATCCTTTGATACTGCTCTCCCTCTGGTACTGCTCTCCCTCTGATACTGCTCTCTCCCTCCCTTGTTCTCTCTTTCTCTCCCTCCCTTTGACACCGCTCTCCTTCTGACATGCTCGAGTGTCGATTTATTCGGATTTCGGGTTGTCTAGTACGTACCTCCAGAGCTGGGGCAAATATAGTTGTTTAGATATTTATAGACTTTTTTTGTAATATATTTATAAAAATATTTAAAAAATACAAAGCGTCTAAGATGTTTAAGAATCTTAGGATTTGCCTTCTATAAAGCAACTATATGTAATTATTTACTTAGCTTAGATGAATACTTTATTAGGTTTTACCATTAGTTAAGTTAATTATTTTATATTGTGATTTTATTGCTATTTAAATCATTTTACACTCTAAGGACGAATAAAATGGTATGAAATAAATTTATATATACATATTGTATTATATTATTTTTTACTTAAGATTGCCTACTGCCAAAATAACATTCAATAGATTCCATATATTTGTTTACCAATATTTTCCAGTAATAAATAATTTTTACGAATGAAGAGCTCCCCCATTTGAATAGAACTGCAAAAATAATCTTACATGTAAGTATTGCTTTCGCACAATAAAATAATTCTAAACGTTTTTATATAAAATTTACGCAACAATTGTGTGACACTTCTGTCTATTTAAAATTTGAGTGTTTACAAGGTTACGATTTTAATAAACAATTTAATAGACTATAAATAGACAATGTAACAAACAATAAACAATTTAAAGTGTGTATATTAATAAAAGTTTGTGAAACCAATCACAATTTAAACATGATTAAAAAAACAAATTAAAAGTTATTTCTTTAACTAAATAACATATGTTAACTAAATACATATATGTTTATATATATATATATATATATATATATATATATATGTATGTATGTATGTATGTATGTATGTATGTATGTATATTTATGGCAATGAATTTTTGTATAAAACTGTATCTAACTAGTTAATATGAATTATTAATTAAAACTTTAAATTCGCCTGAATTATATTCAAAGTTTTAATGGACCTGACGTAATTTTACTTTATAGGAAATTGATGTCGGTTTTTGTGGTCTGGCACAATTGATCGCGTCTGGCGGAGCGGAGAAAAAAGCATTTAGTTCGTGCCATGAGAACATTTCCGATAATGAACGAATTGTCCCGAACACTTCCGAAAGCAAAGTCCGTATATTGAAAAACTATATATATGTATTAGGCAATGGAGTCTAATTTAACTTATTGCTAAAGTAAAATACAGAAAGAGACATAACCTAGAAATAATAAACACAGCTGTGGAAGTGATACCTTGTCACGTGATTTATTCAAATATATGATATTTCTGAATATAGTTTATGTCATTTGGAAATATTTCACACATAACTTCTAAGTGAAGACAAAACCTTTCTACAATGTTCAGGTAGATTAACTGTGACGTAATAATTATAATTTTACTCCTGCAAACGCTTAAATGTTTTAAAATACTTTTAAAGTCAGTTCAAAGGTTGTGGATGAATAAGTTAATTTGAAATATGCAGAAGTTCAGGCTGTGACATCGAAAGTAGTGCGTATATTACACGTCTTCAAATACCTAGAAACCTTGATCTGTAAGCTGTGGCCAATGATACGCGCAGATTAGAAAGAATTAAGCACCAACAATTAATACGGAATTAAGCTCAGCTTAATCTAATTTACTAATGGTAATGCCAATAACAAGTTCCTGACGTGTTTTCCTACAAAGTGCTTTACTTCAGATTTAAACTCTTACCAGGCCATATAGCTTGGATTCTAGTTAATAGAATTTTTAAAATATTTCGTGTATGAAGTACACAAAATAAGTGGGAAAAGATTGCCCTCGATTTCAAGTAATGTTACAGTTACTATGGTCTTTGATAAGTGTCCATATAAATACAGGAAAAATAAACAATAATTCTTTAAAGTCAATTCCTATTTAAGTCAATAAAAAATTCTATTTGAGTTACCTTTTATAAAATAATTACAATTAATATAAATGAAGTAACATAATCTAACAAAACAGTTGTCCTACCACCTAACCTATAATATAAAATCAGCTGTTTTACGAAAAAATCAGCTGCATACGTTACCACTTACTTTAAGCCAAATGGGACGAAATAGCTATATTGCATACCTCGCCCCTTTTGTGAAAAGTTTTTTTTCAATATAAAACTAAAATTATTTAATTATTAAATGTAATTGATATTAGAAAAAACTGTATTAACGTGAAGTGTCATCCACTACAAGTTTAAAAAAAATGTATTTGAACTTAAAAATATGAATAGAAAGTATTTTATAAACGGTTGGAAATTTGAATAAAATATATAAATATTTATGGGAAAAGTGTTGGCTAATGGTAGGAATTGAAAAAGATTTACAGTTTAGCAATAAATGTAAATGTCTGGTAGAAAATAATACATCATTTGTAAAATGAAGTTAATAAAGGTCTTAATTTATTGTAGTTAACGGAATAAATTAATATAGTTGTAAATCCTTTATTAGATATTGAAAAATTCACAGAATACATATTTTATTTGATGAATTTAATTGAAGTTTCTTAAATGGTGAGAGACAACGCCTAAAAGTTACCAACTCAAACATTGGAATAAAAGTATGTAGCTCATTAACTTTATATGGAGTTATTTGTAGTAAGATTTACTTAAATATAAATTAATATATTTATTAAATGATAAAATATATTGCATTATACAATTTTAATTGACTATGTGCAATAAATAAAGTAACATAACTTAACAAAACAGCTGTTCTACCACATAACCTGTAACATAAAATCAGCTGTTGAATGAAATCATATGGTATCCCTTATTTTAAGCCAAATGGGACGAAATAACTATATTGCATACCTTGCCCTTTTTGGCAATCTTAGGGTGATGCAAAGTCGAAGATTTTCCCCGTGCAATTTTTCTGTTGTGACGCGTTAAAAGAAGTATTAATTTTAATATTGTTAAAATTTTGGTCAAGCCAATAGTTTTGTTTTTATAGAAAATAGGTAACCCTAGGTTTCTCCGCGTGTCTGGCGAATGTATCAAGTCTGCGCCGAAGCAAGCTGAGGGGAACCTGTAGCTCGCTATTTACATTTCTTTATATTTAGTTGCATGTGGTGAGATTTATACTCTCGTATTTATGTCTAAAAGCAAGAAGTTATTAAAGTATTAAATTTATTTGATAATTTTTTTAGTAAACTGGTTTCCAACTAGGAAGTAAAATTTTACAAGTTACCACAAGGCCACTCGACGTGTAGGTGTTTTACAGGTGTGCTTATGTGGGTATCTTAACTTTATATATTTCGACCTAGAGCCCCTTATACCCTCTTGTAATTGTGATTTCCTTGACAAACTTCAAAGTATTATGTGCGTGGCATTCGTATGACTCAAATGTCCGCGATTGTGGCGAAATAATACTAAAAATATAATTGCCTCAAGCGTAAACAGACACAGACCTTCCAAGACACAAATAGGCAAAACATCACAACAAGGAAAATTGGTTGGGTTTAACTTTATTGACGGCAGAGTTTATAAGTCGTGGCAATTAAATACGTCAGGAAAACCCACTTTCAACCAGTTTTAAAATAGCTGCGGATACGTTGGGGCGTTACTAGGGTGGGCATTGTCGGAATAGAATAAGGGGATACGTATTAGAGACTTTTGCAGTCTTAGACACCGAATTATTTTGAAATTTTTGCAAAGATTATTCTAACCTCTTTGTGTTTACGTTATAGGTCGTGGTTTCCAAGTACATCTGCGGATTGTCAAAATCGAAATAAAGAGAACAAAATTGCAAAGGGATATATGTTTTTAATTTTGAAAATTTACTATAAAACTCACTAAACAAAAATTTTAAACTTTTTAGCTCTACGAAAATTTTTGGTCTAAAGAAAACAATACAATAACCTGATTATATAACATTGTACATTAGTACATTAATTATATAACATCTGCGGCATAATTATATAATTAAGGACTTCAATTCATTACAATTTAAGCCTTCAAGAATGTATGTCTATGTGGGCTATACTACAAAGATCCCAAATAATAAAAAACATTATTATAAGACTGAAAATATTTTAAAGCCAATCGGATCAATTTTTATGGAGAAATTCTTCTTAGGCTATTTTTCGAAAACGATGTTAATTTTGTGTGCTCGCGCGTTTGTGTGAATATTTTCTCTGTAATAGTAATAAATGTTTGACTCCTGCGTCGATCAGGCTACAGAATGAAACTAGCGCCCGGTGACATTAAAACTCTTGCGATTTACTTCCCCTTTATGGAAATGAATTATAAATTTCTCTTGTTTCTTCATTAACAGTGAAAATCTCTAAACCAGGTTTATGACAGATACTAGCAATCTCGAGCAGTGAACCTTGATTTAATACATAGACCTCTTCTCCATTTTATTGTGAAAACTAATTTTATATATATATATATATATATATATATATATATATATATATATATATATATAGAGAGAGAGAGAGAGAGAGAGAGAGAGAGAGAGAGAGAGAAAGATAGATAGATAGAAGAAAACTACTGAAGTTTATTAAAATTCAAGAATCTGTTTCGCTTAATGTACAGGGAAACATATTTTACTCCTATTTTATGCATTTTAACAATTTTTTATTCATATTGTGCAAGGCCAGAATCAAGCCTACCACTGTAGGATTGAAGCATTACCAGTTGTAGTGTTATATATATTTATATATTATAAAATATTAATATTAAAGGTTAAATAAAATTATGCTATGTATAATTAACTTACCCAGCTTCAGTTTCACACTCAGATTGTAGCTCTTGACCAAATGGAAGGCGGCGCGACCTCGTGTCAGGGTTATAAAGGGTGGACGGATTGAGAACCCCGAGCTTTAGACAATATTTTAGCCTTTTAGTATTCGTATTAGGAGAAGAAAAGCCAGAAATATCCCTCTTGCAACACCAACGCACTGTTTCTCCTAAACTCCGTGAACTGTAGCAATACGCTGCAGGAAGGGTTGCGTCACTAAGATGTTGAAATATGCCCGAACAATCCGTCAATTTGTCGACTGTTTCTGTAATAGCTTTACAAGAAGTAGAGATTTTATCAACTGCAACGAGCAACCGGACTTTCCACTTTTAGATCGATCCATCCACGTTCGAGTAACGACTGCGTTTATCATAGAATGGTACTTACTATTATGATTTGTCTGCAAATCCCTAAGTCCCATAAAACTGCCGAAATGTACAATAATAAATATAGAAACGTTGGCATGAGTTACAAAAATATTCATTAATTTAAGTTTAGAAATCGATCTGGGGATTTTCTTATAGGGACGTCTAATACACACTAACAGACGTTTCTAACGATAGGCTTAAGGCAAATATTCGACAAAATATAAATGCTAGAAAAGACATTACAAAAATGAATAGCTTGAAGAAATGCATTCCTCTAGTACTGTTAAGGGAAAATTGCTCTTAACTAGATACTATTTCTGTGAAGAATGGATTAGGGCCTATGAACCTTCTTATAGTGAAGGGAGATAGCCAGAGCAAACGAGATGCCGAGTGGGTGGTATATCTATATCATTGAAGGAGTACAGAACAAAACAATACAATTATTACACGTGGTGCAAGAACCGTTGTAAGGAGGCCGAGTGGGTGGCATACTATATCTTTGAAGGGGTACAGATCAAAACAATGCCATTATTGTGACGCGAGTTGCTGCCCAGCTACTAAGACTGAAATGGGTTTGGCGAACCATAGTTAAACTAAACAACACATACTTAGCAAGCAAAATGTACAGGCATACTTAAAACAATTACACTCTCATTATCCCTTTTGGAGTAAGGTTTGGGTAGATATCTCTCTTCGACCCCAATAGAGAGAAGGTTTACTACAGATAATAATTTTCCAATATTCCCACTACCAGTGCATTAATCTATTAGTATTTTACTAAACAGATTTTCATTTGTTCATGGATGTATTATATGCAAATAATCTCTCTCTCTCTGTGGGGGTGTATGGGGAGGGGGGTACACACACACACACATATATATATATATATATATATATACATATATATATATATATATAATGTAATTATTGTTAATGGTAAACAATTATTCCACCACAAAATACAATTATTTTACCTTATGCGATGAGGCACCTTTCGGTCACTTGACCATTGTCGAATCACTCTGTGACCATTGTACAGTGTACAGTGATTCGACAATGGTCAAGTAGCGAAAGGTGCTTCATCTCATAAGGTAAAATTATTGCACTTAGTGGTGGAAATTAACAAAAATAACTTTATAAAGTCAATGCAATGAAAAAATAATGGACATTGTGAAATATCACTATATATATATATATATATATTTATTTATTTATTTATATGTGTGTGTGGGGGGGGTTGTGTGTGTATGTAAGTGTGTGGGGTGTTTGTGTGTAGGGGGGGTTGTTTGTTTGTGTCTTGTGTATATCTTTGAGTAATACTTTTGAATTTTAAAACTATTTAAAAAATTGTAAAAGCCACCACTCTACAGAACTATTAACATAAGTGATGTCACAGCTTTACTACAAATACCATCCTTCAGCTACATTAACATTATTTTCTTTGCAGTTTTTATTTGAAAAAAAAAACAGATAATTACAACTGGAAGACTGATTAAAAACTCATAATTTTCCAAGTACAAAGTCATAAAGGCTACACAAGTGCAACCAACATTAATTGCTCTATACATTGCATAATACAATAGGCCTAACTTGGATACAGTTAGGTTTTGTGTGCTGTAACATATTTGTACTGTTAGTTACCAGTTCACAGCTCGACCCACAAGAGGACATTGGGCAGTGTTCTAAGTGGATGTCAAAACCATTTTGTCAGGATAAAGGAATCACTGTATATTGACTGCTACATAATCTTATTGGTCCAACTCATTTTAAAAAACAAAACAGTGTGGCAGTCAGTCATCCCCGAAGAAATACAAAAAGGGCTTTTGAGAGCACCAGTGGGAGAAAGCATATAAGTATGGTAGAGAGACGCCTCTTTTTCTCCGCTCCTGGGAAGAGCCTAAACTTCAAAGCTCAAATTATTGTTACAAACTAGGTTTTAAAAAAATTCTCACTTCTATATCCATTATAAGTGTGCTCACAAAACTGTTCGGAATTGCCTGCCTTCTGATAAACCTGAACTTGTGTATACTCTGATGTTTGTAAGGGTGGGTCTGGTGCATGAATGTGCAGTTGCAAAGAAGTGCAATTTTTAAGTAGTCCATATGTATAATTCCCACTGTATTGGAAGGTCTTACAGAGCTGGCAGATGGCTCAAATTAAAGGTATTGGCTCAAAGGAGCAGGGAAAATATAGGTTTTTCTCAATTTACAATATTTATAGGGTTTTGAACGAACTTAAAGTTACCAAAAGTCTCCATGAGAAATACATTGCAATGAACAACAGCTGAGTATGATTTTCAAATATTTCAGCTGAGAAACAGCAGTACAAATATTATATTAAAAACATCTGAGTAAAAATATTTCAACAGTATTAAAGATTAATTAGACGTATGAACTTGGGATCAGGTTTAGTTGATGAAGTACATCTTGTACAAGATATGTTTGACAAGTGTATTAAATTAGAAATAATCACTGGTTCTGGAAAAGGTAACATCATATTTTTACCAATAACTAAATTGATAGCAACAGATCCTAACATTCAATTTGAAATGCTTTTACACATATGTTGCACTAAGTCGAGTAAAATCTCAAGATGGATTAAAGATACATATTGATAACACAATTGGTCAAAAAAATCAATTTAATACACATTCACAAAAAATTATAGTTCATGAGGTAATTTTGTTATGATCAATTTGAATTATATTAAATTAATTTGTATTAAAAAAAAAATTATCACACAGAAATTTAAAATTTGTTTTACTATGAATAGGAGCATCTGCCCCTAGTCCTTATATAAAGTTGCTGAAGTAGAGCCTCAATAAGTCGAACTAACTGGGATTGTGGCCCATCTGAGTTATTAAAAATCCAGGTTAGCCAGAGGCGAAGGTAAAAATTTAAAAGAAGACATGCTTACAGAAAAACTCCTTTATATTTACCAAACAAAGAGTGTTATGTACAATATATGAATGTATATATTGAATTACAGGCAAACTTCACTGCAATTAATTTCTTGGCAAACATATCTGTAAACTTCGGCTGTTTTAATTTTGCTAGCCGCTTTCATACTGTGTGACCCCTTAGTCTTTTCAGAATAAGAAGCACAAAACATTAGATTCATTTTTTGTTTATCTGTAGGTCTTGGACTATTTATGTATGTACTGTACTTATTTGATTTTTGTTATTGCTTATTCATTGATTTATTATTCTACTTCAAAATCATTCCGGATTACCTGGAGATCTGAATGAACGTAGTCAGACTTATCCAGGATCTACTGTAGTAACTTTATATTCTGTTCTTACTTTAACAGCTGTTTTACATTGTTTCTCATCAAGAAAAAATCGCACAATCCAATCAGATTTCACTTTACACATCTCAGTTTGCTGAAAATGAAGAGCACGTTATGAATGTCGGAAGCCGTAATACAGGACTCTTGGCAGATATGAGGGGATACTGCCGGGTCCATTAAAACACAATGTGCATTGAACAATTTTTACGTTCACTGAAATAATTTACTGTGGTTTATTATTATTAAACCACAAAAACTTTTATTCTAGCCATTAACATTTCAGTTACACAGTAACCATCCTCAGAAACATGACAATACATACAGGAGGTTGTCATGTCTCTGAGGATGGTTACTTTGTAGCTTATAGCTAGAATAAGAAATATTGTGGTTAGATTGTATTATTTATTAATGTGTATTGTGCAAAAATAGTCCTATACTGGATTTGCAATGACAACAAGAATGAACCTACTAGTCCATACATATAAGTAAATGGTTACCTCTTTTTTAATAGTAGAAACCAAAATTCCAATGTTTAGGTTTACACTGCAACATATAACTCATTGTACATTACTCCAAAAAAATACGACTCAAAATTGTTTGTAAATCACTAACTACACAACTAGAATCAGGTAGTGAGGTCACTCAATTCATGACATTGAAATGCAGTGAAAAATATAAACGTTCACACCTTCTGTCCTTGACTAAAACACAGGATCACAGAGCTTACTGTGCTAGTAATTACCAAGGGTCAGGAAGGGTTACTCCGGGGGGGGGGGGGCACCTAAGGTCTGTTTCCCAAGATTGAGACCATGCTTGAAAAGTGTTTCTTTACTATTAACAACGTTCTTGAACTCATAACCCTCTATCAATTGAATTTTTCAACCTAGTCTGGTAAATATGCCAACAACAAACACTAATAACAAGAATAAGATGTGTCACAAAAACTTTAAAGGTAACCTCTGAAAACCCTCCCTCAATATTCCTGTCCAGGAAACAATCTTTGCCCTAATACCCATAAAATATCGTTGTTTCATAAGAAACGATTAAAGAATTGTCCAAATTAATTTTAAAAATCTTGATAACACGTTTTACTGATTTTAAATATGCTATTTGGTAAACACGCGTTATCTTCTTCACTAGCTTCTGAGCTTCAGCTTATTGATATCATAAATACATAAAACTAAAATTCAATATCCACTGCAGCTACATTATACACATACTGTATTGACTTGAGAAATATATATGTGCCTGTTATAGAGGAAACAAATATAACTGTATTCATTAGAGTACATTGTTCTGCCTTTCATAACATTATAATATTATCCTTTGTTAACGTGTTTCAAAATGACTGCATTATCAAAACTTGAATAGCGACTGATAGAAAGTACTTCTAAATTAAAGATAAGATTCTGATGGATCAATATATTACAAAACAGATGGTTTAATATTGGAAACAATTTTAAAGGAATGAAAATACTCTCTGTCTTTCTCATATATCTTTATTAACAATACAAAACAATCAAGTTGCAGTTTTCTCAGTCTCCTCCTTGATCCTGTCCTTTTTGAGTTGTCCCATAAAGGCAGCTTTGTCAGCTGCAGTCTGGAATCTACCGTGACCAAATTTGGAAGAAGTATCGATGAACTTCAAGTTGATCTTTTCCAAAGCAACACGCTTAGTATGCACCAACAATGACTGCATCAGAAATTAAAAGCAATCAATATTTATATAATGTCTAAACAAACAAAATCCAGACAATCAATGAACTGTCTCAGCCCTATCATTCAATATCACAGATTTAAATCAAAAGTGAAAATTGGCTCTAAATAGTATTTCATCATAGACAGTTCCAAGTAAAAAATAGTTCCTAATAAATATCTACTAAAACTAAAAGGAAACTTCAAAAGGTGGGGCACTCAGTTATAATTGTAACGGCAATCCAAGAATTTAAATTAAGTATTAACAATCATAGAATGTGCAATAAGAATGTAATATACAAATAGTAAAAAATAGACCAAGTAAAAAAACATCATGGTTTCCTGGTGTATATATGCAATGTCACTGGCCTAAATCTTTAACAATATTATTGATGTTTTAAAGATACTTGTGAAACAGGTAATGTAACCAAGTATTGATTAAACTAAAGTTATGATGTAACAACTGCATACAAATGAACTAACACTCAGCCATCTATTTGAACATCTGGATGGGGCGACCCTGTTAAAGCTTTGCCTGTCTGTTGAAAACAATCCCGCTATCGCCTTACTTAGGAGACCTAAGGAAAGTAGTAAACGAATGTTTGCAAAATGGCTACTTCTCACACCCTGAAAATGTATTAGTAGGAATGCTTAATGACAGTTGCAAACAAATATGACAAATAGCCATTGAGAGAATCATGGCAGCTCAAAGAAAGTTTAATGTTGCCGAGTCTTCTTTTGTTAGAAATTTTTAAATTCCTCAGACAAATTTCAATGCTTTAGATTATATCGTTATAATTTTTTGGCAGTCAATAAATGTTACGGAACCACAACTACAATCAACTTTTCACAAGAATACCTCAAAAGAATCCTGAAGAATGGAGGTTTTGACACTCAGGTGGAAGGTGTGCTTGTAAAATTGCCAACATACACAAGCTGTAATGAGTGCAGTAGAAGTGACTCTCAAAGTCAGGTGTATGAAAGGGCTCAGACGGTTTCAAGTGCAATCACCTCCTCATAGTGAGTTCTATATGAATTAGTGAAGAGTTGCACAATAAATTTGGAATAATACACATAAACATAAGTTGAATAATAGGAAAAGAACACTTCCAATCAAATATAGAAAACCTGGGATCAACTTCTAGTACATCTGCGCTACTTTGTTCTTATAAAAGTTATTTTGAAAAAAAATTACAAGCCTTTAGCAAAAATATATCTTTGGTCTAATATTTGGCACAGTATTTAGTGGATCTAACATATGATTTTTTCTTTACGGCACTTCATCAGACAATTTTTACTTTCGGTCCACTGAACTCTTATTTACCACATTACTTTCTTTCTGCTTGGTAATACTATGGAAGCACATCCCCCAGCCTTAATCCTCTGGATATAAATGTTGGGACATATTGAGCATATTTTAAAATACAATAACGAATTAGCGTATAACCTCTTTTAAAAAGCTCTGGATTCAGGCAACTAAATATTAAAGTGTCCCATACATGCCCATATGGTAAAAGTTTAATTGTCGCATATAAATAATTATCTCTTGTTAGAAACAGTCATGTTACAGTGAATTTCTCTAGTTACAAAACCTTGTCTAGCTTCAGACATACTATTATAGTCAATAGATTGCTATTATATCCATTGAAGAAATGTTAAAGAGTTGTTTTTAATAATACAAACTCTGAGTGGCTATTTACTTATATACCTACGTATTTCAACTGTCTTAGCTTATTTACTCTGACTCTGATTAGCATTCACGTACCAGTACATGAGATCACGCAACGGCCAGCAGAAGCATTCCCGTATACGTACATTCTACCATTTCTCTTAGATTAGTATTGCCGTACATTTACGATTTGTTTTCCTGTGTATTATTTTAGGTTAACTATTTGCAACTATCTGGATAATAAATACTATACAGACTACACAGTCACCATTCTTTTGTATCGAAAGTTTATGGGTTTTCCCACGTTTACAGATCGTTGTGAGGTTTGTGCGGTATTTTACAATGAATATGAGATTGAATAATAAAGTCCTATTGTGTTCAAAGTCCATGGTTTTCCCACGCGTTTACAGATAGTTTTGAAGTTTAATCGGTATTTTACAAAACAAACAAAATTTAACACATATTTTTTAGCAATGAAATTGTCAGTAAATGTAAGGTAAACATTCCTTAACACAAGAAAATTAGTAAATAAAATTAGAGAAAAAAATTTAAAAAAAAGAAAGAATAAAAATATTTCAAAAATATATTGCTCCCAGGGGCCACATCAGGGCAGGTACATATTGCTAATCAAAGGCTACTCAAAAGGCTTAATAAGAAAGAGTGTTTTAAATAGGAATGTTTAACCTTCTCCAGTTTTAGCATTTGCTGTACATATTAGAGACTAACTATCAGATATTTTTTATTTCTATAAAATATTAAGATCTTCCTTTATAATTTTAAAAAGTTATTAAATATCTTACCTTGCGCATAGTAATAACACGTTTCTTTGGTCCTACACAACAACCTCGAAGCATTACAAAATCATTGTTTACTTCTCCATAATGAGGGAAACCTCCCATGGGTGTGATGGTCTTCTCTGACAGATCGTACTCAGTAGATGCGTTATTCTTGATAACCTTTAAACAATTTTAAAAAAAATTATTACAATAATCATTTTTAAAAACTATTCAAAATTAAGTAAAATGTAATGTCTCAGACCTATCATTTAAAATCATGAACATGATTCATTCCAATTTAATATGGCTCTTTAAAACAAGTTTCTTCACTGACAAAATGTTTATATATTAAAATGTAATAACTAAGATTGAAGGGAAAAAAATGTTTAATTCTAAATTATAGTTAAAAATAGAAGAAATCCAAATCTATAATTTAAAAAAAGTTACCTTGCCATCTTTAGTATGTATGCCCTGGCCAATGCGATAGATCTTTTTGTTGATCTCCGTCCTGTGATGGTAACCCTTCTGACCCGCACGAGCTACAGTAAACTGAACTCTGCTAGGATGCCAGGCTCCAATACAAGCAACTTTACGCAAACCTTTGTGAGTCTTGCGAGGCAATTTCTTTGTGTGCCATCGTGAAGTCACACCTAAGCACACAACAAAACTGAGTACAATCAACTCAACCAGCTGATTTTAAAAACTTATTTAAATACTTGGAATAGGACATCAGCAGGAAGGCAGCAACATTTATTTCTACATTTTATAAAATCAGAAAATGCACATCATGTCGCTTTCATCATGTATCCTCAAAAGCTTATTCTTGAATCAATTATATGGCTTTTTTCAACTTTTAATAATATAATATTCGATATTAAATAGCAACAAGTGAAAATGTTAAATAATATTATATTTAATAATATATATTTTTTTAAAATTTGAATGTGTTAAAAGTATAAAACCCGGTTATGCCTCTCCACGGGTTCACCCTGTGCATGGTAAGAGGGAAATAAAATACCTCCTGAGGTCTAAACTGGCAAAAGTCCAACCTCTTTGGAGGCAATTGCACCCTCTTACTATGAATAGTGCAATTAGAATATTTTGAAATATTACACAAAAGTTAATTAATTGTAAATATTTATTCATGAACAGTTTTTATAGACATTTAAGCTTATTGAAATACATATTTCATAATTTGTCCATAATTAGAATACAATACTGACAAAGAATTATTTTCAAGAATTAATGTTAGTAAAAATAGGAATATATTAATTTTTTTTATAAACAAAACCATTTTTGAAATGATTATAATTTTTAGAAATAAGAACACACACACGTGTGTGAACAGCCGGACCTCCATATGTATTAAAATTGTAGCTTTCCACTGGCTACAATCTGCTTCGGATACACATCTGCTTTCTCCTAAAAGCACCTTTTCTACGATTTCATGGCGCTTCTTAAATTTGTCTAGCCATCCCGAACTTGTTTGGAACTCTTTGTGTCCTAATCTTTCCGCGTATTCAATTGCCTTTTCTTGTATGAGAGGTCCTGGAACAGGCAAATTTTTACCTCGTAAAATTTTCGCCCACTTGAAAACCGCCTCGTCAACATCATCGTATTTACATATTTTTGAACGTTTTCTGTCCCCTGCTACTTTTTTAAACATTCGCGATTTTTTATTATCGTCGACACTAAACTGGGTGGAACGCCAAACTTCTGAGCAACATCTTTTTTTCGTACTCCACTATCAAACGTTCCATGACACTCAAGGATTTTCTTTTGAACAAAAACTCAAAACCAAACTCAACAAAACTACAATAATGTTACTAAACGTAACAAACAGTCCACGTTAAACGGTAAAAAAGAACACAGACTTACAGTAATCTAAACAAACCAGACCACACACTAACCAATAACCGAATGATGAGACTTGTTCACATGAAATACAATACAACTGCACTCTGCCCTGAAAGAAATGAGTAAGAGTGTATGAGAGAGCCATTAGACATGTTAGTCACGCCCAACCACCCGGACAGTCTTAACAGATGGCACATATTGTCACGTTGCTCTCTCTCTCAATGTTTCTGAATGAATAGTGTGTTACA
The DNA here is from genome assembly GCA_036971475.1 of Prosapia bicincta. NCBI lineage: Eukaryota > Metazoa > Arthropoda > Insecta > Hemiptera > Cercopidae > Prosapia > Prosapia bicincta. Next base: position 323,253,243 of record JBAIZL010000002.1, on the reverse strand, counting down.
GGAGGGCTACGTGACATTCAATAACACGTTTTGTTTCACATTTTCTCTAAAATCAAGTTAGATATATAGAATTTGTTTTCGATATACAGAAACATTTTTCCATTGAAATTTCAAGGGACTCTGAAATAATTCGATAAATAGAGGTCCGACTGTATATATTGTAACATTTTGAAGTAGTATATATATAAAAGGCACTTACAAAATAAGATAAATATATATAAATAAATTCAGTATGTAAAAAAATTACTAAAATATACCAGTAACGAAATGTAAACATAACCTAATTTCACTTGTGTAGAAAATGCACATGGCCACATTTTAGATCTAATCACAAGATTTTATATAAAAAGAAAAAAAAACACACAAATCACTATTTATAAGAAAATGTATTAGAAGTAATTAATAGATAACAATTTGAATAGAACAATAGAACGATATAAATACACTTAAAACTTTCAAACGGCAAGCTAGTGAAATGTTCTGAAGTAAACAAGATGGGGGAACGAATTTGTGGAGTTGTGTGCGCATTGACCGGCAAAAGATATTCGTTTTAAATATTTCTCGTGGAGATATAATCTAAAACAGTTTGGGAAATAAGATTTAAATGCAATTGTTTTGCAAAGAAATTTAAGTGCAGTTGTTAAGAAGAAGAAGTGTATCAGAGGCGGTGAACATGACATCCGTAAAGCTGTTACAAGGAATAAACGAGAAAATAGCGGAAATTGACGACTTGGCCATTTTATTGCTAAAAAGGGAGAGTCAGTTAGTTGGGACAGAGCATTTGAACGAGGCAGACGTGTTTCAGAATTGGCTGTAGAAATTTTATTTTTTTAACTGGTGCGGAAAGTGCAGTATCGTATTCAAATCATAATTACAGATTAACATTAACCCAATCATTGAACTGATCGATTAAGAAGACATTATTCAGGAAATTATTTAATTAGAAACCAAATTACTTGTAAAAAAATTTTAGCTTGTAAGAATTGTAACTTAGATATTTTTTTGAAAGTGCCAACTCAAATTTTATTATTCAAAATTTAGAAAACCCACCTATTAACCCGAGATAAGGAGAGCTCAAGCTCAATTTAAAGTAATTAAATCAAATTCAATTAATATTAAAATTTATAACTAAACTTCTTGCTGCCATAAACAAATTTTAGACTTAGGCTAATAAAGCTTAATTTTTGTAATTCTTTGTGGATGAAATAAGACTTTGTAATTAGTAAGTGACTTTATAAAAGAAAATAAGGAATGTCATATTAAGATATTAAAATTTTTGTAACAAAAGCAGCATTGAATCGTTATTTCTTTTAACTTATAAATTTTTATTAAGACTTATAAAAGTGAATTTACCAAATTATTACAATATATATACTTGATTTTACGTTGTCCATTGTTTTTCCGTTGCACTGACTTTATGAAGTTAATATATTACTATTGTAGTGGATAAAATTACTTACAATAGTAATATATTAACTTCATATATATATATATATATATATATATATATATATATATATATATATATATATATATATATATATATATATATATATATATATATATATATATATATATATATATGAAGTTATTATTATTACTTGTATTTTTACAAGTAATAATAATAACAACTTCATAAAGTCAGTGCAACAGAAAAATAATGGACGTGAAACATCACTATATATATATATATATATATATATATATATATATATATATATATATTTATCTGATGTTGAGGTTAGGGGATTCTCTGGACTTGGTATACCACTGGTATGATAGTTCCCACCTCAGTTCTGAGGGATTACAATCAGGGGGGAGTGATTTAATTATTTTTGTGGTATAGCAGTCATCAAAAGTTGTGATGTTGTGACTCGCAGCATGTTGAGCTGTTGGTCTATCCATGTTCATAATTTTAACATCATGTCTGTGACCATTCATTCTGATATTCAGACCATCCGTGGTCAGGCCTATGTACTGTGCTGAGCAAAGTTTACATTGTAGCTGGTATATGACATTTTTCGATGTACAATTATGATGACCCTGTATTTTGAAGACCATTTTTGTTGTTTAGCTGTTGAAACTATTTGCTGAGGGGTGTATTGGACACGTCTTGCATCTAGGTCTATTACATGGGAAGGAGCCATGAGGAAGTTTGTGTGGTTTCTCTGCATCAGGGTCTGGTAGTTTAGGATGTACTAGGATGTTTTTCAAGTTGGGAGGTTGCTTGTACCAAATTTGCGGTGGATCGGTGAAAAGATTTTTGGTGTGGACGGAAGCTTGAAGAATTTTGAAGCCTTATATATATATATATATATGAGGTTGATATATTACTATTTATAGTAATATTGTACTTATTATTTTACTGTAAAAGTATTTACAATAGTAATATATCAACTTCATAAAGTCAGTGCAACGGAAAAATAATGGCCAAAATAGAGGGTAATCATAATTTTACATCGAAAAATGTCATATACCAGCTACAATGTAAATTTTGCTCAGCACAGTACATAGGTCTGACCACAGATGGTCTGAATATCAGAAAGAATGGCCACAGACATGTTAAAATTATGAATATGGATAGGCCAACAGCTCAACATGCTGCGAGTCACAACATCACAACTTTTGATGACTGCTATACCACAAAAATAATTAAAGCACTCCCCCCTGATTGCAATCCCTCAGAAACGAGAAGATGGGAACTATCATACCAGTGGTATACAAAGTCCAGAGAATCCCCTAACCTCAATACGTCACCAATCTCTTTTCCCCTGACAGACTTATATAAACTATAATTACTCATATGCTCATGGAAACAATACATATATTTTTAATCTGTACATCTAATTTTTACACACTCTGTGAATACAACTTTTACTTTATTTTATTTCATTCTCTCATATTTCATTTTGTGTTTTCTCTTTGATTGGCAAAGAGACAACATTTATTGACAAATATTTCTTTGTGTGGTCGAAATATTTCATTGGTTAAGTGCTTTTATGTGTTTCTATTTCAAGACTACAGAGTGGACTATTACCAAGGTAAGTCTGTCAGTCTCGTAGTCCAAAAAATCTAAATAATCGTTACCAACCAATATTAACCTATAAATATATAAATATATATATATGTGTGTGTGTGTGTGTGTGTGTGTGTGTGATTATTTAACTTTTTTATTATTTTTCTGTTACACCGACTTTTAAAGTTATTATTGTTAATTGAAAACAATTGTTCCACCAACTAATTCAGTGATTCGACAATGGTCAAGTGACCGAAAAGTACCTAATCACACCAGGTAAAAATTAATGCACTTAGTGGTGGAACAATTTTTTACAATTAACAATAATAACTATATGATGTTAAAGTGATTAAATAACTATATATATTTAGATAAAAATAGTGTTTAAATTTGTGAAAGAATTTTTTTTTTATTATTGTAGCTGTTGCAGTGTATTTTTAAAAATGATGAAAACCCCTGTTCTCTAGGTGAAGATCACAGTTATAGGTTAATAGTCCTTAAAAGTAATATGATAAAATCTGTAAAATTTACAAAGTGACTAATATGATTTTACCAAAAATTTTCTAATGGAATAAGATGTAAAAATAGAAATTTTAAACTTACTAATAACAAACATTTTTTTAAATTCGAAGTAATATTGTCATAAGGCTTTAAGTGCAATTAATATTTTGTTCAATTAAATCTCTTCTTAGAAACTTTAAATGTGGCCTATGTTTCTTCAGAATATGGATAGACAGCCAAGTCCAATTGCTAGAAACAATTGACCCATTAAGTCTTTTTAAAGTGTGAATAAGGTTTCTTTTAAATTAACCAAACAAATTACAAGTCATGACGAATTAGTTTCTTAGTAGTGTCAGCGGTCTACAACTAAAACAAAACAATACTTGCACAGAGGATATCAGCAGGAAGGCAGCAACATTTATCTCTACATGTATCTTACTCAGAAAATGCACATCATGTCGATTTCATCATTTATCCTCAAATACAAAGAAAAAATTTTCGTTTATATAAACTTGAATCTACAAAAAAAATGTTTTACTCACTTCTTATAATAACTAGAATGATCTATCACAGTATAATACAAAATATAATAGTTGTGGTTTCAATTTTCCGTAATAATCGTAATTTATCCTGAAAGTGGTTTAAATAATATCACAATATTATTTAATTTTACTCTAGTATTGATTATGTGATAGAAAAATCATGCTTAATATTATCCAGTAGTTATTTTATTCAAAATATGAATAAATAATTCGCTTGTATTAGATCATACGATCTGCTTACACTAGATGCTTTAGAAATGCTCTTACAGAATTTGTCATCTTCAATAAGACTGAATAACAGGTTTTTAAATTTTAAAATATAAAAAATTGTATTCTGTATTAATTGTATCAAAAGTATTTGATACTAAATTATTTCAAACAACTATAATTAAATTAGTTGAACACAAAATTACAGTATTTTCACAACCTTCAGGACAGATTGTGCTGTGCAGAACTTTAAATTGGCACTAAAAGAAACAATCACATCTGCATTTAGATTCCACAGCATCTCCCTCCCCCCACATATTAGAGGAAAGTTTTTTTTTTATATATAGTTATAAATAAGTATGCCAACTTACCCTTGTAACCCTTGCCCTTAGTCACACCAATGACATCAATCATCTCATCAGCCGCAAAGACTGTAGATACTGGAACGGGTTTCTCCAAGTGTTCTCGGGCCCATTGAACTTTCTGATCTACTGTGCCTCCATTCACTTGGATTTCCATGATATGTGCCTTCTTTTGCCTCTTTTTTAGTAACTTCATCTATTTGAAAATTTATATCCAATTAGTTACTTTTTCAAAATTTTAAAAAAATCAGTTTAAAAGAGGGTTCATTAAAAATTTTACCTCTACTTAAAGGAGTAATATAAAAACAGGGTTTATACAAGAATCAAATTTTTAATACCGGATCTCTAGTAATATATTTTATACAATTTATAATATAGCACTGCGGAAGATCACTAAAGTTTTAAGAAATATAAGAAGTAATTTTGTACGTGCTAATAATGGAATAGTTCTTGACAGTTAACCTTTATAAAAGTTTGGTCTTTAACAACTTTCTACATACGTTTTATCTATAAAAGCAATTTCTCATATCGTAAAAAATCTATAAGCCGTCTAATCAACTACCCTGCCTATGAATTTATTATTGGCTCCGATCTTCATTTCTTTGGTTAAAAGCAGTTTTTATCTTTTAAATACCTAAAAAACGATTAATTAAAATTAAACATTTTATACTGTAAGAATATATTATAGGATTTTGTTGCAGACTTCAGTAAGACATGACTAGTAGTTACTACCATTGTTCAAATTCTATAAAAATACACTCAACTTATTGTATACAAGATAATAAATAATGAATCATTAATTTAAATTATACTGTCCGTGCCATGGTTTGTCTCTCTGGTCAGTGTCCATTGGACTACAGAAAGGGTTATGGAATATAACACGACTCTATCTCAGCCGAAGCGAGACAGAGATATTCTTTGATGTTTCAGCTCAACACACTGTACTAACAATGGCAATGCTGATTCAAATTTGGGTACCAATCAAGGCTCCCAAATTTAAACATCAATACAATTGAAAATTTATAAATGCCATGCTTTTCTGTTATACAGCATTGCTAACTTACAATCCATTTAAATACAGTAATACATTTTGTCGGTCGCCTTCCATGTAATTGCTCTCACACACCGTATCGCTACTGATTTTTAAACAATTAAGGTAATTAAATATTCCCCAATTTAGAATTGTTCATGAATTAAAATAGAGATAAGCTAAAGAATCAAAAACCCACGAGCACTATAACTTTAACTTATGACAATAATACAAGGCAAGATAAAAAATATATATTTGGATATAAAGATATGTCCGTCAGTTTAAAAATGTTTTTGGCAAGAATTAGTGAGAAAAAAGGTCACCCCATCTGGCATTGTAATTTGTAAATTTTTCCTTTTAAAACAAATTTGTAGTTCATTATATGTAGTATTTGAAATTATAATAAAAACCAAGTATAAATGCAACAGAATGAAACCTCATACTTTATAGCTGTGAATACGGTAATATGAACACAATTAAGATTATTTACTTATATATACATACATACACCCATAAATATATTTCAAGTTGAAAGCATTATACTTAAAATTATACACAACATTTAATCAAAACAATTTAGAAGTCACAAATCTCCACTAAAAATAAAGTCTTATAATAATACACAAAACATTCATTGATTTAAATTATACTGTCCGTGCCATGGTTTGTCTCTCTGGTCAGTGCCCATCGGACTACAGAAAGGGTTATGGAATATAACACGACTCTATCTCAGCCGAAGCGAGACAGAGATAATCTTTGATGTTTTAGCTCAACACACTGTAATAACAATGGCAACGCTGATTCAAATCCGGGTACCCATTAAGGTTCCCAGATTTATACATCAAAAGTGTTAGTACGATGACTTTTTCCTAGTAGAGAAAATGGGAAGAAGAACCACATCAGAATTCTTCTTAATCAGTTTCATAACGTCATGAAATTTGATGTCTTTACATCCCCATACGGCGACAGTGTTATAATACATTTGCCATATGACCTTGCTCACCTTAACAACTGTTTGTTATAAACAACTATTACATACTTATTTTTATCATGCAGAATTTAGAAAGTAAATAAATTTCCATTGAAACTAACATTTTAATTTACTTTTTTGAATTAGTACATGCAAGCTACTGATCAGAACATATTTTAAAATAGAGCAAGGTTTCTGGCAGGATACAAAAATGACAGATTTTAACCATTAACAATTTGCACACAAAGTATGACAAGAGAGCTGCAAAATGGGTAGTGGATGGTGGTAATGAATGCACCTCTTATGCCCAAATTTTCTGGTAGGTAGGTTCTAAACTTAGAAAAATCACATTAATTTAATCGTTGGATAATGTGTTCTCTATTTCAAAAACAATTGAAATAGTACTAAGATTCTAATATTTTAAAAAGCAGATTATTAAATCAATGCCAATGAACTCCTTGCAAAATATCATTAAAAGCAAGGTACATAAAAACAATTCACAACATGAGCAGCACTTTAAAAAATCCCATACACAAAGGCAAGGTCTTGAAATATAAAAGGTATTGAAATTGTTTAAAAAAAATATAAAGTAAAATTACAAAAACACCGAATCTGTCTTGACTCTTGGCCTAAATTTTAAAATGTAATGGTCCATGCTAAGTTGATATAAACATTTAGCATCCATTTATCTAATTACTGTCCGTGTCATGGTTTGTCTTTCTGGTCAGTGCCCATCGGACTACAGAAAGGGTTATGGAATATAACACGACTCTATCTCAGCCGAAGCGAGACAGAGATAATATATGATGTTTCAGCTTAACACACTGTAATAACAATGGCAGCGCTGATTCAAATTTGGATACCAATTAAGGTTCCCAAACTCAAACATCAATAGAGGAAATTAGTTGACATGTTTATAAACAATAGTACTGTTTTACAAACCACTTGTACTTAAAAACAGTTAAAAAAATAACTTTACATAATAAGCACAAATCTAGGTAGTATTCTGATGGGAAATTACCTGAGTGTGAGCAATAACACGGATGACTTTGCAGTATTTTATCATTTTCTTGAAATCTTTTTCGATGGATTTGCGTCCCAATTCATCTTGCCATTTCTTGGAAGCCTTTGAGAAAGCCTTCTTCTTAGACTTGTACCTGCGAGAGGGAAAATAATTCTCAAGGTATCAGGGAAGGAACCTAGGAAAGAAAAGAGGAAATCCTCTTCTAAGAGCGGAGGATAACCTCAGTGGCCCAGCTGAAATCAGTCTTGTAACCAAGAACTAGTTCAGACAGGACATTGTAATACTCTCTTCACAATGAGAGGAGAGCTACATTTATGACTGTTTAGTAAACAAATCAATATTAATTTTACTTGACTAAACTAGTAAAACCAAGATGTATCTCAGACCGCCCTAGATATTTCTTCATTACAATCAGAATAATCTAACCATATAATTTTCTAGTTTTTATCATCACAGATAACATCTTAATTCCACAAGTTATCTTAAAAATAACATTTACAAAAATATAATATCACTGTAAAACACATGCATACATGTCTAGACAATATATATTTTTTCCCCCAAAAATTAAACAAGTTGTATATAGTTTACTTATTGCCTTATTTAAACTCAACAAATTTTATATCCCAATTATTAATATTTGTACAAAAGATAACTTTTTTTTGACATTTGCTCATTTAATAAACAAATGAATATAACTTTTACTTGACTAAACTAGTAAAACTTAAAGATGTATCTCAGACCGCCCTAGATATTTCTTCATTACAATCAGAATAATCTAACCATATAATTTTCTAGTTTTCATCATCACAGATAACATCTAACTCCACAAGTTATCTTAAAATTACATCTACACCTCGATAATTCCAACTAAATGGGACCCTGGCCCATCCATGTTACTTGGAGAATGAAGAAAAAATTAAAAGACATTGTATTTACAGAAGAACGATTTTATATTTAACAAAGAGTTTTATGCACAGTATATGAATGTATTACAAGGTAACATATTGAACATACAGTTACATTCCATTACAATTGATTTCTTGGCAAACAAAACTATCAAATTTCCGAGCTGCTTTCGTGCTGTGTGACCCCATAATCTTTTCAGCATAAGATGCATAAAACATTATACTCATATTGTTTTTCTGTAGGTTTTAGATGATTTGATTGTTATAATTTTTATGTATATACTATTCTTATTTGACTTTTGCTAATTCTTATTTATTCTAATTCTATTTCAAAATCATTCCAGTTTATCTGTGAAGATCAGAGTTAAAGAAGACCGACTTATTGAGGTTCTACAGAATTTCATTTCAACAAATATATTCGCTATAATATCTATACAAATGATAGCCTTTTTTCTTGTCCATTATGAGTAATATTGTGAAGACCGCCTATATATCACTAGTCTGTCAAATCCTCATATACACTTTTTTATTTAATGCAAAGAGCAGTATATTTGTATTATGTGTTTCTATTTCAAGACTACAGCGTGGACTCTTACCAAGGTAAGTCTGTCAGTCTCCTAGTCCAAAAAATCTAAATAATCTTTACCAACCAAAACTAACCTATATATATATATATATATATATATATATATATATATATTTTCTTGATATTTTAAGTTATCCAATTTACAAATCTGTTTAAATCTTTGTCTATTGACTCTAATGTATGAATAATTTGTGAAGAACTAAATATACTTGAGCACAAAGAAATTAAATCTGTCAGTTTCATATTTTCAATATATTATATTCTTATTATAGGGAAATACAGTTTTCTTTCTTATAGAAGAAACTTATATATCTATTATAGCTATACATATAAAGCATCAAACTTCTGAACTACCCCAAGTGACATTCTGCCCATCCGATATAAAATGACATTCAGCAGGTTTTTTATAAATATGAAAATTTGTAAATTAAATTTTAAAGAAAAAATATCAAAATGTATTATAATAGCTGTTAAAAGTTAGCATTAAAATAAAATTAATTGTTATCTCAGACCGCCCTAGAGGTTTCTTCATTAGAATCAGTTTCTAACCATAAACATTTACTAGTTTTTATCATCATTGATAACAATTGCACTTAGTATTTATAGAAATTTGCTTTGTATATCAAACAAGTTTTTCTTTACAAAGTAAAAGCAACAAATAATTACCAGTTCTTGTAGTAACGACGTTTGCAGTCTTCAGACAAATGCTCCGCCCATACAGTAACTAGGGACCTTAAGCCATGAGGCGTCTCAATGTAACCAACAACACCAACAACCACCATAGGAGGAGTCTCCAAGATAGTGACTGCTTCTACTATTTCTTTTTTGTTGATTTCTGAACAAAATTAATGATTTGGTTAAAATGATAGAGGAATAAAGCAATAAAGTATACTACATGAATAGAAATTTAAAACATTGCTAAAGCCATGATTTGTAGCTCCTAATTATGCTTCACTGAATTATAAAAAGGTTAGATGTATCATGCCAGTATTAAGCCCAGAGAAATAGGGTTAGGTTTCAACCTTATAAGCCATGCAACAATAACACCCGTTTCAAACATACGATTCTGTAAAATCTAATCAATTTAATCATAATTTTAACTCTTTTAATAGTCTTTTCAAAATTGGTACAAATTATTTTTCATAAACATATTTATTCTACATGGATACTTTGTAGCAAAATATTGTGCTGTGATTTATTATAAGTTGATTAACTTTTGTGGATCTTGGTATATTTATGTTTTCCTTTTTTTCTTGGTGTTAATAGTCACTTGTTTAGAATAATTTTTGAATGAAATCAGGAAATTAAAAAATTCGAGAGGAAGTAGATTTTGTATTATTGTATTATACATTTGAATGCTCTTCATATAGGCAAATGGTTTTGTGATAGTTAGCTATTACCAAATATCTAACAAATGCATGCTACAAATTAAAATTTTTAATCTTTACAAATAAGAACATAGTAGCCTCAATGAGAAAATGACTTACTAGAACCGGGTCTGTCTGCTTCTCGTACTACATGAGTCATACCAGCCTTATATCCAATAAATGCAGTTAGATGCACAGGTTTAGAGGGATCATCTTTAGGAAAAGCCTTTACCTTACCACGATGACGACGGGATCTCTTTTTTGGATAGAACCCCATGGAGCCATGGCGGGGTGCACTGAATTTCCGGTGAGACTGTAATCATTACAAGTTCTTGTTTGCAAAATGAAATAATCAACTTATGGTAAAAATATAGTCATAATGACAGGTTTTTTAATTTTTTATAAAACAACACATTAAGTCATATGGGATACAAAAGCAATTATTACAATTCTCGCTCTTCTCCAAAAATTTTGGATAATTGCAATTCTTTTTAAACGTGGTGATAATAGTGTTAGCACATTGCCCACCCCTAATAAAACGCATATAAAATTAATCAAAAACATGTTCTGAATCTATATTGATAATTATTGTTTGTAATTACCACAGAAGGTTAATTTTATATACCTAGTCAGGATAGATTTGGTTATAATTTTATATACTTAACCAAATGTACACATGTAAGGCTAAAATAGAGATCACTTGAAATCACCTGGCAAAAAATGGAGTGATACAAACGTTTCGTGACGTCACACCAACTCTACATTCATACCTTGCTAGTAGCCCCGAGAAAAATCATTTTGCACTTATTTTAGTGTTTTGAACAATTATTTCTTGTGGATATCGTCCTTTTTAGTGGTTCTGAACCATTTTGCTAAAATATCGTAGGTGGCCAAACTACCAAAACATCAACGTTACCTAACCCTTCACCACACACAAAAATGTATTGAAATCGTGCAGCACAAATCTATTTTTAGCCATAAACTACTTACAAGGAACAAACCATCACTTACAGACACTATTTCCCACACAAAACAAAATATTGCACTTCAAATCTATACACATCTCATTCCCACTGTCCTACAAATATAGGATTATTTTGTACGTATTAAGTACATGTATATTCAAATGAACCTATAAAGTCTCCAATTTAGATAGATTTGGTTGTAATTTTATACTACATTACCCATTTGACATCTACTTCTGCGGAGGTACCTAAATGTTTACATTTATACAATTACAACCAAATCTATCCTGGTAAATGTTTACAAGCGCAGACACCTACGATATTTTGGATAATTGTTCATAGCCACGAAAAAGGACGATACTCACAAGTAATATTTTAATTTTCTTTGAGGAAAGTTACTTTTTTAAATTAAAAGTAGGGTAAATAATTCTCAGTGGAGGCATAAGTTGTGAATAGGTGCGGAGTGATAAAAATGTTTCGGATGTCATAGTGCTGCGCATAAGGTTGTACGCATCGGCCACGGACGTTACGAAACCTTACGTAAATAGATATTTGAGAAACATTTTGGCTTTTTAAACACATATTTAAATATACAGTAAAAATGCATTAGCTCGGCACCATACGATATTTTGGGAAATTGTTCAACACCACCAAATAGGATGATATTCACAAGAATTTTATTTTTATTAAATTAGTAAAGTTACCTTTTTTCAATTTAAAGTAGGGTAAAAAAATTCAGCGCTGATGTAGAAGTTGTGAATAGGCGCAGAGTGATACAAATGCTTCGTGATGTTACCACTGTATTTCATTGTATAAAATTAAAACCAAATCTAACCTGACTTGACACTTTTTAGGTATATTTTAATATAGGTATACAGTATTGTATGAATTTATATCAAATCTATCCTAACTGGAGAAGTTGTTTCTCAAATATCTACACATGTAAGGTTGTGTGACGTATCACGGTCGATGCGTGCAACCTTATGCGCAGCACTGTAACGTAAGTATCACTCCGCGCCCATTCACAACTTCTACATCGGCGCTGAATTTATTACCCTACTTTAAATTGAAAAAAGTAACTTTCCTACTTCAATAAAAAAAAATTCTTTTGGATATCGTCCTGTTTGATCGTTTCGAACAATTTCCCAAAATATAGTATGGTGCCGAGCTAATGCACAATAACCGAATTTTTTTTTAATTCACCTCGGAAAGTTACTTTTTTTCAATTTAAAGTAGCGTGAAAAATTCAGAGTGGATGTAGAAGTTGTGAATGGGTGCGGAGTGATACAAATGCTTTGTGATGTTACAACTGTATTTCAATGTTTAAAATTAAAACCAAATCTAACCTGACTTGACACTTTTTAGGTATATTTTAATATAGGTATACAGTATTGTATGAATTTAAATCAAATCTATCCTAACTGGAGAAGTTGTTTCTCAAATATCTACACATGTAAGGTTGTGTAACGTACGGCAGTCGATGCGTACAACCTTATGCGCAGCACTGTTACGTAAGTATCACTCCGCGCCCATTCACAACTTCTACATCCGCGCTGAATTTATTACCCTACTTTAAATTGAAAAAAAGTAACGGTAAAAATGCAGAAGCCCGGCGCTATACGATATTTTAGGAAATGGTTTAACATCATTAAATAGGACGATATCTACAAGAATTTTTTTTAAATTGACCTCGGAAAGTTACTTTTTTTTCAATTTAAAGTAGCAAAAAAAATTCAGCGCGGATGTAGAAGTTGTGAATAGGCACGGAGTGATACAACAGCTTCGTGATACAACTGTATTTCAATGTATAAAATTAAAACCAAATCTAACCTGACGACACTTTTTAGGTATATTTTATTATAGGTATACAGTATTGTATAAATTTAAAACCAAATCTATCCTAACTGGAGACTTTATAAGTATATTTAAATATATGTATAAAAATTACGCGAAGTTGTGAATAGGCTCAGAGTTATGCAAATGCTTCGTGATTTTACAACTGAATTTCAATGTATAAAATTAAAACCAAACCTAACCTGACTTTACACTTTTTCGGTATATTTTAATATAGGTATACTGTATTTTATAAATTTAAAACCAATCTATCCTAGCTGTAGAAGTTGTTTCTCAAATATCTACACACGTAAGGTTGCGTGACGTACCGCGGACAATGCGTACAACCTTATGCGCAGCACTGTGACGTATCACTCCGCGCCTATTCACAACTTCTACATCCGCGCTGAATTTAGTACCCTACTTTAAATTGAAAAAAAGTAACTTTCCTACTTCAATTTAAAAAAAATTCTTGTGGATATCGTCCAATTTGATGGTTTTGAACAATTTCCCAAAATATCGTATAGTGCCGGAGTACTGCATTTCAACCAAAGTAACTTTCCTACTTCAATAAAAAAAATTCTTTTGGATATCGTCCTGTTTGATGGTTTCGAACAATTTCCCAAAATATCGTATAGTGCCGAGCTAATGCACAATAACTAAAAAAACATTTGTATCACTCCGCGGCCATTCACAACTTCTACATCCGCGCTGAAAATTTTACCCAACTTTAATTAAAGAAAAAAATAATTTCATTGAAAATAGCCTCTTTACATGATTCTGAATGTTTCATGTTTTCATAGGCCCGGTTTAGCAAACTAAACAATTACAAAAAAAAATTGTAGGGTGGTGTTAAACAATTTCTCAAAATATCGTAAGTGGTCGCGCTTATGCATTTTAATTAGGGGAAATTACAATTTACCAAAATATTACCCTATTGGGGTGTGAGCCAGAGTTGTAATAATTTCTTTTGAACCTATGATGACATCCTGTGTCGACCGGTATAATTTGTTTTGCTAAAATCGTACACATGGGCATGGAAAATAAATAGCCTGGACACTCTACAGGCTAAATTTACAACCAAATCTATCCTAACTGGAGACTTTATTGGTATATTTAAATATACAGAATGTTTTCAGTCATATCCAAATGGGGATTTAATCTAAATTTTAACCCAGTCTACTTCCACCTAGTCCACACAAAAAAAGTAACTCACTCCTTAAATAGCATATAATTATCTTTAAAAAAAATCCACTTCCGTTTGAGAGTAAGTATTGAGATCTCACCGATGTGGAAATATAAACCATATGACAAAGTACACGAGAATTGATTAAGTCACACCATTGTCGAGAGTTAAGCAATTTTTTATATATTTTTCGGCAAAAGGCACTGTTTAAGATTATGTCTGTAACTACACTTTTAAAAGTATATCGGAACCTGCTGGGTAACTGCACTGTACTTTGCTTAAACATAATCATTCATTCTAGTGGTTATAGCACAAATTATTAAAAATTAATAATTTTAAAAGTAATTCTTAACATCTTAGTTCTCAAATACAATTTTTCCAAAAACCAAGTAATTCACTAATAGGAAAACTAAAAGAATCACCACGTGGCAGTTATTACAATAGAACTTAAAAATGGAGTTAGGTTTTAAAAATTAAAGCAAAACTCATTTCGGCCTATTAAAACAAAATACATATTATAATAAGATACAGTTTTTAGATAAAAGCGAAATTTGATTTAAACTAAATTTACCGATATAAAACAATATGAATTAGAATCTTACCATTCTCGACGCTAGACGAAACGGAAAGAATCTCGGTCTTCACAAGGTTGCATACGGAATAAGGATATCCCCCACCCCAGTTTAACTCAGACAACTTGATTTCGTTGCTTTAGAGTAAAAACATTTCCTGATATTTTCATTACACCAAGTAACAATTATTTCTAGTGGTAAATTTTCAACAATTTATAAGCTATTTTAATAAAAACTCAATTTATAACCTACTCTAAGTTTCTGAGGAAAATGCAATCCTTATCATTAAAAATTATGTTCTAATTAATTATTTGTACTAAAAAGAAAATTACATTAATATAAACATTTCTTTTCATACTCTACCTTATTAATGTTTAATGGAGAAAATAATAACATTAGTAACTAAATTAAATGATTGAAGGTCTCTTACTTGCTTTAAAGTTTTTTTACATACTGAAGATTATGCTGCATAATTATGAAAAAAAAGGAGAAATGAGTAAAGCTCTACAGCTTAATACAAATATAAACATTAGGATTTTATCGAGAAGTAAGGGACACTCTCCCTTTAAAAGTGATTCCAAGTAAAAGATTTTATTTTATTCACATTAACCCCCACAAATAGCACACAAAAATGAAACTAAAATTTAAGCCTGAAAATATATTGCTAAGGCATTCAAAATAGAATTAGGATAGCGTGAAAAATACACATATAAATTGACTGTCTAATTTCTAAAGATCTACCTATATTTGATTTCTTGTTAAAAACTCAATATATTGTAAAACTGAAAACCACTCAATCCAATAATAATAAGACTATACTAAAAGAACTGAAAACTAAAGTTTTACATAATTTTTAAGCCTACACTTACAGCTTTTCTGCATTTGAATAATATTAGAAGTCTATATACATCCTTTGTCTGGCAGTTGAACCTCATAAATAAATTGGAAAAATACAAGAAGTATTTGATATAACACAAATCCCACCTCTCGGTATCAGTGTTACTTATAATAAGGGAGTATTATTTATATTTTCCCATAAAATTGATATTTTTTTTCTAAAAAAAAGCTCGTTGACGTAATAGGTAATATAATTAACTTATTTTCTTATTAATAACACAGATCTTGTAAACATTATTATTTTAATAACCTCAAGTACAATAAGTTAGCATGAGTAGGTAATTAATTTACAAAAGATAAAAAAAGACATTGTGGTAATAGGTATGTAATATTCAGAAGGTTTAAGATCTAAAATCTGTTATTTTTCACAAGCATTAATAATGCATGGGATATGAGTTAGGATATGGTCAGAGTATTTTCCAACTCATTCAAATTCTCTATCATCTCTTTCTTAAAGCTAGTTTGTGCAACTAATGTTTGACTACGCCAAACAAATTGTGCACGACTTGACTGGCGTCTTCCTTCTGTCAATTTTTATGAATACAGTAATTATAATTATTCTGCTGGTGTTACTGAATAATGATTGTAAATGATAATACGATGTTAGTCATTATAATAAATGCATTTTAATATAAACTTTTTTTTGGAATAGTGAAAGGATATTTGGAATTATTAAATTATGCAAACAAAAATATGAAAATTATTTTATTTGACAGTATCTTAGTGAAATTTGCTTGTTATATTTATTTTAATATTACTTGTCCATTATTTAAAATTTAAATACTTAGATATTCTTTAACAATTTTTCGAATACTGAAAGAATAAGATATATGATTAAAAGAATGTATGAGAAAATAACCTTTTTACATGTTTCCGAATGTTTTATGAAAATGTAGGCCCGGTTTAGGAATGTAAACAATTACCATTTTGTTATTACCACTACTCTTATTTCGTAAACCTGATCTACTCAGGTATATTCTGTATATTTTATTTTAATTTTAAATATGCGGTTTATATGCTTTTAAACCTAACCTTTTACAGATGTAATTCAATGCTATTAGAGGAAATTCTGTCAGTGGTGAAAAATGACACAAAGTAAATATATTACAACTTCTATTCAAGTTGAGATTATAACCTAAGAGTAATTAAACATTATTAAATTATTTATCATTATTTCTGTAAGTTGTGGACGTTACAATTAAAAAAAAAATTAAAATCCAAAACACTATGAAAGCCTTTAGATATGTTGTGTGTATTATTAAGTTTTATAATTAGTTATTGGGGGACTAAGTTTTATAATTTAGTTTCCAAGAATTCAGTGTACATTTGATAATAAACAATTACAATTATGTGTTTTTAATCTTGCTACTAGAACTGCACTAAAGTTTTTAGAAAAATGTAATAGCAGTTTGTCATGTTTGGAGGAAGACATTTTGTGAATAATAAAAGCATTAAAGAACTATAGGTTAGTTATCAAATATGTTAGTTATCATTTACCCGTTATCATCACTATTTAAACATATATATACCTGGTGTTGTACACCCTTAGGAATACAGAGGAAGTAAGACATGTGGCTGATGTCCCAGAAATTGTAAATATTGAAAAAGTTAATCTCAAAATCACAAGTTACTAAATTTATGATTTCTTTATCAAAACAGTACACTAGTTATATTACATTTGTATATAGCTACAAAGTTTCTGGTTAGAATAGATTTGATTATAAAAAAATGATGGTAACATAATGTAATTCTTAATACACTCATCACTTTTGTTTGGAATATTTGTATATGTTTGAGTACTTATTTCTGTCTTTCCTAACATTAAAATGGTTTCCTTTGTTGAGACGTATAGGAATAACTCAATTCTAAAAACATAAATTGTACTCTAGTATCTCAATAATAATTAGTACTCTATAAATCACTATTTAAGTATTGAAAATGGAGTTATTCCGAATCACATCAACAAAGGACAAAATTATAATCCTAGGGAAGGCAGAAAAATGGGTAGAAATATAGTCTTAATGCCGTTGGTTAAAAAATTTGTTTTTGTTTTTAAATTACTCGTTTTAATGTGTAGAACAGGAATATCCACTTTTTTCATGCAGAAAATTATAACCAAATCTATTTTCACTTGATACTTCATAGCTATATTTTAATGTAGGGTAATGTATAAAACTGTAACCAAATCTATCCTGACTGAATACTTCGTAGGTATATTTCAATATAGGTAGATAGTAAAGTTGAATAAAATTATAACCAAATCTATCCTGACGGAATACTTTGTAGGTATATTTTAATGTAGGTATATACTAATGTTGTATAAAATTATAACAAAAAGTGAAGTATTTAGATTGTAAGTTTAGTATTAAAATAAACTGACTTTGACGTAGTGCAGTGCGCTGTAGCTACTGTGCGGCTGGTTCACGATATACATGCTATTACAGACTAACATTAAAAATGTCAAAAAACTTGTATATTCCGCAGAAAGAAGTTAATATTAGTGTTCTACACATTGAAATGAATAATTAAAAAAAAATTGTTTAACAATATCAATAAGACTCGTTTACGCTATTCATGCCATTACAACCTAACATTTAAAATGTGAAAGAAAGTAACTTTCCGTATTTTCCGTGGAAAAAAGTTGATATTCGTGTTCTACACATAAAAACGAGTAATTTTAAAACAAAAATATATTTTAAACCTACGTCAATAAGACTGTATTTTTACCGAAAAATGTACTCAAATGTATATAATCGAACTTGACAAATAAATGTTGACAAATAAAGAAATTTATAGTTTATGTTATTGTATGGTGAGAGAATAAGGATCATATATTTCTCTTAATGGGAGAACTGATTTTGTTGTGCATTATTAAACCTTATAACCTCCTTATAAGTAACTCACTATTCACATTAAACACACAGATTTTATTTTTTCACTTATAAATGTTACTAAAAAACAAATACATTGTTAACTAATATAAAGTTGCTGAATTTTGCAATTCATTATGTTCGGTGTTACTTAAATAATCACTTTAACATTAGTTTATGACCATCCAAACTATAAATTTTGTAAAAACTTACTGAGACAGAATGTTTTCGATCGCTATGTGGCGATCTTCATTAGTGGAGACTCTGATGAAGATAGCTGCATAGCGATCGAAAACGTTCTGTCTCAGTAAGTTTTTACAAATATACAAAATTTAAAGTTAGTCGGATAGTCATAAAGTAATGTTAAGGGATCAAATAATATAAAGTTCTCATAATATGCATTGATAATTACATAATATGCATCCTCATAGGTAATTCATTGTTTATTATTGGATAAATTATTTAATATTTTAATACATAACCTATAGGAGTGTTTTATTAACACATACATAAAATCAAGCCTATGTTTGTTGTGAGTTGTATATTTTGTTCTCTTTTATAATCTTTTCTTAATTTGTAAACAAATTTTAAACATTATCTTATAAGTACAGTAGTTTTTTGACTAATATATTTAATAAACTATTATTATTTTTTAAACCAAACTCATTATCCTAACTGAACACTTTGTAGATGTTGTAATATATCTATATATCATAATATAGTATAAATTAGTACCCATTTTATAAGGAAACCTTGATTTTATAATGTTTTGTGTATTATTAAATGGGAAATGAGTTGTGCGTACTATTTAGGAAACTTGAGCTATGCAACTAAAAGAGACGTCATCAGTGCTGACAGCAATTATACCTTATGTATAACAGCTGCTAGCAAGCTTTTATCACATGTCAAGAACTGCAATAAATTTTCATTTACAGACATTGTGTTCCCAAACTGTGGTGCACCCCTTTGGGGCACGAGAGCAGTTAAAAAATAATGTGATAAATTATCATATAGTTATAATTTAAGTACACAATTTTATAAAATTTAAAACTAAATTTACACCTCAAATTTTTTTTACATAAGTAATCTTATTTGCCATTTTGTTTAGAAATTTTAAATGAAATATATGCAAAAATGATTCTTCTGCCAAATATGATTTGACAAAATGAACAAATCTTCATTTTGGATAAAACACTTTAGTGTGTCTCAGAATATCGCCGACAGTTCTTTGATTATACTTGCTTCTTCGAGCACCTACTTGTGTGAAAAACATTTTCAGCACTTGCTGCAATGAAAACAAAATATAGGAACAACCTTGATGTTGCTAATTACTTGTTTTGTGCCCTTACTAAAATACAACCTAAAGTAGGCATACAAGTGAAATAAATGCAAGCTCATCCATTTCACTAACAGATTTTTCTCTTATCAGTTAAAATTTACCTTGAAAATTAAAATTTGAAATGTTATATCATATTTGTTCTGAAAGTATATATAGACAAATAAATTGTTTTCAATATATATTATTTTATATTTGTTGATTCCATCTTCACGTGAGCTACTAGTTTTCACTAAAATACGTACATATTTATAAACTTGCCTACAGTAGCACTTACTTATATTTGTTGAGGACAGCCGTTTCGGGAGGTTTGACCCATTGTCAACTCAGACCCTAACTCTGAGAGTTACATCTTCCGAAACGGCAGCCCTCAACAAATATAAGTAAGTGCTACTATAGGCAAGTTTGTAAATATTTACAAGTGTTTTAGCATATATTTTTTGTTTCTCTTTCATATGCCCATACCATTTATTTATAGTGTAAAGTGGAGGGGGTGTTGGAGGCTTTTATTTCTAGAGGGGAGGGGGTGTAGAAAAAAAAAGTTTGGGAATTCATGTTCTGGATTGTAATAGAGTCCTCAAATGATGATGACATGGTAATCGAAATATATATAAGGGTTTAATTTAAGCTTTTGTTTTATGTATTTTTTACTATTTTTTGTGGTATTGGAGGTTATCTTCAATATTCATATATCTCTAGTTGTTAAACAAGACTGTAGTTTTACCATAGATTGGTAACACAAACAATGCCGCAGAATGTTCACTGTATTTCATGAGAAACTAAATTAAAATTAATATTTTTACAAATAGATTACTTTTCAACCTCTATTACTCTCATTGGTTTTGCTTTCAGTATAGATGGATTTGGTTATGAATGCTAAACAAATAGTTATTGATGAGCTTAAAATTCCACCAAATTATTTAAAGGAATCATCAAAGTTTGATCGAGTTGAAGCTTTAGTACACCGAAGTTGGTTAAGGTAATAAGGCATTATATTTTACGAGTTAGAAATAATT
Organism: Prosapia bicincta; assembly: GCA_036971475.1. Lineage (NCBI taxonomy): Eukaryota > Metazoa > Arthropoda > Insecta > Hemiptera > Cercopidae > Prosapia > Prosapia bicincta. Next base: position 323,232,055 of record JBAIZL010000002.1, on the reverse strand, counting down.
TTTTAAATTCTGTCCTAAGTTAAAATTAATTTGTGAATATTGATGAAAACATAAGTATTTAAAAAATGAAATTAATAATTTTGTTAATATGTTTTGTTCTAAAGTACTGTTGAATTTTGTATAAAACTCTATTTTTCATTTAAAGAGAAAATAAATACACTAAAAGATTTAAACATATATTGATATGTTACATTTACGTATAGTAGCACTTACTTTTTTGACTACTGGGGATGGCCATTTCGAGAGATTTATCCTGTTGTCAACTCCTGAAAGTTTTTTGATACATAATCTGAATAGGCCGTCATCAATAATAAAAAACGTAAGTAAGTATAACATATCAATATATGTTTAAGAGTTTTAGTGTAAAAGTAGTAGCTCAAGCTGAAGAGGGGATGAAGTAATATGAAATAAATAATTGCTTAGGCGATGAAGTAATATAAAATAAATAAGTGCTTTGTATTATTGACATCTGTTAGCCTGTCAGTTAAAACAATGTTTATATCTTTTAAATATTAATATTATATATAAATTATATATTATATACTATTTATAAAACTAATAAACTTTTTTGTGTCACTTCAACACTGTGAAGTGACTTTTTGTATGTTAGAAAATTTTTTTGTATCAAGTATGAAAATTCTATTTACTGACAAAGTCTGAAAGACTTAAACTAATACAAAAAGCTGATTGATATTTTAGTCAAGGTGAACAGGTAGGCATTCTAACACAGTGGTGTGCATCTTCTACATTTTCAGGTCTACAATAACTCTTTACATTTCCAGCATGTCTTCAGTGATGAATCTGTTTCTTCGAAGGCGTAACCTTTGGTTTTATTGAATAGGGTGGAGGTACCAATTGACAATGTGGAATTTCATAAAGAATACAAAATTCTCGATTCGTGAATACATAACTATCTTTATTTTATAATATGCTTCATCAGCATATGCTCATTGCCCATTGCTCTGCAATTTCATTATGACAAAATTGCTAAAGAATGATGGTAGTCGTGTTCTGCCACTGCTGCATTGGCAATCACCTAATTCTCTGCTCCAACATATGCATTTTTCTAGTTATGAAACTGTAATAAAAATGATTTAGATGCTGTTTTTACTATTTTAAAAACATTAAACTCTACTTTTTTAATGTTTTAATTGTTTGACTAAAAACTAAAAATTTCTATGCAAGTGCTTTTCTGAGTACAGTAGAACCTCGATAATTCAGACAAACTGGAGCCATGGCCCTTCTGGGTTTTTGAAAATCTGGGTATGGAAAAATTTTAGGAAAACATTCTACTTACAGAAAAAATCTTTTATATTTATCAAACAAGGAGTAGATGAACAAGCATATTATATATACAGTTAAACTTCATTGCAATTTATTTTTTGACAAACATCTGTCAATTTTGGCTATTTTAATTTTCTGAGCCAATTTTGTGCTGTGCGAACCCATAGTCTTTTTAGCACAAGACTATGTTGAAAACATTGTTGCACACAACATTAAGTTCATTATTTTGTTTGTCTGTAGATCTTAGATGTTTTTGTGTTAGACTTTCTATGTACTTACTCTACTTATTTCATTTTTGTTATTTTTTATTTATTGTTTTTTTTTTACTCTACTTTAAAATCATTCCGGGTTATCCGGAGATCCAAGTTAACAGCGACTGACTTATCGAGATTCTACTGTAGTTAAGTGCACTACTAAATTCTGTGAGACACAATACATCGACATAGGTAGCTATTGAAAAATTTCATTTAGTAAGTGGTTTTTAAACAGGGACCTAAATCATAATCATGAACTAAAACTAATAGCTATTATTAATTTAATTATTTAATTACAGGTTAGTTGTAAAATGTCTCAAGATGATCATATATATTATTATAATTATATTTTACCAGTATTAAAATATAATTGAATTTTTTATGTTAATATTTCTTTTTTTAAAAAAATTTTTAGTCACATTTTTAACAACTGGTGTGTCCCTGAAGAGTTTCCTCGGCATGAGCAGCTGCAGCCAGAGGAAATCAGTGCTTTGTTCAAGCAGAGGGAAAGTTTTGGTATACACTGGCAGCATATTGTTATCAAGGTTGGTAGTGAGTAACTATCTTACATCAATTATCAGTAATTAGCATATATCCTAATTTGAATCTTGTATCATTTAGAACACTTATATATTTTTCTTTTATCATGTAAAGAAACTTTTGGTTAGCATATTTATGTTATACTAAACCATTAATAAATGTAATTGTAACAATGAAAATATTGGAACTTAGGTAACTTGTATTATTTGATATTATTTTTGTGGTACTGGGGTTCATTCCAATATTTTCATTGAAATATATTGTAACACTGTGCTCTTGATATTGTAATTATAACAGTTGACTAGTTTGTTTACATGTTTACAAATATCTCACGTATTATAATATTAAAAAAAAAAATTGATTGACATAAAATTAACTGAATGTTTTTTTATACTTCAACAAGAACAGAATTTTATTTTACAAAAATGAATTAAACAAAATACAATAATTAGCATACACAAATGGATACAACATCACAACAATAGAGAAACTATGGTACAAAATACAAAAAAACACTAAAATTGACACTACAGACAGGGAAGACAAATACATCACATTACCATACATAAACAAAACAACAAACAAAATAGCTCGCAAATTTCAAAAAAATAGGATACAAAATAGCATACAAAACTAATAACAAGTTACAATACAAAATACAGCACAATACCAACAACAAAGATAAACTACAAGCACCAGGCGTATACAAACTGAACTGCGGCGAATTAAAAAAATTCTACATTGGACAAACAGGTTGCAGCTTTAAAAAAAGAGTCGAGGAACACAAACAGAACACCAACTCAACATTTTACAATCACATAAAAGAAACAGGACACAAATACACAGACATTTACCATAACCTAGAAATCCTACACATCAACAAAAATGGACCACATCTCAACACACTAGAACAATACTAAATTTATAGACTCACAAAAATACAAAGTACAAACTTATTAAACGAACAAACACAATAGAAATCACACATACTCTTTAATACTATCGAAAATCTACCTTTAAAACCGTTACCGCTTAACCCGACATCTCCAAGCAGAAGACACTGATGAAGATCGGCACATAGCGATATAAAACGTTCTGTCTTAGTTAGTTTGAACCAATTTACAAAATTTAAAGTTTGGATAGTCATAAACTATTGTTTAAGTGATTTATTAAACATATATTCTGTTGTTCTTTCTCAAGGTTGGGTGATATTTTAATCAATTAAATTTATATATAATTTACATCCTTTGCTTATGTATCCCATGGTGACTTTTATATCTTGTGGTGAAGAATGAGTATCCTGTTTAATATCAAGCCAGTGAATATTTGTCAAGGTTGATGTGTGTAAGATGATCTTAAACCTTTGATTAGCATTCACGTACCAGTATGTGAGATCGCGCAACAGCCAGCGGGTGCATTCCTGTATATGTACATTCTACCATTTCACTCAGTTTAGCATTGCTGTAAGTTTACGATTTGTTTTACTGTGTTTTGTGCTGTATTCTAGGTTAATTATTTACAACTATCTGGACAATAAATACTACACAGAGTATATAGTCACCATTCTTTTTTGTCCAAAGTCTATGGGTCTTCCACTTATTTACAGATCGTTTGGAAGTTTGTGTGGCATTTTACAATGTAATCACATTGTTAATCTTGTGTTAAAATTAATTTGTAAGTTGTTTTACAGCACTATAATTTGAAGAGCGGATTTCAATTTAAAATTTGGTAACTTTTTCACTTTCTCATGAAGATTTTTAAGAACCATTACTTGGTAAAATACAGGTTTTTGAATCGTTTACTCATTTCTAGATTGCAGAATGTCAGACATTTCATGAGTACAATAAATGGAAATGTTAAACAAGTTTGATAACTTCATCATGAAGGCTATCATCAAACAATCTAGGATATAAGAACAGTGTTTACTTTAACTGTGGAAGCTGTCAAGAAATTTTAATTTAGGCATACATAATGATGTTGCAGAGTTTATTCTTCTTGATTTGTTTCTGTAGTAGAAACAGTGCTGTGGAATGCAGTAAATCTAGTAAAACCTCATGACCCTAAAAATACTCCTCAAAATTACCCCAACTTGATCTCCAGTTTCGTAAGAACATGGCTAAACATTTTACAATCTCAACCATAACAAACATATAATCATTGCTTGTTGTAATCATCTTAAATTCATTGATCAATATATAATTAAATGATACTTAACTAAGTGAATACGTAAGGGCTTACTTGCTCGGGTGTTTTGAAACAATTGTTCCTTTTACGAAGCAAAGCCTCTACTGGTGGCGTTCCGCTAGGTACAAAGGTTGTCGGTGTGAAATACACTCTGTTCTATTACATAGCATACAACCAACTTAACTCACCCCCACTACACTCATAAATCTCACACCGACAACCTTTGTACCTAGCAGGACGCCGCCAGTAGTGGCTTTGCTTCGTAAAAGGAACAATTGTTTTGAAACGCGTCAGCAAGTAAGCCCTTACGTATTCACTTAGTTGAGTACTATTTAATTATAGTTTAAACATATAATATTTTTAACATCATATTTGATTCAATTTAGTTGAGGTATATCCCTCGGAAATATTTTCCAGGTTAACCTCTTTCCTTAACAATTTTATCTCCTCACTCCTGCAATTTCACCAATTTCTAACCAGTTTATGAACCTGCCTAGAAATTAATAGAAGAAATGAAAATGTTGCTATTTTGTTTAAGTGTCACAAGCTACACTAATTATTATAGTTATTTTTTTAATGTTTTACACAACTTCTTGATTATAATGTTTGTTATTTAGGTAGCAAATTTGATTGGGGATAAAACAAAACATAATGTAGCCTTTGTTATAGTTTTAATAAAATTGTGTCACAATGTAGAAAGTTTTGTAAATAAAAGTGGCTCAATAAAGAAACATGTATGATGTCAAGAAATACCAACATCACGGACCGAACACCCACACCAGAAAAATAGAGAAAATTAATTCAGTGATTCGACAATGGTCAAGTGACTGAAAGGTGTCTCATCACAAAAGGTAAAATTATTGCACTTAGTGGTGGAAAAAATTATTTACAATAATAATAATAATAACTTCATAAAGTCAGTGCAACGGAAAAATAATGGACAATGTGAAATATCACGATTTTAACACCAACCAAGGTAAACAACTCTACTGGAAATATCTCAACTTAAACATCAAACTGCATAACTGCATTAACAGGATAAATTTCAATAAAAAATGCATATCACTCAACATTAAACCAATATAAGCTGAACTACAAATACGAAATAAACAAAATACCGTCATTAACAAACAAAACAATTAACTATCTTGACATCACCTTAAATATAAATAACAATAAAATAGAAACTACAGTACACAGAAAACCTACTTCCAACAACACCACAATACACTACAAATCTAACCACCCCCGGACCGACAAAATTAACACTAACAGTAACATGATAAATAAAGCAATAAAATACACACAAAATAACAAACAAAAATTAAATGAAGAATTAGATAACATTACAAAAATAGCAATAGAAAATGGATACCACAAACACCTTATAAAAAATATATACAATAAATTCACAAAAAAACCTAACCTCAACACAACACTACAACCGGAACACAAAAATAATAAAAATAAAAAAATCTACCTAAAATATAAATACACCAATAACAAAATAGAAAAACTAACAAATATATACAACAAAGAATACTACACTCCAAAATAAAAATACAAAAGTATCAAATGTTGCAGCACACTTAATATCACATTAACATGAAATAACAAACTACGAAAATAACCTAACCCTACTTGAAATAAATAATAACCCAATAGAATTAAACTCACTAGAAAAATACCACATTTATAAAAACACACACAACAATTTAATGAACCTACAGACCACATATGCAGAAGACATACTATATAAAAACATCATACATGCAGATCAAGAGAAAATGCGTGTAACGTCAACAAATACGAACATCACGGACCGAACATCTACACCAGAAAAATATCAGTGATTCGACAATGGTCAAGTGACCGAAAGGTGACTCATCACACAAGGTAAAATCATTGCACTTAATAATGGATAAAATTACTTACAATAGTAATATATTAACTTCATATATATATATATATATATATATATATATATATATATATATATATATATATATATAGATTTTTTGGACTAGGAGACTGACAGACTTACCTTGGTAAGAGTCCACTCTGTAGTCTTGAAATAGAAACACATAAAAGCACTTAACAATGATATATTTAAACCACACAGTGGTCTTTGTCAATCGAAGAGAAAACACAAAAAGAAATATAAGAGAATGAAATAAAATAATTATAAATTGTAAATTTTATATAGATTATTATATATATATATATATATATATATATATATATATAACACCCTTTTAATTTATTGCAATTTGTATTTACTAAAAACATATATGAACCTTCTAAATCTTTAATAAGGTTGGGCCATACCCATTGCTACACCAGCAGGGTTTTTTATTGTTCAGAATTTGAATTGGAAATTACACAAAAAGCAATTTTCAAAGAGGAATCTTGACCTGATTTTGTAGTGAAAATTAAATTTCTTAGTAAATTAGGCTACTTGATATTGGTAAATGTGTACTTTAGTTAATATGTAGCATAAAAGATCTTCTGTTAAATATCACTGTGAAAATAAGTACCTGAAATAAGCAATCAGCAAAGATGTTACATTTGTTCACACAGTGTTGCTTTAATGATTACAGTACAATGGAAATAATTTCTTCAAAAAGTCAAATGGCTTCGATTTTCTGTGATTAATTTTACAGTTTATAATTTTAGTATATCCTTTCCTCGAAAGCTTATTATTGTTTTTTCACAAATATTTAAAGTCGGCTAATATTTCAGTAATGATGTTTATACATTATCTTCAAACAGTTCTAATGAGAGTGACTTCATGTTTCTATATTCAGTGTTTTTATTTTCTTTAGGTTCTGGAGAAAAGTGATACCACAGTCATCCCACTGCCTAAAACTAAAATGGCCACCAAACCCGAGACAGTTTTGTCTTATTCACAAATACTGCATTATGTAGGACAGACAAACCATAAAAACTTATGGAAGGAAGCATTCAAGAAATACAATTGTAAGTTTAATTGAAAAGATTAACTTGGAAAAATTATCTTTGTAAATACAATTACACATCACAGTAATAACTTGCTTATTGTTTCCCATATTAACACTGATTCATTATAGAATTTCTACAATTTGCCTTCAAGGCCATTAGGGATTTTGTGTGATGTGTTAGTAGTCGACAAAAAACTAGAGAACAGACTTGCTTAGTGCTTTCTAGGTGACAGGAAAATGACTTCATTTTCCTACACTCGGAGATAAGTGTCCCATACAAATAAACATTCTGCCATGTTGATTTTTAATACAACATTTATGTAGGAGACATACCTTATTGTGTTTATTTTATTTTATTTTCTATAAAATTATTTACAAGAAATTTATATTCAGTCTTGTCATACAAATGACTAAAGGGCCTCAGCTGTCTATATTGTTAAGTTGACTAAATGTTAGTATCAAAAAGTTCCAACACTGAAACAAATGGATAGAAAGAGATATGGAAGAAGTGAGAGAGCATCAAGTTGACAGGCAGTGCATTAATTTGGCACTGCCTGGAATCAGAACAATGAAAACAAATTTTAGGAAGATAAAAATTTTTATCTGCAAAGACAGCAACAAATTTGATAGCCACCAAAGTGACCTGTTACAGAAATTACATTCTAAAATAAATGAACAAATGTTCCGACATTTGGATCAACAACCAAGCAAGAAAATATATTATCTTTTCAACAAATCAGTATGAAAATAGAAAAAAAGTATTTTTTGTTGTATTCAAGAAGAAAAAGGAGACAAGATAAAAACATTTGCAATTTAATGAACCTACAGACAACATATGCAGACGATTTACTTCAGAACATTCACTTCAGAAAAATAGAGAAAAATAATCAGTGATTCAACAATGGTCAAGTGACCGAAAGGTACCTCATGAACCAAGGTAAAATTATTGCACTTAGTGGTGAAAAAAATTATTTACAAGTAATAATATATATATATATATATATATATATATGTATATGTATATGTATGTATGTATGTATATACAGTCGAGCGTCTATATAACGAACCTCCAGATAACGAAATCATCTATATAACGAATTTTTAACTTGTCCCATGACATTTTAGAAGTTACGCTGCTTATTTACCTCTATGTAACGAATTTTGGACCTCTCAATAACGAAGTTTTTTCTTCACTTCAACCGAAGAAATGTAGTGCTGTGTAGGCAGCTCACAATGTCATTTCCAGAAATTGTTTATTTTCAGCAGGAAAGTCAACAAAACCAAGAATGGTAGGCAAAACACATGTCGGCAATTGACTGCATGTTATAGTTCAGTTAGGAATGCAGTGACTCATCGGTTAGGAATTCTAAGAACTCAGCATTTATAGATAGGCCTACAGTATATTCCCTTCCTCCCACCATTTTCTTTTATCACTCATTTCAATGTTGCTAGCTCAGTTACTCAGTTTTATTCGTGCCGTGAGTTTGTTGTGCTGTAAAAAAATGTCAAAAAGAAAATGTTTAAGTGTAACAGATAAAGTGAGTGTTTTACGAGAGGTTGATGAAGGTGTAAAAAAGTTGGAGTTTAGGAAACGTAGCTGATGACGTTCTACTTGAAGATTTTATTTGTCTGGAAGAAGATTTGGCTGTTTCCAATTTTCCAGACAACAAAGACATACTCCAAAGCATCCAGATGACAAACTCAAATGAACTTTTGAAAGATGATGACGACGACTATGACCATGATTGTGATGAATCTGAAGAGAAAACCCCTACAGATCATGAAGTTTTACAAGCTTTCAAAATCATCAGGCGAGGATTTCAATTGATAGATGGTGTACCAGACAACATTTTTGATTGTCTGAATAAATGTGAAACATTCATTGAACATGATGTTTTATTCAAACGCAAAGTGTAACAAAAAATTACTAACTTTTTCAAGTAAAACTTTGAAAACTAGAAATGATTTAAAAAGTACATGTTAGTTATTTCATAACTTATTATTTTTGTGTTACTGTTTGTTTTTATGTTTTTTATTTTATTAATTAATTCGTATCCATTTTTTATATTTTATGTGTTGTTGATATGTATTTTAGATCTTATTATTTTGTCTAGTATTTTTGCGATTATGTAAGATGGTGCTGTTGTGAAATTTATTAATGGTCTAAATGGTGTGTCGGGTTTGTGGATTTTAGGTATGCCTGATAATATTGGTGCGCATGGTTTGAATGGGTATAGTCTTGTGTGGTATTTTAATTTATTGTTATAGTTTAGGGTATTTCGGTGGGTGACTATTAAGTTTTTTATTGTAATATGGTATTTGCTAGTTGGGTCTGGGATTTGTTCGTATTTATTTTCTTTTATGTAGTTAGTCATTGAATCGATGTATTTGGTATTTTCTATTATTACTGGTGTATTTGTTTTATCGGATTTTAATATTAAGTAGTCGTTGTTTTCTAGTTTTTCTCCGAGTTTTATAATTTCTTTTTTATTTATATATTGTTCCGTTTTTTTGTTTTTTCTGTTTTTATTAGGTTAATTTTATTATTAATATTGTTTCTTATGTGTTCAGTATTTTGGTGGGTAATTTTGTGGATGTTAGATTCTGTGTCAACTATTAGGTTTTTTATTATTTGTTTTTTGTTTGTTGTTGTTAATTGTTTGAAGTTGGTTTTCTGTGTACTGTAGTTTCTATTTTATTATTATTTATATTTAATGTAATGTTAAGATAGTTAATTGTTCTGTTTGTTTCTGTTTCGGCGGTGAATTGTATGTTTTCGTTGTATATATTTAATTTGTTTAGTATTATGATGTGTTTGTTGTGAATGGTAGGTTGCTATATTACAAGTATATCGTCTACGTATCTTAGTATACGTATCTTATCCATAGTAAAATATGTGTATTTAGTATAGGTTTGATTATTATTTGTTTAAAGTGTTGTAGATATATTTCTGACATGACTGATATGGGTGATCTCATGGGGAGTCCATGTATATATTTATAGGATATATATATATATATATATATATATATATATATATATATATATATATATCCTAACTAGTCCAAAAATCTCTATAAATTTGAAATGTGGTAAAAAAAGATAGAATAATATGGCTGGTTTTTTTTTGATGAAATTGAATGCGGTCATTTAATGTGGTCATATGGTTAAAAATGAATAGATCAAAAAGAGATTAAAATGTTATGTAAACTTACTCTTGTGGTTTGTTTCAATATCTTAGATGATTTTTGAATTTTGTAGTCCATTAAGTTTGGTGAATCTTAATTAATCACTTTAACGTTCGAATAGTCATAAACTATTGTTAAAGTGATTATTCTTAGATGAGTTTATCTAGATTTATGAAACATGTCTTATAAAAAGCATTTTAAAGTAATTGAATGCTATATTTTTGTTATTTTAGGTATTTGTCATGGCACTAATATTGCCAAACCATAATGTATTTCTAACATTTAATAATGCTAAAATTAGTGATGCATTTTGCCTTGTATATTCAGGTATAAGAGACAATATATAAGAGGATATGTACTATTTCTCTGTTTAGATGCCTATTTACCAGGCCACATTGATCACAAAACACAAGATAGTACTAGAATACAGTTAACTGATTGCACTAATGTACTGAAGGAAGTGATAAGCCGCATTTATGGTCATCATGTGGTATTTAAGAATGACAAAACTACGCCACAGACTGAGAATGAATCCACATTTGAAACACACCCCAATCTGTTGCCCGCAAGTGTTGTTTTAGAGAGGGACAGATACTTTCTACTATTGTATGTAAGTAAACGATTACTTGAAAGTGTTAGGTTTAAAAGTCTTGAGCATCTTCATTTGTCCTGTCCATTATGAACTTTGGGTATCATCAGGGCCATTTTAACTACTTTTCTTAGTAATTAGACTGACGTAAATCCAAACATTTGTACAAGTTGTGGAGACATGAACATCTTTTTCTTTCGAGTCCATTTTTGTCCCCTATCTTCACCTGGACTACTAGTTGTAGTAGATGGAGTTTCTCATTAGACGACTAGGACATTCAATATTCCTCTTTTTAATGGCGAATGACACCTTTTTTCCCTTTCTTATTCAATATAGTACTTCCATGTTTGTGATGTGATCAGTAAATGAGACTGAAATGAACTGGGTGTTCATTTGGATAGTCTGAGCAATGTACTTCTTCCATTCTAAAACCTCTGAGATAACATTTTCATATTCCCATTGCTATTCCGATATATTTTCTTTTATTTCTCATTTCTCTTGCCTTGTTGTGTTGTGCATGTTTTGATAATCACATTTCTTTTCACTATGTTTGATTTTCTAAATTTTTCAGACAACTATATCTCTTTAGCGTCTCTAATGCTTGACCTTATCCTTTTGGCTTGTTCTTATACCACAGTCCGCCATCCGATACTGGATCTCTTCAGTCATTCATTTTTATTCACTTGGTTCTGTGCACACGGTCTGTATAAAACTTGTTAAATCTTATCCCATTTTTCAGTTGCTTCAATTATGGTTACATTAATTCTGAGTATTTGATTATGCAGAGATTCCTGTACCTGATGCTTAATGGTGCCCTGAGAGAACTTCTCTATATCTATTCTCTCATTTAAAAAATTTTTCCTATTGCAAATCAGCCTAGATTCGAGTTTACACACAGCTAGATTATGAATTCAGTTCTGGATATCACAGCTTCTTGATATATTTTTGCAGATTTATTGCAATTCTACGTCTTATTAATACAGCGATGTGATTTAATTTCTCACATTTTTCTCCGCTGTATCTGCTACTGATTTCCATGAGTAAAATTTACAAGTAGGGAGCCTAAAAAATGTGTCATCAGTATCATGTTATGCTCCTGAGAGAAGCTAAAAAGATTTTTTCTCTCTCATAGCAACCATTTGCTTTCTCCGCACTTCCTTCACCTACTTTTGTATTGAAGTTACCCATTATCTTTATATTATGCTTACAAGTAATTCATATGTTCTAATTATTCATATAATCTGTTGATGATTGTTGCACCCTTGTGCATGGTTAGTGCACATATCTGTATCGCTAGTTTAAATTACAACCTCCAACACGGAAAGAGAAGAGTTGTTAAATAAATTATCAAATGTCTTTAGCAAAACCGTTTCTGTCAAAATCTGATCTCTGAAAAAGAGTCTCCTCCAGGTATAAAATAATAGGATTTGACTCATTACGTCTACAAGCTAAAATTGCTCTTACTTTCCATTCCAACTTACATTTCAAACTATGCTATGACAAGGGAGTCAGATCCAAAGAGAAGATGTGGGTGTGAACATTGTAAAGAATGCTTCAAACTCTATCTCACTAAAATAAAATTATAAATTTAAAAGGAACTTAATGTAAGTATATGTAATTCATTTTTATAACTAGTGTATTTTTGTGTACATATGAAGTGAGCAATAATAGCGGGAGCCTAGAATCTAAGGCAAACCTCATTTTGTAAGTTGCTTTTAGTTTGATTTTGCTAATTATTATTACACACAATAATCAATTAACAAATAACAAAGTAAACAAATAATGAATAAAAAATTTCACCCGTATAAAATATTTATATAATATTTAGTGCTTTATAAAAAATTTCACCCGTATAAAATATTTATATAATATTTAGTGCTTTATAGGTGAGAATATTTTCATAACAAAATTCAGCTCGAGAAATTAATTCATGAGGGATTCTTTGGATCATGAATCATCTAATCCGCAGTAGGTTAATAGTTGTGCACCCATCTAGCAGATAATTTTCTCACCTCCAAGTCCACTGTTGAAATGTTTATGCTTATTCAGATGACATTCCTACACCTTCAACAATTTCTTTCACCTTCAATTAGTGATTGTGCCAATTTTATCCCTTCTTGCAACAACTTCTAGAGTAATGGTAGATCTTGGTCAACTACTATCCAGAGCATCATGTAACTTGTTACGGCCAAATTTAAACTCACTTTCCCACTTGACAACAGTTGAATATGAAGGTAAAGAATTCAAGGTGGAAATGTGAAGGTGTTCTGAAAGTTTGAACGGGTTTCCCATGCTTAAAATTATGGAGCACTTAATCAGTGCTTGAAACTCAGTTTTTTCCATCTTCACAAATCACTAAACAGATACACTTGTAAACCATAGCTATGTACTCAATGCAATGTGTTAGTTACCAATGGAGACCTTGTATTGGTGTAGGACGATCGTTGTACTAGCAGTGATGATTCTGAGAACTTTTCAAAGAATCCAAGTACCTGTATAAAATGTTTAGTTTTTTGAAAAACATTGTTTTTGGTAGAATTGAACAGTTACTACATCCATATATACAGGGTGTTTCAAGAGGAATCCACTATACTGCACAAGCTTATTCCTCTCACCAAAATAATGAAAAAAGTTCATATAAATATGGGGTCGGAAATGCTTCATTGTTGAGTTATACAAGGTCAAAGATTTCACCTAAACTTCAGGTACCTCAGTAAAATTAACTCACCCGAAATTTTTAGGGCATTAATTGAGTTTGTTAATTATATAAGTTCTATGTAAAATGAGCTAACACATCGTATAAAACCTGTCACACTTTTTGCGATGGGTTGCGATTGGATTACAACAACTCCTTTAAATTTCCTATAAAGAAAGAAAAATGTCAATAAAATTTGTAGAGAATTTTATTCCCAAAAAAATAATGTAAATAAAGTCAATAAAAACAGAATAGTTTTCTTTTAAATTAAATTTTATTAAGGATCACACAAAACTAAAAATTATGAAAATCTTGCATTGCTAATGAAGTAGCCAATAAAATTGAATTGAAAAAACTATTTTGTTTTTTTTATTGACTTTATTTATTTTATTTTTTTGAAAATAAAATCCTCAGTTATTTTAGTACAAGGAGTTATTGTAGTAAAAGTGCAAGAAAGTGTGTTTTCAACCCTAGCAGTTTTTGCTCTACTCCAATTTTCTCCTAAACTATTGGAGATAGAGTTCTAGGACAGGTTTTATATGATTTGTCAGCTCATTTTTCATAAAACTTACCTAATGAACAAACTCAATTAATGCCCTAAAAATATCAGTATTTTTGTGAGAGAAATAAGCTTGTTCAGTATGGCAGATTTCTCCTGAAACATCCTGTATTCACCCCCTCCATTGTTAAACTGTTTCCAGTAGTTAATGATGGTCAGTTAACTGCCAGTCATACCCAATAAAGGATTATTTGCAAGGGGTAAGATTATCACTATTATATACTGCTATATATTACAATCTTATTACAGATTGCTTGTGTTTGCAGGAGGACAGTCTTAATTACACCCTCCAAGACTGTGTAAGTTTCAGTCCAGCCATTTTGGCAGGAAGTTACTCCAAACCACTCTTTATCATCTATCAGCTGTTGAAGTTAATGCGATACCTACACGACCATGGGTTAGCCTTGGGTGACATTACACTTGCAGATATACAGCTGTCCGAAGACTTGTGGATTCAGGTAAATATGTTATTACAATGTCACAGTTACATACATATACACAAGCATACACTCAATGAGTGAGAACACCTAACAAAATACTTAGGGCTAAATTTAAGATTTTCTAGTTAGTATTTTCTGCTATTTAGGTTAATAAATTGTTTGATAATAAAACTGTGGGTGTGCAGAACACAAGTTAAATATGATACACCCTGTGTATCACCCAAAATATAATGCCTGTGTGTATTAACAGTTTGGAAATAACTTTTTTTTCTATCTATCCTATAAAAGATTTTGTGATCATAAAATCTTATACTTTTAGCAGTAAATACAATTTTTAGTTTCTATTTGTGTACAAGTAAAACTAACTGCAGTGAAAATAATAAATTGTCTTATTTCTAATCAATATAATGTTATTTTGTGTTTGAAAACATTTGGAGATAGTTTAATACAAATTTTTTAGGCTATGATAAGAAATTTGAAAATAATTGTATTGATTAAAAGTATATTAGGTTTTTCATAATTTTTAATATTAGTTAATTTTAAGAATGCTTGTAATCTGAGGTCTTAATGAAAAAAACTTTGATGATTAGAACATTATTTCTTTTGTAATAGCAATCATTATTCATGTTCAGAAAAAATATGTATTTTTGAAGTTCCAGACTTGAATTTTGTGTAGAATTTAAATAAAAGTATACTAGTGTATATACAGCGTATCGAAAAAAAATGCCCATATTTTAAAATGTCACCACTTTAATTAAAATGGACATATAAAGTTGGTTGCGGTCATGTAATGAAGGTGATAAGTGGCAGTTGTTTTACATACATTCATAAGTGTGCACCATTAGTTGCAAGACAGACGTCTAAACGATAACCTATTTCTTCGGGCGTGCTTTGGAGCATGTTTGACATTACTGTTACGAGTGCATCACTAATCCTTTCTCCAAGGTGTACCCCAAGTTACATATTTTTCACAATAAAAAATGTTCTTAGTGTATCCCCCAAAAAGAAGTCCATTGGAGTTGAGATCTGGGCTTCTAGGTGGCCAGGAAATGGAACCACTTCTACAACCTAACCATCAATAAACTGGGCATCCAACACTGCACGTACATTGTTTTTGTAATGTTGAAAAACTCATCTTGAAAAACTCTCCTTCTTCACCTTTATTTTAAGAGCACAACCAACTCGATATGTCTATGCTAATTAAAGTAATAGATTTTTTAAACATGGGCATCCTTTTTCGACGACCTTGTGATAGGGGATCTATATCTGAGGACATTTATATATTTTTTAAGCTCATCATGAAATACCTAGGAATTAATTGAATATATGATTCTTTTTAAATCATGGAAACATCGTTACTAGAGTGTGGTACTTAATAATAAAACTAACAATAAAATAATAATAACAATCTTACAATAAATACATTTATAATTGAAATGGGTTTTAAGCATAAAGTTATAGTTTTATTGACTAAAACTACATTTTACAACAGGAATAACAGTAGGTTACCTGACATATTTGCAGTAATTTTGCTGTCCATAGTTTGCACATCGGGGGAACACTTTCTCCACATGATACATAGAGAATGAAATGTAGGAAAAATTAGAAAACATTGGAAATGATTATATAAATTAGATGATAAATTAGGTCTCTATGTATCATCAAAAATTCTATATCAATGTGATTTTAAATTAGTTACAGTCATCCCCAAATAATTCACACTAATCCATTCAAGAAATTCTGTGAGTTATTCAAAGTACCCACAAAAATGTTTAATTATTATATATTGAAAAGTGTTTGATTTAGTGTAAAAGGTTCTTACTTAACCCTTTAACTGCTGCGCTCTTAAAGTTAGGACATCCGGCTGTGCCGGGTTTCTTTAGAAAAATATTTTTCCAAAATTGTTTTCCTACCTATTTTATATTTGTCAAACAAAAAAATAAATAAAAAATTGTTTTACTGAGTGAAATAGTACAACTGTAATTTATTATATACATTGATGTGTCTACAAAACCTTAGACAGACGATGATCACTGGTATCAGACGTACTCTTGTAAGGAAGAGGGGGAAAGTACTTTTTTTAAGGAATAGACACCGAGCTCCACCGAGTATTAAATACTTTATATGGGTAATGGGAAAAATACCAGGTATATTTTCAATAGTTGCACAGCAGAAAATTTCATTTCTGTTGGGAATATTTCTATTTTTTTGAATACAGTTTTCTGCCTTTCGTAACGTTACAATACTCTACTCTGTTGACGTGTTTCAGAGTGACTCCATTTTCAAAACTTTAATCATGCTCTATTTTGTAAAGTATGATTTAAGTTTTGAAAATGGAATAACTCCGAAACACGTCAACAAAGATGAATATTGTAACGTTTTAGAGAAGTATATATAGTAGAGTCTTGATAATTCGAGGTATATGGGACCTAGACCCCTCGAATTAACGAAAACTCGGATTACACGGAAATATGTTCCTTTGCATCAGAAAAAATAGGTGTTTTAATGAACTCTAATACAGTACTATAATTAAGAATTTATAAAATCAGTTTATAGAACTTTATATAGACATTTCTTTAAAGCCCGACTCATTTCCTTTGCATACCAAATTGATATGAACATTCCTTGGAAGCCTGACTCTTTGCCTTAGCATACAGTATGGCTATAAACTTATTTTGGAAGCCCGATTTATCATTTTCTTTCAAATAAATAAAATAGGCTCTACTTTTATAGAACCTGGAATTATTGGGACTCGAAATTTCGAGACTCTACTGTATATGTTTTTGACATTCACCTAATATATGGGTTTGGCAGTTGGAGGGTTAAATATCTCTTATCAAACTTTTAAAAGGACTGTGTGCATAATGTGCTAGGTGTTACCTCATTTAGAAGCAAATATATATAACATCCCAAAACCTGTTGAAAATAAACCGCCAACACCTGATGTGGAAGAGAGAATTAAGGAAGCTAAGTCAGTAGATGTGGGAAATCTGTGTTCAGCTTGGGTGCAAGGAGCCATGTCCAACTTTGATTACCTGACTGCATTAAATAATCTTGCAGGACGAAGGTAAGTTTTGTTTTTACTTTTAAATACGAACAGGTTTTCATTTCTACTGTATTTATATAGAGCTGAGACCTTTTTATGCACCTTTTTCAATGAGGTAAATCGTTAAATCTCATATCTTTAATAACACTCTGAATTTTTATCAAAGATATTTTTCGACTATTTTCCCTTCTGTTAAGATATTGGATATTTCACACACGATCGTATTTCAGGATCCATTTAATATTAGTAAAAATACATGGTTTTGGTTTTGCATAGAAAAAATTATTGTTTTAAATAGAAAGATGAAACTACCATCATATTGTTAAATAATTCTTGAACCCAAATCTTGAATAAAAGGCGGCTTGATAAAATTGATTAAAGTTATTTTTCTAGTTTTATTTTTATTTATCATTAGATTTCTTGTAATGAAATGTCAAAATATTTTTTCATGGAAACAAGGTTTGAAAAATTATTAATATACTCAATTTCATTTCTGTTGGGAATATTTCTATATTTTTGAATACAGTTTCCTGCCTTTCGTAACGTTACAATATTCTACTCTGTTAACGTGTTTCGGAGTGACTCCATTTTCAAAACTTTAATCATGCTCTATTTTGTAAAGTATGATTTAAGTTTTGAAAATGGAGTTACTCTGAAACACATCAACAAAGGTGAATATTGTAACATTAAGAAAGGCAGAAAATGTACTCAACGCTTAGGCTGCGGACGAAGTCATCACTTAAGTTGCTACTAGTTTAGTTGTCAGTTATGTCATCATCAGAGGAGGATGCCGTCCTCATGTATATTGTAAGAAAGAAGCTACAAAAACGTTACAAAAAAGCTAATTCAGTTTACACTCCTATAATGTTATTCATGCAAGACAAAGCCAATACATTCCTGTGTAAAATTTATGTAATTATTCAGACAACATTTTTAATTATTGTGTATGCATTAGCAATTACAACTACCTTTTAAGTCATGTATTTGAGAATATCAAGAAAAAACAACTAATAGGGGAGAACTGATTTCAGCTGGAGAAAGATTAACTATAACACTAAGGTAAGGTTCATTGGTCAATTATATATTTCTTTTTATGAATAACTTCAAAATTCAAAAAAATACATTAAAATTAAATACAAATTAGTTTCTAAACAAATAAAATTTTATAGTTCAAGTGCTGATTTTATATATTTTGAAAAAATTGTTGGTATCATTTATATCGTCTTGAAGTTGTTGGATACACAAATCATGACCAGAACCAGCAATATTTTGTTATTCTGACATCCTATAGCAGTATAATAGAAGACTATTCAAAGAAACGGAAGCACAAAAAGAACAAATAAATATAATAATGATTTAAATACGAAGCACTCTTGGGAAACACATACACAACACAACAAATACTGCTGGCAACTGAGAAACGAGTTTACAGCATGTTATGACCGGAGCAACTCTAGTTTCTGTGTCGCTGGTCGTGTTGCTATCACTTCATGAACGTGTGCATCCAGCTCTATGTGCTATGAAAAAGTGGCTTCAGTTTGCTTTGCTTTGCCATCACTAGTTGCCTTCTGTATGTCCTCAGCCTTGTAATAACATAGAATTAAAGGCATATGAAATGTCTTAGCTTTGTGAACTACTTGACTTGAAACAGAACAGTAACATTGTGCCAATGCATGCCTGTGTAGTGCTGGTTCATTATAGAGCTTCTGCAATTTGCCTTCAAGGTGATTTGTAATGACTCATTGTAGTCGACAAAAAACTGGTGAACATGTGATTATCTGTCTCACTTATTCTTCCATGTAAATACATATCCTGATTAATATTTTTATTAACGATTATGTAGGCTACATAGCTTATTGTGTCTATGTTACTCTATCATCTGGATCATGTTGACATGTCACTCGGTCTTAATCTCGTTTACCAGATATATCAGTGAGACTATCGACTCTAATTCATTCACATTTACTAAATGTCCGTTTGAAGTTTATCAGTTTAGGTAGGAAATTACAAGTTGTTAGGCTCTTGGAATTGGTTCAACAGATATTTATACCAAATTGCAGAAAGAAAGTAATTACAGTTATATTAAATACACACTATCACTGTGGTATTATGGTGTAATCATTTGAAGCCTTAAAGTGCTGTTTTGTTTAGTGCTTTAACAAACGCATCTCCAGCACTAAGCGAGGTGTTACTATAGTAATAGAAGAACAATGCTTTTAGCACTGTTCAACTGTGCATTGACTAATGAAATCAGGAAACTATGAGAATGATTCATTACATTAGCTGACAGGTTATTTATAAAATAATAAACAGAATTTTTTTAAAAACTTTACATTGAACATGATTCAAGACCTGGATAAGCAACCTTTATTATGCTGTGTCTTGCTGCTCTCAGCTTAGCCACACTTATTACTGAAAACAGTCACTGGTTAAGTTTTTTGAGGCAGTAGAAGGTAGTAGTTACATCCATTTACCATACTTTCTTCCATACATTAATTTCTAATAAACTTCTAATTTTTCTGACAGTTTATAACTCTAATTGAGAATCTGATTTCATTGTTTGTTTACTTTTTCCCAATGAACATTCCCATGAACCACTATACTTTACACAAATGCAAATAATTTGTTCAGATTTTGAAGAATAAAATAAATCATTTTTATTTGGTATTTTTGTGAGTGAATGAATAGGCTCACTTGAAAACAAATACTAAACAATTTAAGCCTTAAAACTCTAGATTTTGAGTCTTTTAAGAACCAATATATCGGAGACACTAAAACATTAAAAAGGATAGAAGAAATGAATGTTACTAAAGTCTTATTATTATACATGAAATCATAATTATTTTAAACACTAGACTAAGACTTTCAGCACTCATGCTAATGGTAATAAACTTTCTTTCAACATTGGTTTTACAGATACGGAGATCCACGAAGCCATCATGTGTTTCCATGGATTACAGATTTTACTTCACACAATGGGGCTAACTGGAGAGATTTGAGCAAATCAAAGTTTCGTCTAAACAAAGGAGATAGACAGTTGGATTTGACTTATGAACTGCCTCCTAATTGTAATCCTGCACAGGTAAGTAATTATGCAGTAGGTAGAACCTCATATATCCAGTTTAATAAGAGGACGTTGTGACATAGATAAATGAAAACCATGGTCAGTTGAGATACTATTAACTTAATAAATAATATTTTAATATATATTCGGGTACATTTTTCTGCCTTTCCTAACATTACAATATTTTCCTTTATTGACACTCTTTGGAATGACTTCATTTTCAAAGTGCTATTTAAGTTTTGAAAATGGCCTGAAATGTGTCAACAAATGAATATACTGTAATGCTAGGAATGGTAAAAAGAAATACCCAATTATATACAAGTACACCTAACAGAAGTCAAGAGGAGTGTAAGGTTAATTAGAGCTTAGCTAGTGAGAACAATTCACAACAGTTAAAATTAAAACACTCTACTCTAAATCTCACTACACAATAGTTTATTATAACAAACACACTAGTTTATTAAAACAAACACAATAGTTAATTAAAACAAACAGACTAGTTTCGACAACAATGTCGCCTTCACTAGAGCGATGGATGGAAAAACTCCTACTGGCCTGTTCAATTAAATTGGCATTGTTATTTTCATATATAAGTTCAACCTCATTCTATTATGGTTTTATAATCTGCTTAAAGCATTTTAATCTGAGGCGTTTGGATTTAAATTTCCCTCTTAATTTTTTTATTATTTCCTTGGAACCACAATTTTTTGAAAACTTTATCAACTCTTGGTTTTCTGCCTTAAAACATAATTTCCCCCTTACCGCGTTCCACAAACTTACCCTGTTGAACACTTTTTTTGAGTGAAGTGAAAGTCTTATACCAACAATTTATAAACAAAACATTTGTCAAAATAGTCTATATTTGTAAAATGTTATACTTTCTTTTTATTAAGGTCTGAGTAGTAGCCAAGCACTGATGAAGGCGGCGTCATCGTTGAAACTAGTCTGTTTGTTCTATTAAACTAATGTGTAGTGAGATTTAAAGTAAACTGTTTTAATTTTTACCGTTGTAAGATGATATATTAAGAATTTAAATTATATTTTCAGTAAGTCCTTAAGACTACAGGTTTTATAGTTTTAGTCATTAAACCCTCTTATAGAAATTAGCATAAAAATTGACTCTTATTGAAAAAATTCATATTTCAACAAGATACTTTTCTGAGAAGGCATGCTTTATTTAACAACTCATTTTAGAAAAATTATCTATGTAAATGCACTGTGTACACTCTTGCTGTATTAAACTCTTTCTTTTGTGCTTCAGAAAATCTACATGCTGATATACCCTGGTAAGTGAAAGAATGTAGGTTCTTTCTTTACATTTTATTCACCAAGTCTAAAAGCGATTTAAGCCAGGTCATGTCCCTAAACTTGTTAACAGTTGGTTTGTAAAATACTATTTCCTTTCATTTTGTCACCAGTTCTATAGAAGTTATGCCATCAGTGCATTTGGGAATTTACAGTTATTGAATAATGTGTCATAGTGTGGTTTTTGGAAAATAGCAATAAAGGGAGGAAATAACATTTTCAATTACTGAATAAAATGGATATAATTTGATAAATTTTATTTCGATATTCTATCTGTAGTGAATTGTAATACAGTATTAAAACAGGATAGAAATATACAAATTGTAATAGCGTAAATTTATATAAAATACATTACTGTAGTTATTGAATTTCCTTCTTGAATTCTATTCGAATGAGAGTCACATTTAATTTGACCAATAACTTAACCCTAGGAGAGGATTTCCACTTGAGCTTCTCTAGCCTCTGGGTCGAGTCTGCCTGTGTAAAGGAGTACCTAGGTTACTGTTGAAAGCTGAAGCAAAGGGTATTACGTTTTTTTGGTTATACTTTACGTGCTCTTACTTTACAGACTTCTTGTCTTATATTGACATGCGACAATTAATCATAAAATTGTGTGTGTTTATTTTATTAAACTTAGAAAGAAAGGTTTATTATTGTATCTATGCCGTAAAATTAAGCATATGTATGTCATGTGTAGGTTCCTCACCATGTGTCAGATGTACTATCAGAAATCACTTACTACGTCTACCTGGCCCGAATCACACCTAAACCTATTTTATGCAAATACGTTAGGCCTCAGTGGGTGCCTGCAGAGTATCCTTCCTCAATCCAGAGGTTGCAGCAGTGGACGCCTGATGAATGCATCCCTGAATTCTTCACTGATCCTTGTGTGTTTAAAGTAAGATCTGTAATTGTTTTGTTTCACATAGTTGCTAGCTTTAGGAAGAAGATAAATTATAAGGTTGCATTATCGCAGAGGTAAAATATTTAGGTATTAGAGTTTTTGCGTTGTACATCTTGATGTTTTTTTAATTTAAATTACTACTTTTTATGTCACTCGGCAAAAAAACCACTATCTACTGATGTATTTCAGGACATGTTTCTAAGTAGGTCAGTGTATTGTTCTAAACTGAGAGTTATGGACAAGACTGATTCTCTGGTGTGTTGCATTGGTGTGAGTCTGTGGTTTTATTGGTGTTGTGTGGTGTATTATTGTTCATAGAGTAACATCTCACAACTAAAAAACACCAACACAGTACAAAAACACACCAACGCAACATGGCACGAGTATACAAGATCACATGCAATTACTGCCCCAGCTTTTACATAGGCCAAACAGGGAGAAACTTTACCACAATACAAGGAACACATAAAAAACAAAAAACAACCCAAATCAACCTTCGCCATGTATATACAAAACACACTACACACATACACCAATACAGACACTAACCTAAAAATTGTTCACTACATCAAAAAAAGCAACAAACTAAACACAACAGAGAACTACGAGATATATAAACACCACAAAAACCATCCCCAACTCATTCTAAATGATAAAACGGTCACTATCAAATACTATATTTGAACACATAATTAACAACTACTCTATAAACAATATCACACCACAGACTTACTAATACAACACACCTGAGCAACAGTCTTGTCCATGACTCACAGCATCGAACAATGCACTGATTGTGAAACGCGTCTGCTAAAAACGTCAGTAAGTAGTGGTTTTTGTCAAGGGATAGCAAGTTAAGTAATTTAGCTCTTGCTTATACAGACTTACCCAACATGTGTCAACTGATCATTAACTTCATACTAAACAAGTGAATACTTATCCATGATGAAATACTAGGAAAAGAATTGTCAATCAGTTTCAAGTGGTGTTTCTATTAAGTTTGGGTTACCAACAGCATTTTAATTTTTAAATATGGGTTGAGAAATAGCATGGAAAGTCTTGTAGACACCTTTACATAATCGGAAATACTCCAAATAATCTTTATCTGCGTTAGAACACCATTAGCAAGAAAGACTTCTAGAGAGAGCTGGGGTTTTTCTAGTTTGAAAGAAATAAAATAGCTCTTTAGAGTCCACCTAACCAATTTCTCCATTTGTAAAATTTGTAGAAAAGGATTTACTCTAGGATGCATGGGGAGGACGCATAGGATGCATAGTATGAGAACTAGTTTAGCGGGGTCATGCATTTAAAAGGAGGAGAGATCTCCACTACAATATTTACCAATTCTAATTTACCTATCTAATTTTTTTCCCTAAGGTTTGTGTGTAAGAATCATTGAGTTATTGTTACATTTAATTAGAAACTTTTAAACAGTAAAAGAAAAGAATTGATATAATAGTCATGTTTAAAATATCTACAATTCTTGGATTCTTCTGCGAGTATATCAAGCTTATAACTTGATTTTTGCATAAAAAGTCTCGGGTTTTGAGAATCAAATTCTTAGTTTAATGTGTTATACATGATAGTAAAAGTATTATTTTAAAGATTTTATTAAAATTTAGCAAATTCAAATGTGAGTGTGAAACTTCAAATCTGTTTCTCATTGTGTCTATCACAACAGATAGCAACGCTGTGGAGCGTTGACTTTGGATTAGCATAGCTGACATTTATTCAGTGTGTCTTGCATTACAATTTTTGTTCTTAGTAGTGGAAGTTTGTTCTCAGTTAATGTATTGCTGTGGCAATGCCTCAACAAAAAGTGTTATTTGGTCAGCAGAAACGCTTTTAGTTATCTCAGTAGAGGAACTTTCAACACACTTATGGGGATGATGCACTTATAGATAAAAGCTTTTGGCAATACCTGTGTGCTTAAAGAAACTGGAAGTGTGTGCAATCAAAAGCCTGCTGAAAAGAACCTCGAAAGAGGTAGATGTGTGCCTTGTCATTAATGAGAGACCCATTGAAGAAAGAGGTAAATGTGTGCCTTGTCATTAATGAGGGACCCATTGAAGCTTACTAATATATAAAAAAAATCTTTCTTTACCTTCATATTCATGTATAAAATATTAAACTTGGAATTATATTTAATAAAAATATTTAATTTCAAAACCTCGTAATTCTTTTGTGGTAACTTGTATATAGGTTACAGATCTTAGATATTATACATAAGAATGTAGGCACAAACAATGTACTTTATCAATCCCGATCTTTTACCTTTAAATCCAAAGTTGTACAATATTCATTTGTGAAAAAATTGTTTCCAGTGTTATAGGATTTATAGTTAGTCAGATATTATCATCAATTTAATCAACTGACACAAATAATTTCTTTTTATTGATAATAATCAATTCTTATTGCCAAATGCTAAGTAAGATATTCACGTAGATGTAAGTGGATAAAAGCTAGAGCTGTTAAGAGGGAAAACTGCCAATCATGTTTCTAAAGCTATGGTTAGTCATTCTTCTGTAATGCTAGAGAAAGTTTAGTGTTTACAGCTTCAGCAAGATTATACATTATCAGTTTTGTTGTTTCTGAGAACAAAATTACTTTATTAATATAACTCACTATCTTTTAAAAAAAAGAAGTAATATTAAAAAAAAAAAATTTAAGCAATTACTTTTTAAGTCAAGAACAACAATTTATTATAGTTGCATTTAATTTATAATTACAATTAATATAAATATCTATATACATATGTCAGAATAACAATATTAAGTGCAAAACAGAAATTGAATTTCCTTGGAATTTTCCATTTTCCTTTCTATGTAAGGCGTTGAACTATTATTTTTGTTTGTTACTTATAAGCTTTCTTTTTTTGTCGCTTGCATTATTATTGCTACTCTTATTATTACTACTGTTGCTTGCATTATTTATGATATTGTGTAGTAACCATGTCAACAATTTAAGGTCGTACAATGGAGGTATCAACAAGAATCAGATAGGAGCAAAAAAAATTTATATACTTGTTTGAGAAATAAACTTTTAGCTATTTGAAAGTTGCCTCAGTACCAAAAGTGCCTGACAAAATATGAAGATTATTAGTTCAAATTTGACCTAGACTCCCAAAACTTTTATAATTTAATTATTGAATAAATATTTGAAAAAAACTGTGTTAACATCAATTATTGTCATCCACTTGGATATATAAAAAGTATTTGATTAACGATTGAAAATTTGTACAAGATGTTTATCAGGAGACTGTGAGCTAATAAAACGAATTTAATAACAATAAATAATCTAGATAGGTTTTCCCAATCGTTGAAACACCTAACTTTCAGGATGTAAGATTTTCTAATATGAAAATTCTAGTTTGGGAACCTCATTTACCTAGCCTCTGGGTGAAGCTGTTTTCGGGTAGGCTGTATCTATTTATTTGTTTACTTTCTTAGCCCTAACATAGTTGCTTTGAATCATATTTAAATCACTAGCAAGGTTCAGATAGTAGTTTAATTATTACCAGCCAAAAGTTTGTAAAAGCTGTTGTGATACATTATCCCAATGTGTGGGGGAACATTGTCGTGAATCAAAACAGTGCCTTGCATTAACACTAATTCTATTGGTAAAAGGAACTACAGATCTAATCTTGTGTACGACAGGATTTTCAATAAATTTAGCCATAAAAACATGTACCATGAAGTGTAAACAACAAATAGCACACTAAAATTACCATCTACTCCTTCATAACCAGTTAAGTCAATACCTCGCATTTGTGAACATCAATGGCAATTCCTTCAAGCAAATAAAACACATGGAACTTACTTTGTGATTATGCTACATACATCCAACATGTTTTAGGTAGCTCAATTCTGTAGGAATAATATTGGCGTTATTTTAAATTATCTGCTATTTTCTGCGGCCCTTTATATCTTTTAAAAATGCTATTTACTACTCTTAACTTCAAAATTTGTCATTATAAAATTACCTTTTTTGTTGCAATATAATGTTTTATTTTAATTTCATGACTTTCTATAATTAGTTTTTGAATGGTTTCCAAATTCACTTTTCTATCAATAATTGATGGTTGTTATTAGAAATAAAATTTCTCTTTTATTTTGCTTTTTACAGTCAATCCATCCCGATTTGCCTGACCTTGAGTTACCAAGCTGGGCATCATCTGCTCAGGAGTTTATATCTCAGCACAGAGCATCACTGGAAAGCAGCCATGTTAGTGAAAGGTTACATTTCTGGATAGATCTCACTTTCGGTTACAAGTAAGCTTCTCATCTAATTTTATAGTATTACTGGATTGAGTAAACATTGTGCGTGGAAATGCCATCTGTTCCATCGTACGTGTACAATCACGGTCAAAAGTTACCCTATTACAAGAGTCTTCTTTTTACGGTTGGTTGTGTTAGATATATACTGGTAATTATTTGTTACATGAGTAGTTATTGGTAAGAAAAGTAAGGAAGGATAAATTTAAAGTAAGGAGAGACCAACTATATATAACCGAGGACAACAAATTATAGCAAATGTGTTTAATTTCTTTGATGATGAAAAGAATAGTGGTTAGTGGCAATATAATATAAAGAAATCTATAAAGCGAGCTGCTACTGCTACTGGAAAATCCGAGTGAACTAAAACTTAAATTTTTAGAGAAAACCAGGTAAAAATCTGATAAAAAGGTAAGTGCTTCAACAAAGGAGCAGAAAAATATGAGAAAAATACTGTTATATGGCTTCAATTTGTACATTGTTTGTCATACGATATAACATTTTAAATTCACCAAAAACTTACATTCTAATCTTATACGAGGGCTATTCAGAAAGTAAGGAACGTTTATGTCTGACGCCGCTTGGCGCACGCTGATCTCGTACATTTTGGTGCGTGCGCACTTGGCAACTCAGTCGGCGTCCAGCAGTGACAACAGGAACATTTCTGCGTTGCCCGTTTTTTTGCAATTTCAACTGAAGATGTGCACTGCGATTGAAAATCCTGCCAGTTGTGAGGTGCGGTCAGTGATACGGTTTTTGTTGGCAAAAAACTTAAAACCGATAGATATTTGTCGCCAAGTGTGTGAAGTTTAGGGAAACAACATAATGAATGAAAGTTCTGTGAGAAAATGGTGCATTCAGTTTAAAAATGGCCGAACTGATGTTCATGACGACGCCCAAGCAATGTGACTGATGAACTGGTCGCTATAGTTGATGAAATGGTTTGCGAAAACCGCCGATTCACGATAACGGAGCTTTCACTTTGTTTCCCACAAGTTTCACAGACTATGTTGTTTGAAATTGACACACAAGCTCCCCCAAAAAACCAAGAAAATGTTTGCAAACATTGTCAGCAAGGAAGATTATGGGGACGGTTTTTTGGGACAGGCAAGGTGTGCTTCTTATTGACTGTCTTGAACGTGGTGCAACAATAAACTCTGAACGGTACTGTGAAACTTTGCGCAACCTTAGGAGAGCAGTTCAAAACGAGCGCCGAGGGAAATTGATGTCAAAAATTTTGTTTGTGCATGACAATGCCCGACCTCACACAGCAAACCGCACCAAAGAACTCCTTGAGTCATTCAAATGAGAGGTTTTTCCTCATACGCCCTATAGTCTTGACCTTGCACCAAGCGATTTTCACTTGTTTCCAAGAATGAAGAACTGGCTAGCAACACAGCGCTTTGACGATGATGCAGAGCTGAGAGATGTCACTGAGTGGCTGACATCGCAGCCGGCAGATTTCTATGATGAAGGAATTTCAAAGCTTGTCCACAGCTACGATAAATGTCTCAATTTGTTTGGCGACTACGTAGAAAAGTAGTATTTTAGTTGCTCTTTCAGATGTATATAATAAAAATTCTTTATTGTACTTTTTTTTTAAAATTAAAAAACGTTCCTACTTTCTGAATAGCCCTCGTACATTGCAAGTTATTTAAGACGTATAAGAGAAAATGACAATGATGGAAATAAACAGCTTGTGGTTTACCTCAATGAGTCATTCATCCATCTAAAAAAAACGATAGCGCCAGATAGCGCTAGAGATGGATTAGTGTGAGTGCAGGACGGGAATTAGGCTTTAATGTTGAAGTCTAACACAAGTATGAATTATCATAAATGTGAATTTTGACAAATTTTCAAGATGATTTAGGAAAAAGTTGTTGCCAAATCTTCCTCTATGATGTTTTGTTGTTATAGACAACATACTATACTATAGTGTTAAAGTCAATAAACCAAATACAGTTTTAAAAAAGTGAAATTACAGACTTGCTTCTGAAAAATGTTACGTTTGAAGATGACATGAGAAAAAATGAACTGTTAAAGACACCGATTTTAAAAGCCAGCATCGATGTATAAAATTGATAACTGTTTAGCGAAAATGAACCCAAAGTTTCAATGCTCTCACCTTACTATTGTAACTTGAATCAAATTGAGTATGTGTATAACATCGTAAAAGGCAATGGGTCTGTAAAAATTTGCATCGTAGAAAACAACTGGAAAAAAGTAATAGAGCACTTCAAGAAAGAAGCTCAGTACTGGAAAACAGATGCCCTTGTCAGAAGTGGAATAGAACGAATTATTATATCGCTAGAGGAGGAATCTGATTTAGGTACAGAAAGCTATAGTTTTTCAGAATATTGAGAAATGTCTGGAGTTGAATATTAAACTTTTAGTAGTCTTAGATATAGGCCTGCTGTAGTATATTATTAGAGTTTTGCTTCAATATTTTGTATTTTGACTATTTTATTTTAATGAATTTTCTTAAATTTTTGGTATGAGAATAATTGTAGACATTTATTAGACTATACAGCCTACATGCAAAAGATTTCATAATGGTAAGTACTTAGAATTATCCTTGAACTACTACATTCCTTGTTGATAACAAATACTTAATAGTCTATTGTAATATAATCAGCAAGCACAAGAAATAAGACAGGGTGTACCTAATAGTTTGATTATCATCCGGGAATCTCTTGTCTGAGGCTGTAGGTGAAGTGAGAGCTAAAGAGGAGACAAATATTTGGCGCATGGCTGCCCCTTCATGTCATAGATTTGGTGCTGCTAGTACTGCCTTCTTTGGCCTCAATGTTTAGTCTGTCTAATAGTAGTCAGTTATTTGTAATTCAAATTTATATGTTTGTTAACCAAATTATTGAAGTTAAAATTGCTGAGTATTAAAATCGCACTGCTGTCGGATGATATGATAAAACGAGAAATCATTAATATTAATTTTGAAATAGCATTTAGAACAACTAATTAACACAAATAATCTTTCACTGGTTGTGGACAGTCCGTTCAAATAAATTTTATACTAATAAATATAAAAGAAATATTAAATTAGTCGATTACCTTTTGGGAGTCGTCATTAGGAGTATAAGTTACCTCTCTGGTTGTTACGTACTTTCCTTTAAATTCAAGATAATTTAAAAAGACGTGTAAATGCTTCAGAGAGGGACTCCTTATCGGCCAACCTTTGTCTCTTACAAGGTTCGGTACGGCCCAGTTCCTTTCGAATCGTCGGTTAAACGACATCTCTCCCGTCACTCTCGACGTGACGTAGTTTTTGTGTGTTCTAAACGAGGCTCCGTTTAGACCATTTCTCTCTCTTTGTTTCTCCTGTCGTGTGGCGAAGGTACTCTTAACATTAATAGTGACATTTTGAATATAAGTGATTTCTTTAAGTTCAACAGGTAATTGATAAGTGTGGGAAAGGGTGCACCCGAATAACTGTCCGAAAAGTGGTGGTACTTCGCCCAGTGAGGTATGTACAAAACGTCAATTTCATTCATTTAATTATTTAAGGTCCTCCGGAAATCAATGTTGCCGTTATATGGCAAAATATTTAACATTTTTGGTCCTACGGCCCGGATCTTTTGAAACGTACATAGGTAGGTCCTATGTTAAAACATGTCCACAAGTGTGACGTACATATTTCCAACCGCACGCAATATCTTGTCCTTGTTACAAGGCTTACCTCACTCAATTTCTTATCTCTCAGCTGTTCAAATACAGTAGATTATAACAAACGCTCTCTGAAAGCATATCTTTATAATTAATTACGCTTGTCTATTTGTAAACAATTCGTATGATTCAAAGTTTATGTTTCTCACTCATACTATGTTAATAGGCTAATATATTTATAAATATTTTCTGCTATTTAGTATGGTAAAAGAAGTCACCTATGATTTCACTGCTTGTAAATTGCAAATTTATATTTATTAAAGCTTATTGTTTTGAAGCAGATCATTCAGTTACATGCTGTCCAATGTAATCGTAATATTTCCTTTTAAAATATTTACATTTTTTCATAATTTATATTGAACGTTTTTCTGATTGCAATTATTGGAAGATATCTTGTTATTGTAACCTTGAATAAGAGACATTTGTTAACTTGAACTGTTTACGTCCGTTCATAAGTTCAAACATTCAATATTTACATTTCTTTGTGAGAAACTAGTTTATGCTTTCTCTATCGCTCTTGCTATTAGTATAGCCTATTTTGTTAGTGCATTTAAAGAGCCTTATTGTTATTGTAGATATAATTCAATTCTACAAAATGGCCAAATCACTAAGAGTAATCACTGCTAAGAAGGAAGCTCTATTTTCCCAGATCCAATCTATTTATGATCTAACGCAAAAAATTTCTGATAAAGCAGAAATTAATGCAGGAATTAATGATCCGAGCTCCCTCTGTCGCTAGCATTAAACAAGAATTTTTAGACACATTGGACTTATTCAATGAACTCTCGTTGGAAAAAGATAACGATTTTATTCCCAATTTCTCAACTTCGGCTGTGGTTAATGATCTTGTTTCTCGCATAAATTACACTGTTGCTTCAATAGAAGCGAAACAAGCTGCTAGGCAAAAAACCGAAGCTAGCTCTTCACTCTCGTCACAAATCCCACTGCGACTTCCAAAATTGGAACTCAAACATTTCACGGGTGATCCATTTGAATGGATTTCTTTCAAAAATCTCTTTGACTCTACCATACATAAAAATACATCTCTCAATGCTGTCACCAAACTACAGTATTTGCTCAGTGTACTCTCAGGTGAACCATTAAAATTAATTAACTCTTTACCTATTTCGGAAGTTAATTATCAAGTCGCGTATGACCTTCTTATGGGGAGATATCATTCTCCAAGACGATTAATGTCAATTCATCTCAATAGAATTCTCGACTTGCCGAATATCAATTACACTTCTAACCAAATGCGTAACTTTGTTACAAGTTACACAGAGAACACCCAAGCCTTGAAGGGGCTACAAATTGATATCACGAGTAACAATCCCTTATTGTCAGCGATGATTTTACGCAAGCTGGATTCTACTATACTGAAGAAGCTTGAACAATCACGGGATAACACGTCGACTCTGGCAACACCTGCGGAAATTATCAACTTCCTCTCACAAAAATGTAGTGAACTTGAACACGCGACACTACATTCCTCTTCAACTCTCAACCCTAACTCATTACCTTCAAACTCACCTCAAATTTCAAAGGGAAAACAGTTAATGTATAAGACTCAGGTTAACCGAAAAGGGACTTCGCTGGTGACTTATAACTCTGTCAATGACACAGCGTCTGAGACAAAGCATCCTTCATGTTTTCTGTGTAAAGGAGCAGACCATAAAATCTATTCCTGCCTTAAGTTTAAGGTCAAATCTCCGACAGAGCGTTTGAAGATCGCGAAGTCGTATAGTAGATGTATTTCATGTTTGGGCGCTCACAGTGTGAAGTTTTGTAAATCCAATTCGACTTGTTTTCAATGTAAAAGGAAACATCACACTCTTCTCCATTTCGACAACGAGCACCTGCCTCAGCATACACCATTAAAGTCTTCTCTTTCCCAGGACCAAGGTGTAACAGAAGTTGGTCAGTCACCTATTAGTATGACTTCTCAGGCGACTAATCCTGCCTCTCTAAGTACAACTGTGCTCCTGGGCACACTTTTAGTAAAACTCTCCTCTCCTACCGGGACGACTTATGTTTTCCGGGCTCTGGTGGACTCAGGAAGCCAATCCTCATTTATTTCAGAGCAAGTAGCTCAACTAATGTGTGTAACTCGAACGAGAAGTAATCACAACATTGTTGGACTTTCTCAAACTCTTACACGCTCAAGGGGCATGACCTCTTTAGGCGTGCACACTCTCGATGGCACAGTAATAGCTGCCAAACATAATTTTCTCATTCTCGACAAAATTTGCGTCGATTTACCTCGTACTCACATTGACGTTAAAGTACTAAATAAGGTACAATCTTATACGCTTGCCGACCCTACTTTTCATTTGCCAAGTCGCATTGATATTCTTCTGGGCGGCGCTCTTTTTCCTTTAATATTGACTCCAACTACACATTCTCTCGGCTCTAATATGCCGTGCCTGATAGGCACTCACTTTGGATTCATGGTTATGGGAGAAGCTCCATGTCTGCCTACCTGTGAAAGGGAATCTAGTGCTAGTATGTCCACCACATTACTCACTGTGAATGACTTGGAACTGCACAATTCTCTGCAAAAATTCTGGCAACATGAAGAAGTGCCCTTAACCTCAAAACTCTCACCACATGATCAAGCATGTGAAGCTCATTATGTCGCTACTCATACACGCGGCAGTTCAGGTCGTTACTGTGTCCGACTTCCTTTCAAAGAAGATAAACCTCTTCTCGGAACTTCTCGCGGGAACACGGAAGTACGATTAAAATCTCTCGAACAAAAGTTCAACTCTAAGCCTCGCTTCAAGCAACTTTATGCAGAATTCATGTCTGACTATTTGACTTCTGGACACATAATACTTGCCCAAAACACTCAGCTCAGTTCACCTCACTACTTTTTACCTCATCATGGGGTTCTAAAGGAATCCAGCACCACTACTCGCCTTCGAACAGTCTTTGATGCCAGTGCAAAAACATCCAACGGTTTCTCTCTCAACGACACCCTGTGGACAGGACAGAAAATGCAGACCAACATTTGTGATCTGTTACTCATGTTTCGCTATCATAATGTTGTTTTTACTTGTAATATACGTCAGATGTATCGTCAGATCAAAGTCCACCCTGATGATCAACCTTATCAGCTGATCCTATGGAGGGACCATGTCGATCAACCTATTTCCACTTATCAATTGACCACAGTACCTATGGACTTAGTTGTTCACCTTACCTGGCGATAAGAACTCTTCATCAGCTCGCCTCCGATGAAGGTGCTTCATTCCCTCAGGCTGCCGAAGTACTCCGCACACAAACGTTTGTCGACGACATTATTGCGGGTGGTGATTCCATTGATGAGGCCTCACATTTGAAAACTCAGCTCATTTCTCTTTTACTTCGAGGTGGCTTCGAATTGCGGAAATGGACTACTAACGCTTATCAACTATTACAGGATCTTCCATACGAACACCTAGAGACACCCACGTTTCTTCAGGATACCGCAAAACTCATTGACACAGGGGAATATAAACCTATTTCACCTATATCTCTTCTCTCCACTGTTCACTCAGAATGGGACTTGCTGCGGAAATATTCTAGCTTTAGTCGACTGCAGCGTGTAATGGCGTACTTGTTGCGTTTCATACACAACTCTCGTCACTTAGGAAGAACTGATGGACCTCTCACTACGGAGGAGTTGAACTCAGCCAGAATCCGAATATTCAAATTACTTCAGGCATCCTCCTTCATCGAAGATTTAAAGGCATTAGGACACACCCCTCCTAACAGGGTATCTTCTAGGCTTCGACGATTAACACCATTTCTCGATAGCGATGGCGTCCTGCGAGTTGGTGGACGACTCGAAGCAGCACAGATTCGTTATGAGACACAACATCCGGTGATTTTGCCTAAGAAACACCCAGTGGTTGACTCCTTGATTGATCTATATCATCGGAAGTACCTTCATTCTGGAGTTCAACACACTCAATCACTTCTCGCACAAGAGGTGTGGATATTGTGTGCTCGGAATGTAATCCGTGCACGCATCTTCAAGTGTACTGTGTGCTTTAAGCACCGACCTAAAAATAAAAATCCTCTTATGGGAAACTTACCTCAACCTCGACTGACCCCTACTCGCCCATTTCTCAACACAGGCATTGATTATGGTGGTCCTTTCACTCTGAAAGTACATAATCTACGCTCTATTTGAACCATCAAGGCATACATCTGTGTCTTTGTTTGCCTTGTCACCAAAGCTGTTCACATTGAGGTGGTCACTGATCTCTCGACGGACGCGTTCATCGCAGCATTGACTCGATTTGTGTCTAGACGAGGTCTTTGTCAACACGTCTATTCCGACTGCGGAACAAACTTTGTGGGAGCTGACAATGCTCTGCGATCTCTACTCAGGACCTCAGGACAAGATCTCGTTTGTGAATTTTCATTTCAACGTGGAGTTAATTTTCACTTCAATCCTCCTGCTGCACCTCATCAAGGAGGGCTATGGGAAAGCGCAATTAAAAGCGCTAAACATCACTTGCGTCGCGTCGTGGGTGAACACGTTCTAACTCTCTCCGAATTCATGACTCTGACAACTCAAGTCGAATCAATCCTCAACTCTCGACCACTCACACCTTTGTCTAACGATCCTTCCGATCTCACTGCTCTGACCCCAGGACACTTTTTAATTGGAGCTCCACTAGTCGCCGTACCCGAAAGAAATCTGGCTGAAGTCCCTACTAATCGACTTAAGCATTGGCACCTCGTCCATGCTTTTCACCAACGCGTGTGGAAAAGGTGGCAGCTGGAATATCTTCACACTCTACAGCAGCGGACCAAATGGACGGAAACGACAGACAACCTTCGTGTGGGCGACCTAGTGCTAGTGCATCAACCTACTCCGCCTCTCTCTTGGCCATTGGCAAGAGTGACACAAGTGTTCCCTGGCACAGACGGTGTGGTGCGAGTTGTTCAGCTCAAAACACAGCAAGGACTTATAACTCGACCTTCTCATAAGGTTTTCCCCCTGCCCATTAGTGCAGAATAAACTTAATATTTTTCTCATGTTTCTAGAAAAGGAATTTTTATTTTATTTAGTGTATATTTGTTTTTTGTGAAGAACTCCCAGTTTGTTTATTGATAATTATTGTTTTTTTTCTCTCATGCTGGGGTAGCTTATATTGTATTCTTCTTTGAATCCTAGGAGGATTCAAGGCCCCCGGTATGTTACGTACTTTTCTTTAAATTAAAGATAATTTAAAAAGACGTGTAAATGCTTCAGAGAGGGACTCCTTATCGGCCAACCTTTGTCTCTTACAAGGTTCGGTACGGCCCAGTTCCTTTCGAATCGTCGGTTAAACGACATCTCTCCCGTCACTCTCGACGTGACGTAGTTTTTGTGTGTTCTAAACAAGGCTCCGTTTAGACCATTTCTCTCTCTTTGTTTCTCCTGTCGTGTGGCGAAGGTACTCTTAACATTAATAGTGACATTTTGAATATAAGTGATTTCTTTAAGTTCAACAGGTAATTGATAAGTGCGGGAAAGGGTGCACCCGAATAACTGTCCGAAAAGTGGTGGTACTTCGCCCAGTGAGGTATGTACAAAACGTCAATTTCAATCATTTAATTATTTAAGGTCCTCCGGAAATCAATGTTGCCGTTATATGGCAAAATATTTAACACTGGTTTTCTCGGGAAGATAGCTTGCCGCGGGATGTTCTCCTTTGGTTACCAGGAAGACGTGTCCTCTACCAAAATGACAGCTACTCAATGACTCTCTCTTTCAGACTCTACTCAATGACTCACTTTTTTTCATTCAAAACTATACCAGAAAAATCAAGCTTTGCCCGCACAGCTGTTTAGCATCGGCTCGTTGATAAGTGCTGGTCTCTTGTGACGACCATTAGAACTGTGTGCTCTTGGAGCTATTTAGCGATAATATACTGGTTTGGCAGTAATATAAAAAAAAACGTTACAGTATCAACTAATATTGTACTAAATTTTATTGAGTATAATTTGAATAATTTAGAATTGTATTATTGTATTTTTATTCAAATCTTGTCTGAAATAAAAAAAAAGAAATGTTGCTTGTTGTAATCAGCTTGAATTCTCTGAGTAAGTCATAAGTTATTATTTGAGTAAGTATATGAAAGCTATTAACTTACTTGCTGATGCATTTTGAAACAGTCATTTCTTTGTCGAAGCTAACCTTCTACTGGCAGCGATCACTCAAGGTGGTTGCAAGTGCTTGATTTATGGGCATGGAGGGGTATGAGATAGGTGGGTTGTGTACTATAAAAAAAGGGTATTAGATTAGAAGTGTATGTGGTCGTTTAAGATATGTTGTTTTTGTACTGGTTTTGGCAATATTCCTCTACACACCCATAAATCATACATTTACAATCTTAAGAGATCTTTGCCAGTAGCTCGTTAGCTTCATAAACGACACGACTGTGTAGAAACGCATCAGCTCTCTTAGTTACTCATATAATTGCTTATGATAAAAAAGTAATGTAAAATTTGTATTTGTATTATTCCTTTTATATATTTTTTTCATTGTAGGTAATATTTTTTCTCCTTATTCATGTCATTAAATCTTTCATCAATTGTAAATCTGGTCACAGTTGTATTTGAAAACAAATATTACTTGCATTTGTTGATATTTTCTATTTGTCACCCATTTTATATGACTATAATAAATAAACATATGCGACAGTGCAGTGTTTTCACTTGCATAACTACAAATAAGTTGAATCATTGAAAGATATCTGTGTATTGCCGATCAGATAACTGATCATTGAAGCGCATTTCCGTCATTAAATACAATTTTGTAAAAATGTTAAATGTAGTAAGTTTATGTGATTATAAGTACACAAGTTTTACAAGATATGTACATTATTTTCCTTTTTTTGGTAATTTACAATTTGATTTTTTAATTTCGCAGATTATCGGGAATAGCGGCAGTGAAATCAAAGAATGTCTGTTTGCAACTTGTCGATGGGCATACACAGCTTACTGATGTTGGTGTAGTACAGCTGTTTACCCAGCCCCACCCTCACAGACTAGGGCCATCTATCTACTGGGGCATAACACCTCCTAGATTACATCATAATATGCACAGAGATAGAAAAAGTAGGTGTACACTGTGGTTTCATAAAGAGTTCCTATAATTTTGTTATTTTGGTAAATTAATATGATTCCCCCAAGAGGCTATTTTTCTGTTATATTCCTGAGATTTGTTTCCTTTATCTTTACTTTTCTATATTTAGGGTGTTTCAGAATTAACATCAAAAGCATATAGTGAAACAATTTTTGTCATAAGCCTAATATAAAATGTCATCTATATTAGCTAAGATTTTGTTCTCCCTATCTCGTTGTGGCAATATAAACAACAGGAGTTAAGTAATTATTAAACTTCAGTCACAAACGTTGTAACACAAAAATTGTTGTAACGATTTTTTAAAAATAAATTCTTAAAGAATTTAGGTGTTGAATATTCCAGTTATATGTTACATAGTTAATAAACTGACCTGCAAAATCAAGAGCATTCCTAGATTGAACTTGAGAATGGTGCATTCAATAAATTTACCAGTTGTTTAAAAATAAAATAAGTCAAATTTTAATGTACAAAATTTACATAGAAGCTAAAAGAGAAAAAGAAAATACAGTTAGAAACGTTTACACTGTTTTAGATCTGGTTTTTACCTTTGTTTAACATGTTAAAAATTTACACAAATATTGTCACTATTCTAGAATTTATGGCATTGACATGTGATATCCACAAAGAGATTGTTTCTATATAAAATAAAATACATTCCAAATTAATTTATCTAACAGTTGAAAATTTTCTATTGCATCCCAAGGATTAATCATAACTTCCTGCATTATTAAAATTTGAAAACCTATATTATTTTGCCATCCTGAGTTAAATTTTGAAAGTTATATTTTGATTTCACATCACGTTACATACAATTAATAACTTATCTGAAACTGAAATTTATGTTGTACAGCATGGTTCCTGGATCAGGCCTTGCCATTATTCATTTTGGATACGTGTTGGCTAGGGAGCTTGCCAGATGTTGACTAATCAATGATGAAACGTTTTTAAAATAATAAAGGAAACTTTTTGATACTTCTTTACATAATTTAATTAAATTAAATTAAAACTGTTTAAAAAAATTGTTCTTGATACGTTCCATCTTGCAGCGTCCTTTCGGTTCAAAGACCTAACCGAGAAGAAAGAAAAAAGAATGTTCAGAGTTCATTTTGCGATTCCTGACCATCTGCGCAATTTTCCGGCGCATTTCTAATTGTCAGCTGTTTACATTAAAAAAAAAGGCTTGTGGAAAACATTTATCAACCAGTATTACTGTATATAGAATTATAATTTACAATTTTTTTTAAAATTTTTATTTTTAAACTAATATCTTAGTTTGTTTTCTGATGCTGCTGTATTATGTAACATTTTTGCCTAAAATAATGTTACAACGTTAATATTTAGATTTCAATTAAAAGTAAGATATAAATGTCAATAATATTTGTAAAATGGATTTAGTAAATAGTAAATGTCAAATAATGATTTAGATTTAAATATAATTGTGAAGCAGAGATTTGAAAAATGGAGGAAAACAATTATTAGCAAGGGAATAAATCTGTCAATACCTTTTTGGAAAGAGGAAGTAATGGTTATTACAGACAGAATTAAGGAATTACATAAATCACCTGTACAATACTCATAGAGAGGTTTAACATACAAATGGGATTCCTCAAATGTCGGGCATCTTTTAGTTTCATACCAGAAGAGTTTTCACCAAAGTTTCTACTTCCCTGAAAAGCAATTGCATCAAAGCACAAAAATATAAACTCCCCTACGTGTTGTTAAAAAGCTGATTATTAGATAGGATCTCCTCAGAGTGTTTTTGTAAAGAAGAGGGAAATGTTTTCCCATTTTCTTTAATTCTTAACACGTAAACAGTTTTTGAAAAATCGAACCAATTTTTAAAAATTAGTACAAGTATGTAAGGCTAGTAAAATAATCCAAAACATATTATTTGGTTTCTTGAAATTTGTAGTCCATTACGTTCGTTAAATCTTATTAATCACTTAAACAATAGTTTATTACTATCAGAACTTTAAGTTTTGTAAATTTGTTAAAACTTACTGAGACAAAACGTTTTCGATTGCTATGTGGTGATCTTCATCAGTGTCTTCTCTACTGGGGGGAAGACACTGATGAAGATTGCCACATAGCGATCAAAAACGTTCTGTCTCAGTAAGTTTTAACAAATTTACAAAATTTAAAGTTCGGATAGTCATAAACTATTGTTTAAGTGATTAATATTATTTAACTAGCGCAACGTTTCTACACTTAGTTCATTCCTCTTACCAAGCCTGAAAACTGTATTACATTGCTGATAAACATAGAATACAGGTACAGTCACTACAATAATTTAAAACTTTAAGAAAACTAAATGAAATTTCAGTCAAAAAATTTAATAAAATAACCCACCAAAGTAGTCAGAGTCATAAATTGATCTAAAAAATAATTGAAAACCGTTACAAATTTTAATCATTTAATTATTTTTTGGATGAGTTTGTAATTGTCAATACTTTATTGGATTATTTTATTTAATATTTTGACCAAAATTTCATTAAATTTTTAAAAAATTTTAAATTATTGTAGTGAGTGTACTTGTATTTCATATGCCTTCTTATAAGCAATATAATATTGTTTTCAGGCTTCATATGGACAACAAACTAGTTGCCGAAACATTTCAGTAATTAAATAAACTTCTTTGACTCTATATTCAACTGGTTTATCACTTATTTAATACTTATTTTGAGTGCTCAAACAAACATGAATATCTTTTAATAAATAGTTTTTCATGTTTAGAAGTTGGCAGTGATGATGAAGATGAACATAGCTCAATGGAAGAAGAAGAGAATGTTACTAGTGGTAATACTCCAAGATCATCTCCTCTTCCTGTATCTAGGTTACTGAGCCGTCACCATTCTTCTTTGCCTGTGAGTACCTTTTACCTGTGTGTGTGTGTGTGTATGAGAAAGAGCCAGAACTATGAAAGTAAAGGAGAGTATTTTGTTTTAAATATCTTTTACAAAACAAAATTACTCAACAGAATATTAAAAATGGCAACCGATTGGTGTTTAGAAATATAATGACATCTAACTGAATGGGGTAACAGGATCGGGATTAAAAATGGCAACCGATTGGTGTTTAGAAATATAATGACATCTAACTGAATGGGGTAACAGGATCGGGATTAAAAATGGCAA
Source organism: Prosapia bicincta (assembly GCA_036971475.1). Lineage (NCBI taxonomy): Eukaryota > Metazoa > Arthropoda > Insecta > Hemiptera > Cercopidae > Prosapia > Prosapia bicincta. The sequence continues at coordinate 323,190,828 of JBAIZL010000002.1, read as the reverse complement.
CCGATTGGTGTTTAGAAATATAATTACATCTAACTGAATGGGGTAACAGGATCGGGATTAAAAATGGCAACCGATTGGTGTTTAAAAATATAATGACATCTAACTGAATGGGGTAACAGGATCGGGATTAAAAATGGCAACCGATTGGTGTTTAGAAATATAATGACATCTAACTGAATGGGGTAACAGGATCGGGATTAAAAATGGCAACCGATTGGTGTTTAGAAATATAGTGACATCTAACTGAATGGGGGAACGGGAATAAATTTTTTTAAATATTATGAATTTACAAAATTGTGTAAAAAAAAAGCAGATAGAAATGACAATAATTAGAAACACTTGATAATTTGTAGTTTTAAAATTTGTTTTTTAATGTTTTTCCAAGCTTAGCTTTGTAGAAGTTTGATTAGACAATTCTTTTACATTTTTTTAGATGTTTCATTTACAGATATACAGATGAAAAAGTTTGTAAAAATAGTAAGTGTCTATGAAAATTTAAGAATGTTTTTTCTATAAATTCAGGCTGTACTGTAATCTATCAGCATGTATTGGGGGAATATATGAACTACCTAGTCCTCCCCAATTTCTTTTGAGTTTCCTACACAAAGCTTTAAAGGATATTGAAAGGATTATTTCAAATTCTTCCACTTCACCCAGAAGTTCTTCTATCTCATTTCTCTGGAATCAAAGCTAATATATTTTTTGTTGATATATCACATTTCAAGTGTATTTCAGTGGGCAGAAGTCTATTGCAAACTTCTTGTCTATCATAGATATGTCTTTAGAATCTTATAGAACAAAATACTTTTTAAAAATTAATAATTATATTCCTGTAAAAGATTTTTAGCTTGCTTTATTAATCATTAGTCTAAGTAGATTAATGAATGCCTGTCAAGAATAAGCCACATTCTTTAGGTTTTCCATTGGACCATAGAGATATCTAGTAACAAGTAATATGAACAAAACTTTATTTTAGGGTCTTTTTGTAAAAATAATTACAATTAATATAAACCGATGCGTTAAAACAGCTGTTCTACCACATAACCTATAACATAAAATCAGCTGTTTTATGAAATCATATGTTGGCACTTATTTTAAACCAAATGGGACGAAATAACTATATTGCATACCTGGCCCCTTTTGTGAAAAGTTTTTCTCCCATATAAAACTTGAATTAATTCATTATTAAATTTAATTAATGAATTATTATTAGAAAAAAACCTATACACATCAAGTGTCATCCAGTACAAGTTTAAAAAAAATGTGTTTGAACTTGAGTGGATTAATAAAAAATTATTTATTAACTATTCAAAATTTGATCAAGATTTATAATGTGAGCGTGAACTAATAAAAGGAATTGCAAAATATCAGTTAAATTGTTTTTCTTCTAGTATTCATGAGCAGAATCCCATTGGAAAATCATCTAGTTGTCTTCTATTTACTATATGTAGCATCTCAAAACCAGCCAAAGTGAAAAATAGAACTAATCTACGCCATGAATCTGCTTATAGCTTATATCTTATACGTGTAGTAATACACTTATATCTTATTAGTTTTAATCTTGTTTGCTATTTATTACCTATAAGTATAACCATTTGAAAGCCTTACATTTAATAATTATAGATGAAAAATGTGGTTTTATAACATATTTTTAATTTAACATTTGCTCTTTCAGGCCAACAGTTTAACTCCTTCTTCACCTTCATCAGAACCTATGCAAGCAGCTGCATCAAACGAGAGGCCGTCTACTAGCAATACCCCAATAGTACTGCCTCAGGACTACAATCCTGTTGCAGGGTTGGTAGCATTGGAGAACTTGCACAACTTTATGCAGAAGACTTTCCATGTAAAACACAAGGGTTGTGAGAATAACACTTATAGTGAGATGGCAGCTTATAAACAAGTTGTGGCTGCCAGACGTGTTCAAGAAATGCAGGTGTGTATGACAAGCGGTTTAGTCTCAGAATTATAAAAAAATTTGTCTAAGAAGTGTTTACATTAAATAACCATATATATAATTTGATTAATTTCTGTTCATAAATTTTTATGATGTAATTTTATTTCTTTGGTAGTAAGATCATTTTTCTATGATAATATATGTCTAATGTTATATATTTCATGTAAAATAATGATTATAATTATACAGGGATAATAAGGAAGGAGAAAAACTTATATTTTAGTAGAGAAGCCTATTTTTTAGCTCTTATTTAAAAGAGATAAAAGGTGTCTATTTGAATAAAAAATCTTAATTTTTATTTGACAAGAAATTGTAGCATCTAAAAGCAATATTTTACTTAACAAAATGTAGAAGGAACTAATTAGTTATAGAATGTCTAACTATATTAAGATTTAATACGCCCCAAGGGTGGGCGTTGGCTAGTAAGTATATTAAGATTTTAAGGAGTCATATACAGGTATAATTAATTTTTATTAACTAAATTATGTGAAGTTGCTTGATGTAATCATCTTGAATTCACTGATTAAACTAATTTTAAAAATACTTAATCAAGTGAATACGTTATTGCTTACTTGCTGACGCGTTTTAAAACATTCGTTCCTTTTACGAATTTAGTTAAATGATGTGATTTTTTAAAATAATGTAGAAAAGATTTAAAACATTCAAAAGGTGGAATAGGAACCTGATATATAACAAAGGGTAATTATATTGACCTAGAAACAAACGCTGGTTAAAGAAATTACAATTTTGCAAAAACACCCACTATTGATACTCAAGTAAAACGTCACAACAATAATTTTGCTGATATAAAGTCATACAATGGCTTTAAGAGAAAGTTACAAACACTATGAAATTATGAGAATACACAAAACATGCAAAACCAACATCTGCAAAATACGTGTAAAACACTCCAGATGACAAAAAAAAGAAGATCTAAAAGAGGTTACAATAATTACGAAGATTTCTTAACCAATGAGAAAACAGTTGTATGCCATAATGATATCTTCAACTGATTTTAACAAGACTTGTAGATGACAGATTTCTTGTTTGCAGTTCTATGCCACAATGATATTTTAGCAGAGGTTGAATAGTTCTTTGCCACAATAATTTTGTTAGTTATATAGAGCAGATACTAAACAGCACTTGCTGTAATATTTAAATGAATTATAAACATCACTTCCGTTCACAGCTTTTGTCTCATTTGTTCTTACAGATTGTTGATTTAAAATTTTGTGTGGCAAATGCAAAACGTAGTAAATAATAAATATTAAGCTTGAAACCAAAATTGCCTTTTTTGTCCAATTTCAAATTAAATGCTGTAGTATTTTCTAAAATATTAATGTAGTTTAACCCTTATAGTGCCAATGTCCGTGTGGATGTTTTAAAGTCAGCCAAGAAATACCAACATCTGTATATAAGGCAGTCTAAAAATCGGCCGAGAAAAATCCATGTCCATATCTATGGATGTTGATAAAATTGCTGTAACATTTATATTAACGATCAAAACCAAATGTTTTAGTGTCAAAATGTTCAGTAAGAAGTTTACAATAAGGGAATATATACTTTAATTGTGCAATTTGCAATAATACTATTCAAAGTCAGCGATAATTGTATATGGCTGATTTTATAACAATTGCTGTCACATTTACAATGTTAGAGTACTTTGTAAGTGTTTCTGTAGTTTTAGTTCTTTTTAGTAATAATATGTGTGATAGTGAATATATTTTTTAAAAGTGGATTTTGATGATAAAACTAAAAAAATTTTAAAGTTAAATGTAGGTACATTTTTTTTGTCATTTACTTTACCATAAATATTATTTTCCATTGTTTTTCTTCTATCATTTCATAGATAATCATTTATTTTTCAGTGTTTTTCTTTTATCATTTCATAGATAATCATTTGGTACACAATATTAGGATAAGAGTATGGCTCTGTATTAAATTAATAATTTTAGGGCTATTTTTTTAAACCTTACAACTACAAAAAAAAAAATGGCTTGGCATTTCACAATAGTACTACGGCAAAAAAGCTGACATTTCTCATACATAGTGCAAAAGTGACCTGGCTTTTCTGAGACATTTTTTATTTTGTACTAAAAGGGTTAACAGCTTTTTTTATCATTTGTTATTATAAATCCCTGTCATCAAGAACAATGTACCTTACTTTTAAAAATACTAAACCTAACAAAAAATTAATTATTATTCTACTTATTAAGTATAACAAATGAATTTCTTGTACAGTAGTCCCTCGCTATTTGCTGGTTTGGTATTTGCGGTTGGCAAAATTACAGGATATCCCGGTAATATATATTGTATTTTTAAAAAAAGACAAGGAATAGAGTATAGTTACTGTGCAGATTGTAGGATAATGTGTTTTCGTCTTAATTATTTTTTACAGTACTCTAGTTATTTACCACAAAGAAATCGGATTATTCTCCAAACATCCAATATACTATACTCATACACTACTAGGCCTACTACTCAAAAGACAGACATTTCTTAATTATAACAAGTAGCGTTATCTTCACTGACAAACAACGATGAGTTAATCCGGCGCTTGCATTCAACTCCATACATATGTTTTGCATCACTTCTGTTTACTTACTGCTAATTTAATAGTTTTAGAAATCCAAACATCGATAAATAATCATATTCGGGGCCTGCAACTAACTCGGATTTTGTTTTTCGTTAGTCACTAAACAGGAGTCGCATTCCCGGTTTTACTATTTGCGTTAAGTTTGAGGAACGTAACTGCCATGAATAACGAGGGATCACTGTAATAACAAATTAATGAAAGTACTTGTTAACTTTTGATGACTTATTGAATGTAGGAAAATATTGAGTTTATATTTGTCAAGGGTTGGCAGGACATCATATGTATATAGCTGACAAAATTCTATCAGGGGATTAGCTATTGCAACTTAACTTAGTTTTTTTAACTGTGTTTGTAGGTGCTTGGGTGCCTTATAGTTGAAATGTTTCTGGCGTCAAAACTCCGAGTTTTTGGTTCTGGCTTAGAACCAATACCATTCACACAGCGCCTTCGAATCTGTCGAAATCTTCTTCAAGCCAGCAGTACAAACCGAGACCAAATTCCACGTTGTGTTCGTTACCTGGTTATGTTGCTTTTACAGATTGATGTTGCAAGTGAAAACGAATCCGTCCAAGGAGTTCCTTTTCGATATCCTACTGTGACAAGTTATGGTATCCCGCCTCCGTCCGCTCATCAACTCTTACAGCCAAACCTCACTTCCAGTCTGCTTCCATTTCCAAATAACTTTCCTACAATTTATTCTATGGTAAAAACACTAAAAGAATATTCTCACGCCCTATCAGAACTTAGAAGAATTAGACTGGAGAAATATTCTGATAGTGATGCGAAAAGAGAATCACTAACAGGAATCATTGAAAAACTAAGCGAGTGGAAGGTAAGTCTAGTGTTAGTTGTTTTTCAAGTATTTTGATGTACAGGAAAAATTTCAGCCAGTAACAGCTTGTAACAGTTACAAGATACTGGAATTTTCGTTTTCCAATTTATTGAAAATATGTCAAGGAATGAAAAGACCAAAAGATTAAAAATTATGCTATAAGAATCGTATGTTTTGCAAATTTATTCCATAAATATTCAATAAAAGTAATCATAATAAGCACTTGGCTTCTCAGTGTCCAGCAATTTGTTAAAAATAATATTTTGTACATTAATTTTAAATTGTATAACTTGAAAACAACATTGAATATTTTCTGAACTTTTTGAAACAAACTTCTCATTAATGTTATTTGTATTTAACCATAATTACATTGATTAAATCAAACCTTTCGGAAGGTTATTGGGCTATAATAGCTAAAACTGATTTGGGCATAATTTGCCATCATAAAATATCCAAAAGAAGGATTAGAATTATAAAACTTATTCAATTACTTTAAAATGAATCCATCGTAAAGTTTTAAATAGAATGAATTTCATCATGTTTAGAATACCTGGTACATCACTGATTGATTAGTAAATATTTTTCTGTAACTTATTTTTGTACATGTGCTACATGGCAGTGACCCTGCTTACTTGAAATAAAACTCTCCTCCATATTTTATACCACAGTACATTTACATCTATGCCTAAAGTTTAAATTTTTTTCCCACCTTGTGTTAGATGTTAGGACAATTAGAATTGGTAAACTTTAAAAATATTGCTAGAAACAAACTCCGAGAAAGACTGAGCAGCACAGATGAGTGACAACAGAAGCCTGCTGTCAGATTTATGGATGCTTCAATATTCTCTGCTGTTACATTTGCTGGACATTTTCAGTTCAGTTTTTGGACAGTATTAGGTTACGTAGATTAAACTATTTTGTGATTAAAACTTGACCATCAACTTAGTGAAATTGCTCAGCAGATAGATACATTTGGCACTGGCTGAGTGCATTGTTGTTGAGGTAAAACTGGGACATAGTGAAATATCTAAAAGGTCGGTAAAATGTGCTAAATCTTATGAGTTATTGGAATAGAAGTTAGAAACCTCAAAACTGATATAAGGTTTGAAGGAAGTACAAATTAAAGTAGAGTGTAGACGTTTTCAAGCAGAGAGAGCCAGATGCTTAGGCAGGGTTAGGAGTTAAATAGTGGAGGAAAAAGAATACTGAAGAGATTTATTTCACATTCTAGATATTTCTTGTCAGTAATAACAAGAAGCGCTAATGAAGTATCAGCAATATCACTCATAAAGTTGTGGTTTTAAACCAAGTAAAGACCTCGTAGTTTTGTAGACCATGTAAATTAAAGTGCCCCCAAACATACTACAAATGTAAAATGATGGACTTGTTTTCCCCCACTCTATAGATAAATCATGCCCTTCTGCAAACAATTGAAAGTAGGTTAGAGGTCAGGGTCTCATTTAGATTATTGCACCATGTGATTTTGTAAAAACCTGTATATAGTGCGAGCTGTATGTGCCATTTCACCGCTTGATTTTGTAAAAACCTGTATGTGCCATTTCACTGCATGATTTTGTAAACACCAGTATGTAGTGCGAGCTGTAAATGCTATTGCACCGCTTGATTTTGTAAACACCTGTATCTAGTGCGAGCTGTATGTGTCATTGCACCACCTGATTTTGATAACACCTGTATGTAGTGCGAGCTGTATGTGTCATCGCACCACCTGATTTTGTAAACATCTGTAGGTAGCGTAAGCTGTATTTGCTATTGCACCACATGATTTTGTAAACACCTGTATGTAGTTCGAGCAGTATGTGCCATTGCCCCGCATGATTTTGTAAACACCAGTATGTAGTGCGAGCTGTATGTGCCATTGCACCATCTGATTTTGTAAAAACCTGTATGTAGTGCGAGCTATATTTGCCATTGCACCACCTACTTTTGTAAACACCTGTATGTAGTGCAAGCTATATTTGCCATTGCACCACCTGATTTTGTAAACACCTGTATGTAGTTCGAGCAGTACGTGCCATTGCATTGTGTGATTTTGTTAAACACGTGTATGTAGTGCTAGCTGTATGTGCCATTGCATCGCCTGATTTTGTAAACACCAGTATGTAGTGCGAGGTATATGTGCCATTGCATCCCTTGACTTTGTAAACACCTGTATGTAGTGCGAGCTGTATATGCCATTGCCCTGCCTGATTTTGTAAAAACCTGTATGTAGTGCAAGCTGTATCTGCCATCGCACCACCTGATTTTGTAAACACCTGTATGTACATGGGAGTAGTGATGGGAAGAAGAGAGGGAGTTGAGCCCACCAGAGTGAGAGTGAGACAGCAAAGAGAGATGAGCGGTAACAAACAAATGGACTAGAAATGCTTCCGATCATATTTGTTGTTGCTTCATAAATAATAATAATATTTTTGTCACCTTGGCATTTGCTTTGAGTACCTTATTCATTCAAAGCAATGAATACATAAATAAGGCATATTTGAAAATTAATTATTTTTCCAAAACAAATTACATCCTACATGTATTTTAACAATTGTAAAAAAGCAAAAATCGGAATTGGCACTTCGATGGAAAATCAAATATCGATGATGGCTCAATACCATTAAAATCAACGATTCCTGTAATTGGAATTGGCCCATCCCGAATTGTAAAATAATTTTTTTCCATCTTTTTTTGTGATTTGGGGACTTTTCCAGTTTTATAAACAAGTGTCAGATGTGTGATAGTTAGAACCACAAATCTTTTAACTTGTCTCATAAAATGAAATTCCAGAAAGTTTGCTATGTAATAATTTTGACCCAAACCTTACACACAGTTTTATAATTATTACAGGTAAAAAGTATTGCACAAGACTTAGAGAACCTAGTGGAAGCCCCATCAGGTGGGAGCACTTCTATAAGGTGGATGGAGTTAGTGTTGCCCCATGTTCTCAACATGTTACTGGACCCTGACACCAGCGTGTGGACTGCATGGCATCTGTTTGACCCTATTGCTAGGTAAGTGCTTCATTTGGCTTCTTTACTCTTCAGTGATTAGCTGAGTAGAGTATAATGGTATGTAAATTTATTGAGATGTTTTACTAATTCTATTTATAATGATTTCATATTTTAAAAATGTATTATAGAGAGGAAATAACACTTTTTAAGACATTCATGTCAAAATAGAATCTGTATTTTGTTTACTTTGATGCCTTTGTGTACTTTTTCTTGTTACTAATTTTTTAATTTATATTAACCTTTCTTATGGAGCAAATTCATTCCACTACTTTAACATGTAAACATACAGACTCAACTCAAAGCCATTTAGGTGCCATCAGAGCCATTTGGGTGCAATGAGAGCATGAATATTTTGAATTGGTCATTCAAAATTCAATTACTCATGATTCAGTGTTTTGGTTAAGAAATAGTGGATTTTTGTAGCTTGTGGAGTTGGTCTTTGTAGAGCTACTATTATCCGCACTATTAGTAGTTAGATTTATATTGCAGTAATTGTTGGCAGGAACACCTAGTAACAAAAAGTACAAAGTGAATTTGAAGCAAACATATCTTTCTTTCTTGGGTTTTGTATTTCTGTTACAGATGTTTACTGCAATAAATACTGTAACAATTCAATTGTAATATCTGTTCACACTTAATTTCTACTGACTGCAGTTTGCGCTGCTAGAATTTAAATTTATAGTTTCACTATTCTGTATAAGGTTTAAAAAGAGTTTAATCTGAAATGTTCTTTAACAGTTTCCCTGTACTATAATAGTTTTCCTTTTCATCTTAGTTATTTGAAAAAATAAGGGCAATTGGATGTTTGCATGTAGGAGACAAGACAGGCTCACTGCTATCTGGCTATGCTTAGTGTGGCTTTATTTTATCAGTGTTAGATAATTTTATAAGATTTCTGAAAAGGCACCCACAGCCAGAAGATTGATTATGCAGAATACAAAGTCGCTACTGCTCCACATCCATAAGAATTTAAAGAATGGAAATATGTTAGAGTTAGGGATAGTCGATATTTTCTGTTCCGGCGACTTGTCACTGATATTCATTTACCACTGGTAGTACCAGTGACAAAATATGGAAAATGCCAGTTCCAGGGACAATGGATTGATCGGAAGTTGTCTCTGTTATGATTGGGCAAAAAGTCGCAGTCACTGAATGAAACGGTTTTCATTGATTGATTTGTCGCTGTCATTGGTTGATTTGTCGTCACTGGCTCTGCTCTCACCACTCTGCTCACGGCACCGATTATTGTGCATTGTCATTGACTGAAGTGGAGAGGGGGTTATCTCAGTTATGATTGGGCAAAATGTCACCGTCGCAACTGAAAAGTTACAGATATTTTACCACTGCTGTCATTGGTTCATTTGTCGCTGTCACTGGTTCTACTCATTTATGTCATATGTAAGTGAACGATTTGTGTCAGGTTTCAAGATAGTTACAGTCTTGTGTACAGTAGATACTATTTTGCACTCGGTACTTTATTCTTAATTTCGTATAAGTTTATTTTTAAATAAAATGAGTCTTCCAAAAAAAAATAAGGGGTAGAATCATTTCACCATTCTGGTATGCCTGTCTGTTATTGGCACATACAGAGCAGTCTCAGTATCTCTTGTCACTGGTAAAAGTCACTGATCCAAGCCTAAATCACCGATCCGTTAGAGTCACTTTATCGACCATCCCCAGTTATAATGAGGACACCAGAATTAGAGGGGGCTATAATAGAGCATAGGCAACCAACTTGACAAAGATTATATTCATATTTAAGACTATTTTTGAATCAAATAATAGTGTAGTACTTCTATTGTTGTTGAATATTAAAAAATCTATGTCTTTACATTTATTCTGTAGGGCTCTGGGTCCAAATCGAACTACAACATTGCTCTTAGAACCCATGGTTCGCTTATTTGACTGTGAAATTGAGAAGGATTCTTTTCTACAGGAGGTTTCTCCAAATTGTCTAAAGAAGCGAATCAAGATCTATCACCGGAGCTTCCTACTTCGACTCATGGTGCGATTCCGTATGAAAGTGTTTTTGGACTATTTTATACCACCATTGGTTGAAGGCGTTGGAGGTTACCAAGACATTGAAATGAACAGTTCCGAAGGGAATATGGAATTAAGAGCTGAAATGAGAGAAAACACCAGTATTTTGGAGTGAGTTTTTGTTTTTCCAATTTCTATTAATAGTATAAAACTGATGTATGATGATAGGCCATTTTGAAAACAAGAATACTCAATTTTTTTAAATTTTCCATTATTTATATTTGAATATAGTATGTTTTGTCCTATTGTGCATTAAATTCTGTACTTTAGTTACTAACATGTAGCCAACATATCGAAATTGAAGTTTGGACTAAAATCTTGTATTAATTAGAAATTATCTTATTTTGGAGTATCACTATATAGGTTGCTGCAAGTAAGTTCATGTCATAAAAATTATCCTTACCATTCAATATATCTTAACAAAATACTCCCAAAATATAGCAGAAGTCTGCAATCTTGTACTTTCTCAGATCTCAGATATGATGAGTTGGGAATTTTCAGGAATGTGGAGATTTGGCTGGGTAGCTAGAGTAATTATCGATGTTGCTGTCCCCTTTGAGAATTGCTATCAGTCTCTGGTCGAATCATGTGGAAATAAAGTTATAAAATATTCACACCTGGCGGAGGAGCTCCTTTTTACAGGGTTATGAAGTGACCCTAAATTTCCTAGTGGTAGGAGCCCTCGGTTTGTGGGACCAACGTAATGAGGTCATCCGTTTGTTTAAGATATCTCCTTGTTACAAAATAATGAAAACGCTAATGGTTTTGGATGTCATTAGATGATCTTGGAACACATATGTTACCCACATCACCATTCAGCAACAATAGTAGCAGCTGGGCATGTTGTGGCTGAAAATATCTTACTTATGCCTTTGGGAAGGTTGCATCTGCCACATTACATTTCAACCTGTTATTTGTTTTTGGGTTGCATGGCTGGTGTTAAAGCAATGCTTATTTTATATGCTATTTGTGGGGTTTACTTATTACACTTTTGCTATTACTTGCGACCAGACTTTTTGTTAACTAAACGTCGTTAAATTGTTAACTTACACTTGGAGGAAAGTTTTAGTCTTACAACTACTTCAGCCTTGTGGGGTTTAATTATTATATATTTTGTTAGTGTAAGTTCTCGGAGTACATCCGATTGCATGTGCCACTCAAATAAAAAAAAAGTGAATAATTTTGTATTTCAAAAAGTGATAAATGTATATCGAATTTGATTTAATCTCCTTCAAAGTACTGTCCTTGGCTGGCAATGCACTTATCCCAACGTTGGATCCATGACGGGAAACATTTCTGGAAGGCTTCTTTCAGAAGGGCATTTAGCTGCTCAGTCGTGGCCCTCTCAATGTCAGGAATGGTGTCAAAACGTTTTCCTTTAAGCGCAGTTTTAATTTTTGGGAAGAGCCAGAAATTGCATAGTGCTAAATGGAGTGAGTATGGGGGATGTGAACGACAGGAACACATTTTTTCGGCCAAAAACTGAAGCAGCGAAGTGTGACATGGTGTATTGTCGTGATGAAGAAGAAAGCCATTTGCCCATTTTCTGATCTCTTTCTTCATATGTCATTTCGTAAACGTTGCTGTACGCCTTTATAAAATTCAGAGTTCACAGTTGTTTCCCTTCGAACGAATTCTGACAACACTGTGGTCTTACTATAAAAAAAAAAAAAAACAATGAGCATGGCCTTAATGTGTAATTTTGACTGATTGTCTTTTTAGGGCAAGGAGATGCACTGGTTTTCCTTTGGGAACTCTGCATTTTGGTCTCTGGGTCATATCCATAGCCCAACTTTCATCTCCAGTATATGTATTTACGTCGTAATTCACCGTTTGGAAACTTAAACACATGAATCTGATTGGAATAACCCTACTACAAAATTCAATAATTTACTCTCAGACCTACTCAAATATATAGCTCCTGAACAAAATATTTCGGAAACATCTCTAAAATTATTATATAATGAAAACCCCTCTACTCCTCAATTCTATATATTACCAAAGATCCACAAAAACATAATCCCCCCACCTGGTAGACCAATAATTGCTGGCTGCAATTCAGTAACGGAAAGAATTTCAGCTTTCCTCGATTCACACCTTCAACCCTTAGTAAAGAACCTTCCATCACATACCCAGGACACCAATCATTTCATAGATCGACTTTCACAAATATCTGTACCTCTACCCCCGGTAACTATTTTGGTCACCATAGATGTCACCTCTCTCTATACCAACATCCCTCATGCACACAGCCTATCTGCAATAGAGAATTTTCGAAACAAACGCCCAGGCAAGCCTTCTCCCACTACACCTTTTCTTGTGAACCTGACCAGGTTCATCCTCGAGAAGAACAACTTTCAGTTTGAGGGAAGGAACTACCTTCAAATAAAGGGAACAGCAATGGGCACTAGAATGGCACCATCGTACGCAAATCTGTACATGGGATTGTTGGAAGAAAGTTTTCTAAAGACACAAACACACCAGCCATTATGTTGGTATGGATATATAGATGACATCTTCCTAATTTGGACACAGGGTGCTTCAACACCTGAAGCATTTTTAGACAGCCTGACACAATTCTCCATACTTCAATTTACCTGGGAGAAATCTACATCAGCCATCACTTTTTTGGATGTAGAGGTAACACTCCAGAATGGAAATATAAACACAGGAATTCACATCAAACCGACAAACCACCTACAATATCTCCATTTCGACAGCAACCACCCAATAAACATAAAACGATCCATTCCATACAGTCAAGCAATCAGGGGTAAGAGAATCTGTTCGAATGATAGGGAATTGGAATATTTTAATAGAAAGATATCAACAGCCTTCCAGAGAAGAGGATACCCAAAAAGACTCATTGAAAACCAAATTCATTCAGCACAATCCTCGGTCCACCATAAACCACAAACAGAACAAAATAAACTGTCTTTAATAACAGACTACCATCCTGGTCTACATAAACTCAACAAGATATTGAGAGATGGCTTCAAAATTCTTCAAGCTTCCGTCCACACCAAAAATCTTTTCACCGATCCACCTCAAATTTGGTACAAGCAACCTCCCAACTTGAAAAACATCCTAGTACATCCTAAACTACCAGACCCTGATGCAGAGAAACCACACAAACTTCCTCATGGCTCCTTCCCATGCAATAGACCTAGATGCAAGATGTGTCCAATACACCCCCTCAGCAAATAGTTTCAACAGCCAAACAACAAAAATGGTCTTCAAAATACAGGGTCATCATAATTGTACATCGAAAAATGTCATATACCAGCTACAATGTAAACTTTGCTCAGCACAGTACATAGGCCTGACCACGGATGGTCTGAATATCAGAATGAATGGCCACAGACATGATGTTAAAATTATGAATATGGATAGGCTAACAGCTCAACATGCTGCGAGTCACAACATCACAACTTTTGATGACTGCTATACCACAAAAATAATTAAATCACTCCCCCCTGATTGCAATCCCTCAGAACTGAGAAGATGGGAACTATCATACCAGTGGTATACCAAGTCCAGAGAATCCCCTAACCTCAACATCAGATAAATCCTTTTTTTTAATTTTTTTATTTTTTTCCCCTCTAATAGCCTCAGACGTCTCCATTCTCTTTTCCCCTGACAGACTTATATAAACTATAATTACTTATATGCTCATGGAAACAATATATATATCTTTAATCTGTGCATCTGTGACATCTGATTTCTACTCTACACAATCTGTGATTACAATTTATATTTATTTTATTTCTCCCATATTTCTTTTTGTGTTTTCTCTTTGATTGACAAAGACCATTGTGTGGTTGAAATATATCATTGTTTAAGTGCTTTTATGTGTTTCTATCTCAAGACTACAGTGTGGACTCTTACCTAGGTAAGTCTGTCAGTCTCCTAGTCCAAAAAATGTAAATAATCTTTACCAACCAAAACTAACCTAAATATATATATATATATATATATATATATATATATATATATATATATATATATATATTATAATATATATATTTTATAATATATATATTGTAACATTTTGAAAATAGCAAGTAAGAAAGGCACTATATATAATAAAATACAAATATGTAAGTAAATCCAAACAAAAAAAATTACCAATTATGAAAAAAAATGTATATTTAATCAAGCGTGTAAAATGTTAAAGAATGTATTGATGTAGATGTTAAGAATATTTTTTATTTAAATTAAATTAGGGGACATTGTAACATTTATAGAATGGGCTATATAATATTGTTTAAGAATTGGAAAAATAAATTAGAAATAACTCACACAAAATATGAAATAGGAGAAATTCATTAAGAGATTGGTTAGATTAAATTGAAACTAATTTTAGGTGAAAGCCTAGAAAAGGTTATAACATTTAAAAAAAATATTTGAACTGTAAAATGCATTAGGAAATTTGTTGTATCAAATAACCTAACAAATACAATTAAAACAAGATAATCTAATAATAATTATATTTAAAAAAATTGTAAACTTTGTTAACATAGGGCATAATGGTTACTTGAGAGATAGAAGGTTAAACGCGATTGTAAACAATGAAGTCAGAGGTTATGTTTGTATAAATCCAACCCAAAACACACACATTTCGGAATTATTACAAAAGTAAAAAAAAAAAACAAAGACACTGCACACACAAATAATAGTAATTAAATAAACACTGGAAGGTTTGTTAAGGATAGGAAAGTTGAAACAGTATGTTAACCAAATTAAAACGGGTAAAAACAATTTCGTTGGTGCATTAGATTTAAAAGCCAAGGAAGTAGGTCAGTGTTACAGTCAACTCTAGTGGGGAAAAAATCGAACTAAATTACATGCAAGATGAGTTTTGGAGGTGGAAAGGCCGCCATGTTTTAAATATTTTAAAAGTAGAACGACGCGTCAGTCTACGTGGGGTAGCCAAGGGAATAGGAGCATTGCTTAGAAATGTTGTACATTATTAGAATATCTTGAAATTAAATAATAGTTAGTAGTAAGAAACCTGATTCAGTTCAAACAGTTTAGGGACCTTTTTGCTTATTCCAAATTTAAGTTTTTTCATCAGGAAGCTATTTATTAAAACTATTTTCTAAATTTAATCTTGTTTATCAAAATTTATTTAATCAACCAAAGAGTTAAAAGATATAGCCCATGCATATAAACCCCGAGATATTAAGAGATCTTAGAAAATAGCCTAGGGTATAAAACCTTGTAACTAAAATTAAAAGAATTGAGTTTAGCCTATTGTGTTAAACTTGTTAAGTTTTATTTTTTTGTTCTGTTTATTGTGTGAATAAAAAAATTGTTATAATAAAGAATTTAAATTATTAATGAGTTATGTTTTGTGTTACAAAAATATTTTTTATGTTATAAAATAGAATTACAATATATATATATATATAATAATAATAATAATAATAATATATATATATATATTATAATATATATATATATATTCTTGCTATTTAACGTTATCCATTGTTTTTCCGTTGCACTGACTTTATGAAGTTAATATATTACTATTGTAAGTAATTTTATTCACCATTAAGTGCAATAATTTTACCTTGAGTGATGAGGCACCTTTCGGTCAATTGACCATTGTCGAATCACTGATGTTTTTCTGTTGTAGATGTTCGGTCTGTGAAGTTGGTGTTTGTTGACGTTACGCGCACTTTTTCTTGATCTGTGTGTATGATATTTCTATATAGTATGTCTTCTGTATATGTTGTTTGTAGATTCATTAAATTGTTGTGTATGTTTTTATAAATGTGGTATTTTTCTAGTGAGTTTAGTTCTATTGGGTTGTTATTTATTTCAAGTATGGTTAGGTTATTTTCGTAATTTGTTATTTCGTGTTTATGGGATATTAGGTGTGCTGCAACATTTGATACTTTAGAATTTTTGTTTTTGAATCCTCTATAATGTTCTTCAAATCTTATTTTAAATGTTCTGGTTGTTTTTCCTATGTAAAAAGCGTTACAGTTGTTGCATGTGATTTTGTAAATTCCTGATAGGTTATGTTTTTCTGAATTTGTTTTGTGGTTTGTGTTATTAAGATATTTTATTATTTTGTTGTTTGGTTTGTAAGTTGGAGTGTAGTATTCTTTGTTGTATATATTTGTTATTTTTTCTATTTTGTTATTGGTATATTTATATTTTAGGTAGATTTTTTTATTTTCATTATTTTCGTGTTCCGGTTGTAGTGTTGTGTTGAGGTTAGGTTTTTTTGTGAATTTATTGTATATATTTTTTATAATGTGTTTGTTGTATCCATTTTCTATTGCTATTTTTGTAATGTTATCTAATTCTTCATTTAATTTTTGTTTGTTATCCTGTGTGTATTTTATTGCTTTATTTATCATGTTACTGTAAGTGTTAATTTTGTGTGTCCGGGGTGGTTAGATTTGTAGTGTATTGTGGTGTTGTTGGAAGTAGGTTTCCTGTATACTGTAGTTTCTATTTTATTATCATTTATATTTAAAGTAATGTCGAGGAAGTTGATTGTTCTATTTGTTTCTGTTTCAACGGTGAATTGTATGTTTTCGTTGTATGTATTTAGTTTGTTTAATATTATGATGTGTTCGTTGTGAATTGTAGGTTGGTATATTACAAGTATATCGTCTACATACCTTGTCCATAGTGAAATATTGTGTGTGTTTATTATAGGTTTAATTATTATTTGTTCAAAGTGTTGTAAATATATTTCTGACATGACAGATGATATGGGTGAACCCATGGGGAGTCCAGTTGTTTGTTTATAATATTTATTGTTAAATTGGAAGTAATTTTGGTTACATATGTGTTTGGTTAACAACAGGACTCCCCATGGGTTCACCCATATCATCCGTCATGTCAGAAATATATTTACAACACTTTGAACAAATAATAATTAAACCTATAATAAACACACACAATATCTCACTATGGACAAGGTATGTAGACGATATACTTGTAATATACCAACCTACCATTCACAACGAACACATCATAATATTAAACAAACTAAATACATACAACGAAAACATACAATTCACCGTTGAAACAGAAACAAATAGAACAATCAACTTCCTCGACATTACTTTAAATATAAATGATAATAAAATAGAAACTACAGTATACAGGAAACCTACTTCCAACAACACCACAATACACTACAAATCTAACCACCCCTGGACACACAAAATTAACACTTACAGTAACATGATAAATAAAGCAATAAAATACACACAGGATAACAAACAAAAATTAAATGAAGAATTAGATAACATTACAAAAATAGCAATAGAAAATGGAAACAACAAACACATTATAAAAAATATATACAATAAATTCGCAAAAAAACCTAACCTCAACACAACACTACAACCGGAACACGAAAATAATGAAAATAAAAAAATCTACCTAAAATATAAATACACCAATAACAAAATAGAAAAAATAACAAATATATACAACAAAGAATACTACACTCCAACTTACAAACCAAACAACAAAATAATAAAATATCTTAATAACACAAACCACAAAACAAATTCAGAAAAACATAACCTATCAGGAATTTACAAAATCACATGCAACAACTGTAACGCTTTTTACATAGGAAAAACAACCAGAACATTTAAAATAAGATTTGAAGAACATTATAGAGGATTCAAAAACAAAAATTCTAAAGTATCAAATGTTGCAGCACACCTAATATCCCATAAACACGAAATAACAAATTACGAAAATAACCTAACCATACTTGAAATAAATAACAACCCAATAGAACTAAACTCACTAGAAAAATACCACATTTATAAAAACATACACAACAATTTAATGAATCTACAAACAACATATACAGAAGACATACTATATAGAAATATCATACACACAGATCAAGAAAAAGTGCGCGTAACGTCAACAAACACCAACTTCACAGACCGAACATCTACAACAGAAAAACATCAGTGATTCGACAATGGTCAATTGACCGAAAGGTGCCTCATCACTCAAGGTAAAATTATTGCACTTAATGGTGAATAAAATTACTTACAATAGTAATATATTAACTTCATAAAGTCAGTGCAACGGAAAAACAATGGATAACGTTAAATATCAAGAATTTAATACCTACCAAGGTAAACAACTGTGCCGTAAATATCTTAACCTAAAAATCAAACTCCAGAATTGCATCAACAAAATACAGTTTAATAAAAAATGCTTAACACTTAATATAACACCAAAATACGCTAAATTACACATAAAAAATAAACAAAACACTATTATCAATAAAGCAACAAAAATAGCAGAATCACACATAATTAAACAAAACATTAAATCTGCCTACCATAAAAAAAGCCAAATCAATTTACAACTATACACAACCAATTTGGAAATAATGAAAACTTTTGATACTCTCACACCTATTATTCACGAAAAAACACAACAAATTATAATAAAACATAAAACAAACACTATAAACAGACAAAACAGAAAAATCGAAAATTTATCAAAACAACATAACCTAAAAAATAGCCTAGAACCAATCCACACATCAAAACAACAACATAACCTAAAAAATAGCCTTGAACCAACCCACACCTCTAACAACAATAAATTCATAAACTTAACTAAAACACAATTTACTGAAAAAGAAAAAATAATAATAACAAATTCCTTCAAATATAACCTACCTAACTTCAACAAAAAACAAATAATAAAAAACCTAATAGTTGACACAGAATCTAACATCCACGAAATTACCCACCAAAAAATGTAAATAATTTTTACCAACCAAAACTAACCTAAATATATATATATATATATATATATATATATATATATATATATATATATATTCTTGATATTTTACGTTATCCATTGTTTTTCCGTTGCACTGACTTTATGAAGTTAATATATTACTATTGTTAAGTAATTTTTTCCACCATTAATCACTCTAGGTAAAATCATTGCACTTATATATATATATATATATATATATATATATATATATATATATATATATATATATATATATATATTTATATATTTAGGTTAGTTTTGGTTGGTAAAGATTATTTAGATTTTTTGGACTAGGAGACTGACAGACTTACCTTGGTAAGAGTCCACACTGTAGTCTTGAAATAGAAACACATAAAAGCACTTAAACAATGATATATTTCAACCACACAGTGGTCTTTGTCAATCGAAGAGAAAACACAAAAAGAAATATGAGAGAATGAAATAAATACAAGTTGTAATCACAGATTGTGTAGAGTAGAAATCAGATGTCACAGATGCACAGATTAAAGATATATATATAATAATAAAGATATATATATATATATATATATATATATATATATATATAAGTTACGTGTTCTATTAAGCTTGAAAGGTTTTTAAAAATGATTTTAATTTTATAAACCTATATTAATTAATAAACAATCAATTTGGAAAACTTACATTAATTTTGCTTAATAAAAATACATTAGAATTGATATGCACTCAATTGGAGTGGCGAGGTCTGTTCGATACAGAGACTACTTACACACTAACTTAAAACTGTTATCACCACTTGTACAATAGAAAAACTGTGTAAGCAGAAATTATCCTAGCACGCACTTTATTTAGTAAAGTTCACATAACTTATATATATATATATATGAAGTTAATATATTACTATTTTTGAGTAATTTTATCCACCATTAAGTGCAATGATTTTACCTTGAGTGATGAGGCACCTTTCGGTCTTTGACTATTGTCGAATCACTGATTTTTTGGAAAAATCAGTGATTCGACAATAGTCAAAGACCGAAAGGTGCCTCATCACTCAAGGTAAAATTATTGCACTTAATGGTGGATAAAATTACTCAAAAATAGTAATATATTAACTTCATAAAGTCAGTGCAACGGAAAAACAATGGATAATGTTAAATATCAAGAATATATATATATATATATATATATATATATATATATATATATATATATATATATATATATATATTTGTAGCTTTTACAACTCTATAAAACCATCCCCAAATACACAAACCAAATTACAAAATGCCTAAAGACCATACTAAACCAAAACTATTTCATATTTAATAATAAGATTTATAAACAAATAGATGGCTTAGCAATGGGATCACCCCTCTCAAGTATAATATCAGAAATATACCTCCAAAACCTTGACGAATTAATCACATAAACCATAAAAACCCACTACCCCAACGGACATTGGATACGATATGTTGACGATGGATTATACATCTCACAAAATAAAGCAATAAATAATAATATCAAAGTTTCTTAATGTAATCATCTTGAATTCACTGATTAAACTCGGATGATAATAATATCAAATGAAATCATCAACTTACACCCTAACATAAAATTCCCCATGGAGGAAGAAATAAGCAATAAAATAAACTATCTAGACCTAACAATAACCAGAAATACAAGTAACGTTGAATACTCAGTTTATTGGAAACCCACACAAACCATTAATACAATACTAAACCACTCTAACCATCCCCCAGAACATAAAATTGCTGCTTACAACTCACTCTAATACAGAATGCTAAAACTGCCTCTAAAAAATGAAGAAAAAGCCAAAGAAAAACAAATAATATATCAAATAGCCCAAAAAAATGGATAGAATAAAAAAAACTATAG
This sequence comes from Prosapia bicincta, assembly GCA_036971475.1. Lineage (NCBI taxonomy): Eukaryota > Metazoa > Arthropoda > Insecta > Hemiptera > Cercopidae > Prosapia > Prosapia bicincta. Next base: position 323,169,715 of record JBAIZL010000002.1, on the reverse strand, counting down.
ATAAATTAAAATTTAAAATATTAAATAAATTAATACAACCTAAAATCGAACTACAAACAACATCAAAATGGACCACATTGGCATATACAGGATACAACAAAAAAGGAATAACTAAAACACTAAAAAATAATAATATTAACATAGCTTACAAAAAACACAGGAAACATAATCAATAAAATAAACCAACCAGAAAAAATATGTCCCACACTTAATAACGGAATATACAAAATCGAATGCCCAGACTGTAATAAAATATACATAGGCCAAAGAAAAAAGAAATTAAAAGACAAATATCGAGAACACCTCAATGCATACATCAAACCTGAAACTTATAACTCAAACTTAACTACACACGCCATCAAAAACAAACACACATTCCCCACATTAAAAAACGTACACCTAATAAAAAAAGTACAAAAAGGCCTCAAAATGACAGTTTGGGAACAACTACAAATTTATAAACATAAAAATAATATCATAAAGAAACAAATACAAATAAAATAAAAAACGATAAATCATTCAACCTAATAGACAAAATTAACCCAAAATTAACAAAATTAATGGTATTGTAGATGGTTTGTCGGTTTGATGTGGACACCTGTATAGATATTCCCATCTCTGATTGTTACATCTACATCCAAGAAGGTGATTGTTGCTGTAGATATCTCCCAGGGTTATTGAAGTGTAGAGAATAGTGATAAGCCCTTCAAAAAACTTTCCAGTGTTTAGATTCCCTGTGTCCAAATTACGAAGATGTCTATATATCTGTACCAACATAACGGTTGGTGTGTTCGAGTTTTTAGGAATTCTGTTTCGATAATACCCATATAATAAACTAAACACCTAAACTTCCTCATGGCTTATGTGAATCTGTGACATTTGGATATTTATACACATCTGTGGTTCGCTTCAGTCTTTTCTTTTTTTTGATTGACAAAGATCATTGTGTGATCGAAATATTTCAATAGTATGAAGTTATTATTATTACTTGTAAATAATTTTTTTCCTACTTTTCTCTATTTTTCTGGTGTGGATGTTCGGTCCGTGATGTTGGTATTTGTTGATGTCATACATGTTTCTTCTTGAGCCGTGTGTATAATGTTTTTGAATAGTACGTCGTCTACATATGTTGTCTGTAGGTTCATTATTAAATTATGCATTGTTAAATGCAAATTATTAAATTGTTGTGCATGTTTTTATAAATGTGGTATTTTTCTAGTGAGTTTAGTTCTATCGGGTTATTATTTATTGCAAGTATGGTTAGGTCATTTTTGTAATTTGTTATTTCATGTTTATGTGATATTAGGTGTGCTGCAACATTTGATGGTTTTGTATTTTTATTTTTGAATGCTCTGTAATGTTCTTCAAATCTTGTTTTAAATGATCTGGTTGTTTTCCTTATGTAAAATGCGTTGCAGTTGTTACATGTAATTTTGTAAATTCCTGATAGGTTATGTTTTTCTGTATTTGTTTTGTTGTTTGTGTTATTAAGGTATTTTATTATTTTGTTGTTTTTTTTGTATGATGGAGTGTAGTATTCTTTGCTGTATATATTTGTTAATTTTTATATTTTGTTATTGGTGTATTTATATTTTAGGTAGATTTTTTATTTTTATTATTTTTGTGTTCAGGTTGTAGTGTTGTGTTGAGGTTAGGTTTTTTTGTAAATTTATTGTATATGTTTTTTATAAGGTAAAATCACATCACACAAGTTAAATTATTGCACTTAGTGGTGGAAAAAATTATTTACAAGTGCAGTCAACTCCCGATTATCCGGGATCGCATCAACTGGGTTGCGGATCAACCGGGATCGTCAGCTTCACTTGAAGCAGTGGGGTGGGAGGAGTCAAATGTGAACTCGGCGGACGGTTGATAGCGCGGGCGGTCATTGGGGCGTACAGTAACCTTTACGGAATAATTTATAGCCTGTCAACTCGCCCGCAGTCGCCACCTCGTGTTCTAAATCCTTCCTACCTGTTTCCGCGCGACGCGCACTCGCGGGCAGAGTTTCGGTCAGCATGTCTGAGTTTACGTTATATTTCTTGTTGTCGTTTTATAAATTCACGCGGTTCTATGACGCGCGAATCCCTAATTACGCGTTATCTCCAACGTCCAATCAGATCAGAGCACATCGAAGCATCGAACGTGATGCATGGAGGTGCGATAACCCCGAGCGCAAGCGGCCGTTTTTCGGTGAATAAATCCGAACGCCGAATTCGCAGAATTACGCGATCGCTCAAGTCGAGCGTAAACACTACCCTTCCTTAGTGGTCAGTTTATGCGTTGCTTCTGATCAAAACGAACTGTACAGTAGTGACGGTACAACACGAGACGGTACTATTTATCAGCTGTTTTTACAGTCATTGGGTAGAAGTAGGGCTGTGGATATTATGGTATTTGTTTTAACCGTGATTTCGCATTATCCGTGACGGCCCTGCCGGTAATTATCCCGGATAATCGGGAGTTGACTGTAATAATAATAAGTTCATATATATGAAGTTAATATATTACTATTGTAAGTAATTTTATCCACCATTAAGTTCAATGATTTTACCTTGTCTGATGAGGCACCTTTCGGTCACTTGACCATTGTCGAATCACTGATATTTTTTTTAATTTCATAAAGTCAGTGCAACGGAAAAACAATGGATAACGTAAAATATCAAGTATATATATATATATATATATATATATATATATATATATATATATATATATATATATATGTAACATTGTTAATACATAATGTTACTATATATATTATTACATTGATACATTATGTTGTGTTGATTCAGAAATTATGACATTTTGGGAATAAAATTTGATTTAACCACTTTTTTTATGAGAAATAAACTTGTTTTAAAAAAATAAAAGTTGGAGCCAATAGACGAAATAAAGAACAGACACTTTTAAATAGTAGTTTTATTTTTTAAATACAAAAATTATTCACATTTTATGAGCCTACACTATATATAAAAGAGATCAGTCTTAAAAATATGTATTCTAACTTTAATTACGCATTTAACACATTGAGTGCAGCATGCCGGATATTCCGCGCTCATAGACGTCCCAGCGGCGCTGGGATATCCCTTCGCTTTTTCCCGACCAAAGTTATTGTGTCATCTGGTTGCTAGCATTGATTTTAAGAACAGCATGTATTTGCCCAGCACTGTGTTACACAGTGCTAAATACATTATTTAGTCTTTGAACTGATTTTGAACATCATATTTTTTTATGAGTGTATCTTTGTTTTTTTAATAAGTAATGTCAGCTCCTACCAAATGTTGCATTTGCCGGGGGCTGCAGTCAATGTGTTAATTAGGGAATTAATACTTAATAGTACTATTTCTTATAAAAGTTGTTATAAAATTATTAAATTTTGTATTCAACACAATTCAATTGCCATGACCAAGCTAAAAAATAATTTGTACTGGCTCGGTCACTGGGAATGTGAGTCATTTAATCTGCAATGCATTAAACTTTAGTAATTTAATAGAGCTTTATAAGTTAATACTTTTAATTTACATCGAAAATTGTCATTTTATAAAATAATAAATGGACTTTACAATTAAAGAAAATATTTATTTATTTATATGGAAAACGTCTCATTAAAATGCTGTTTAACCATGTTAAGACTTTTTGTAACAACTTTATACGAACGTGACTGCTACTATGACAGGAAGTAAAGCTTATGTTATATATATAAGAAAATTAGGGAGATATGCTAGTTTGTTGTTTGTTTACACGTATTAAATTTATTTATTTTTTAAAAATTTTGTATTAACGCTATATTTTTGGAAGAAGTTTTATGAATGGTTTGTACTTAGTTGCAGTGAGGTGGAAGAAGCAACAGAATGGACCGGTGAAAACGTGTTGTCACCATTAGAAGAAGATTTATCAACTGAATTTGATAAAAGTCACTCATCTACAACAGCAACACCAGCTACCGTAGAGCAAAATATCTCTGTAGCAGAACCTGGTAGGTGAGGTATATACAATTGTTTTCAGGTAGCTCAATCTCAAAGTAAAAAAATGAATAAGACATAAATAACATTATTTTGATCATACAAAAGTTACATTGCTCATTGTCACCTGTTGCAGAGGTGGCACCTGGTCCCCTGTTGCAGAGGGGACACCTAGTCACCTGTTGCAGAGGTGGTACCTGGTCACCTATTGCAGGGGTGGCACCTGGTCACCTGTTGCAGAGGCGGCACCTGGTCACCTGTTGCAGAGGCGGCACTTGGTCACCTGTTGCAGAGGTGGCACCTGGTCACCTGTTGCAGGGGTGGTACCTGGTCACCTGTTGCAGAGGTGGCACCCTGTCACCTGTTGCAGAGGTGTCACCTGTTGCAGAGGTGACACCTGGTCCCCTGTTGCAGAGGTGGCACCTGGTCACCTGTTGCAGGGGTGGCACCTGGTCACCTGTTGCAGAGGTGGCACATTTTAAGCGTGTCATAACAAAAGCTTGTAGTCATAAAAACTAATGTTTTTTCTTATCTTTACAGCTTAGGTTATCGCATATGAATCATATTGTGAAGCATGAGAAGAAAATTATAAATAATAAATAGTATCAAAAAATCTTCCATAATCTGGGCTGTTCATTTAATCTATACATGTTCACTATATAAACTAATTAATTGTAAAAAAAATAAACACTAACTATAAATAAAAAATACAAACCAATAAACTATCAAAATTAAGCAACAGTCTTATAAAACATGGATCACTAAACATTTTGCAAAACACTGAGTACAAGATGCTTAAATGTAATACTAAAAAGTGTTGTTGTTTCTATTACGAATACTTATTGATTGATAGTTTGTGATTATATATTTCAGTTAATATATGACAGTTGATTGAATATACCAAAACATAATTTATAGTATAGTGTAATTTATAACAATGCAAACATTCAGACATAAATGGACTCGAAATATACGGTTTCAAAATTGGCTGTGATAACCCGAGCTGGGTGTTTATGAGTTACTATTGGAAAATTAGTTTTTGTTTCATTTGGCAGTAAAAAGTCTCAATGTTAACGGAATTATCATGCCTTATGGAGTAATTTCAGTTTTATGTAATTGTCCTTGCTTTTTCAATTGACTGTCTTACATGAAGAATCATATCAAAAAAGATCATCAGAGTCAAAGAGAAGTCAAAGTAGTCACAATTACATAAATGTAAACAAATATTGTGCAGTATTGTTCCATTTGCAAATCTACGGTGGGTTGTACAAATTTGTAGCTGCTAGGAGGCTTTTGCCAATTTTATTTGTAATTATTTCAATAGAGAAAATGATAGGAGGTGGAAAGGAAATATTTCCTGTAGGGAAATTGTGTTGTAAAAAAATTTCCCAAATGGTTACTTTGGTGTTTCCGTGCTATGAGTTATGGATACTGACAAGAAAAACAATACTTTGAACTCTTCAAGTGCGACTGAAACTTAAAGAAAATGATCCCATAATACTTCTCACAAAAAGGAATTAAAAACAGAATATAAAAGAAATCAACAAACACATCCAAAAATTCATGGAGCTGCAGTTTTAAAATTCCTGAAAAGTATTTTTGAATTGCATCGAGCAATATCTTCAAAATACAGCGACATTCGCCCAGAAGTTTTAAAATACGAAGAGAGTAGTCCATGGGTAGAATTCACCAATTTCGCTTCCAAATATGAAAAAAATTACAAAGTATTTGTATAATATGAAATGTATAATTATTTTTGGGAATAAAGCGGTCTTTTTCTTTGCCAGTTGATTTGCAATTTCATTTCCAGTCAATCCCTTATGTAATGAGACCTGTTGGAATTTAATTATTAAATCTCTTCAGTTACCTGTAATTGTATGTTTTTCCTTAGTATAATGGCTTAAATTAACACTTTAGAATCCACAAAAAGTACAAAATTAAGAAATAGTTTAACTGTTGTTGAGCAGTAGTTGTTAGAGCTAAGACGGCTCACAATTTACCTAACATGTCCTGTTTTTCTCTTATTGATACATAAAAGAACAATATCATATAATTCTTATACAAAAGTAATTATATACCACTTCAAAATTTACAATTGATTTTTGTTGTTGCCTCATGCATGTTTAATCTAAGCATTTATCACAGAAGTTACTTTATTAAACACAAAATTATATTCCCCATATTCTAAATGAAAAGAAAACATCATTCTATTATTACTATGAAATTTGTTTGACATTGTTATTATTGTTTATAACTCTTCAACACTAACTGAAAACTTTCTGAAACACTTTAGAGACATTTAACAACATTGAAATATTTATAGTGAGAGATATTTTGTACATTTATTCGTACTCGCCACAATATTATCAAAAGATCTTTTATATATTAATAAACGCTTTCAGAAGTTCACCTGTCACTAAGGACGACGATTGGCTATCGAGATTTGTATGACATGCAATTTATTTTTGAAAACTACATTGTCAGATTAGAGTTATTTTCCATGTTTGATGTTTTCAGAAGTGTTTGTACTTGAACCAGAGGACAGTGTAGAAGATGATGACTTGGAACAATCTAAACAAAATGAAACCAAAATAGAAAGTCTCCTATTAGAGAACTTAGAGATACAGCCTGACGATGTAAATAATTCTTCTAGTAGTCCTAGTAGATCTTCTATCGTAAACATGCTGAACAGAAGCAAGGCTGGAGACAGTTCCTCTTGGAACTTCAGAAATGAGTCTCTAAACTGTCACTATGAGGAGAAGGGGAAGAAGAGTGATTTGGAGTACTCCAAGGTATCCACAGTTTGTGTTTGCTTAAAGTGTTATATATTTATGTGTGAGAAAATGAGAAAGAAAATTAGTTGTACAATAAATAAGTCTCAGTCTTTCACCTCATTAGAAATTTAAAAAAAACTAATTCCTTTATTCAATTCCTTTTATTAGTTCTCACTCTCCTTATATATATATATATATATATATATATATATATATATATATATATATATATATATATATATATATATATCTTGTACACATATTCAGTCCTTAATAAAGTACTCTTTTATTCATCCACTCAAGTTCAAATACATTTCTTAAAACTTGAAGTGGATAACACATGATTTTAATAGAAATTTTAAGGTATTAATTTATTATTTATATTTAATGAATTAATTTTAGTTGTATATAGGAGAAAAAGCTTTTCACAAACGGGGCAAGGTATGCAATATAATTATTCTATCCCATTTAGCTTAAAATACATGATAACATATGATTTTATAATTTAGGTTATGTGGTAGAACAGCTGTTTATACAAAGCAATAAAGTCCAACTGACTGATACTGAGCAACAACTATACTAAGCAAGAAAGTCCAACTGTATGACACTTGTAACAACTATACTAAGCAAGAAAGTCCAACTGTATGACACTTAGTAACAACTATACTAAGCAAGAAAGTCCAACTGACTGACACTGAGCAACAACTATACTAAGCAAGAAAGTCCAACTGACTGATACTGAGCAACAACTATACTAAGCAAGAAAGTCCAACTGATTGACACTGAGTAACAACTATACTAAGCAAGAAAGTCCAACTGATTGACACTTAGTAACAACTATACTAAGCAAGAAAGTCCAACTGATTGACACTGAGTAACAACTATACTAAGCAAGAAAGTCCAACTGATTGACACTTAGTAACAACTACACTATAGTTAGCAAGAGAGTCCAACTGATTGACACTGAGTAACAACTATACTAAGCGTGAAAGTCCAATTGACTGACACTGAGCAACAACTATACTAAGCAAGAAAGTCCAACTGACTGACACTGAGTAACAACTATACTAAACAAGAAAGTCCAACTGATTGACACTTAGTAACAACTATACTAAGCAAGAAAGTCCAACTGACTGACACTGAGTAACAACTATACTAAACAAGAAAGTCCAACTGATTGACACTTAGTAACAACTATACTAAGCAAGAAAGTCCAACTGACTGACACTGAGTAACAACTATACTAAACAAGAAAGTCCAACTGATTGACACTTAGTAACAACTACACTAAGAAAGTCTAACTGACTGACCCTGAGTAACAACTATAGTAAGCAAGAGAGTCCAACTGATTGACACTGAGTAACAACTATACTAAGCGTGAAAGTCCAATTGACTGACACTGAGTATCAACTATACTAAACGTGAAAGTCCAATTGACTGACACTGAGTATCAACTATACTAAGCGTGAAAGTCCAATTGACTGACACTGAGTATCAACTATACTAAGGAAGAGAGTACAACTGACATAGATACTGATGACATATTTTGACATGTTAAGGAGAACTTAAGGGCTGTGAGTGTCTTTATTGGAGTTTTAAGATTTTAGAAGTGATAAATAACCCTTGAACATCAGAGACATCTAGTCTTGTGACACATCAAAAAATAAACTCTACTATAACTGTATCAATAAATTTGAAGATACTATAACTTCACAAACCTCTCTAATTTGTCACTCTTTAATGTGCCACTGTATTTGTCATAGTTATAACAAACATCGCCTGCACTACATGATAGTGCAGGCGGCATTAGAAAATAATATAAAAGTAAATGACAGACTTTAAAAACTAAAATGTAAATAGATATAATATACCATATTTTTGCTTGTTAGTGATATTGTTTTTACAAGTTACTGTAATATATGTTTTTAAAGTCTTTATAAAAATAGTGTAACATACTGTATTTGTAATTACAAACTATACTGCAGGCTGCTATGTGATTGTATTGTGTTGTTGAGTTCTTTGGGCGATATAAATCATGTAAGTTAAATACATTACGTACCTATTTACGTATTTATGCTGCTATGTTTATTCACAGTTACATGTTAATTTCATGACTTTCATAATTCATATTTTCCGAATTCGTCACCTCCTAGTCCCGAACATGACAAATTAGAGAGGTTCCTCTGTAGTTTTTAACTAATTAATCCATTAGCACTTTTTTTCACTTTCTTCACATTTATTTTAAAGTATTTTGAAATTATCAACAGTTAAAGAGAACTGGCATTATTATATCTTAGATTACAGTCAAATTGAATTTTCTATTTCATTAACAATTTTTGTCTTGCCTGAATTAGTAACTGTATAGATTAAACAATTTTTATCAAGGATGACTTATGTACCCGAAGTTATATGTTTGTGAGGTGTCAGAAGTAAGTGCAGAATCTGTGATTTGGTTGATACATCGGCTAGGCCCAGTTCTCACTGCAAAATACCTGAGTCGCAACCTGCTGCGTATGTTGAGCCTCTGTTTTGTCGGAGAGAATTGTCACCAGCAAACTGGTAACGATATTGCTAAACTAATTGGAGATAGCAATGCTGCCAAAGTGTTGGAATGTCTTGCTTCTATTGCAGGTTTGTTGAGTCAAAAAGTTTTGTTTGTAAATTCATATTGAAAATGTGTTAAGTAAAATTACACGAACTCCCAAAGCTTTAACAGCTCTTTCTTTTTTATTTTGTAAATCTGGAATTATTTATATCATAATCTTAATTACATTATGGGTTCAAGAGGTATCATAAAGTAATGGAAAATTGTTGGTATGTGTTTTACATTGGCTTATCTCTAAGAAGTAAATCTATATATATATATATATATATATATATATATATATATATTGTGATATTTAACGTTGTCCATTATTTTTCCGCTGCACTGACTTTATGAAGTTATTATTGTTAATTGTAAACAAAAGTTGCAAACACCACTAAGTGCGATTAATTTTTACCTTGTGTGATGAGACACTTGACCATTGTCGAATCACTGAATTATTTTCTCTATTTTGTTTATGTTGCACATTAGGACAATTTCTGAGGTACAAGCATCTCTGTAATACAGTACATTCAATTTTGCAAACAATTTTTACATGACAGTAATAAATTATTATGGTTGATTTTTTATAGTTGTCTATGGAGAGCAATTGATAATACTACAATATTTGCCTCATGTGACAGACCTCATTGTTCTGTGTAAGAAGAAATGTACAAGTAATCTCGAAGCAGGCTTGATCGCTAGTCTGGCTTTGCTGAAGCATTGTACAGAATATCTTGCAGATAAAACTATTTCCGAGTTGCTTCAGGTAACTTGACTTTTTTGAATTTATAATTGTTAGTAGGCTAGACAAGAAATGATAATGAGTACAGTTTAGTTAATTTTCATTGTTGATAAGAAAATGTCAATGAGTTCTAAAGATAAAGTCATAGAAGATTAAATAACTGGTTTTTATACACAATGAACAATTATGAATATAATTCTTTTATTTATAAATCTGTTTCAAACATTTTAGTATATATGCGTGTTTGCTATAAAACATATATACTGTACCCGGCTGTGGGAGTATTTCCTCCATGGGTTTTGGTCGTTGACACAATTCTGTAGAAATTAATTATATTACAAATTGTACTTGTAACACTAACACATTACCTCCAATCTCCTGGTTGGTTCTTCGTAGTCGGACCTATCAGGGATACTAGGCGGGATCAAAGGTAAAATAATCTTTACATAAATTACTGCTAACTTATGAGTAATTATACTTTCCGAGGTTAACAATACAAGTGCATTACATTTAACGTAATAGACTACATTGTCTCTTTGATTTAAACTGAAGATATATTACAATACAATAGGTATGTCTAAATATAAATTCCTAAATACATTTAAAATTTCAAATAATTCGTTAGTTAAATATATTAGCCAGGTTGGCTCGACAGGTTGTCTGTACGACCTTTTCCACACTGGAGGAGGCTTAAATCCAATTCGACTGGTAAAAAAATTTAAAAAATAACTCTTATTAAAAGCCCAATACGGATTATATTATATTTATTACATATAAGTACACACAACTAATAGATACTATAGGGCGCTAAAACAAGCAGAGTGCGACAGGATTGTAAATAGTTAATAAGCTTACACAGATCTCGGATTTTACTGTCCCTACCTCGGTTTGTATCTTGGACTCAGATTTACTGCTGGATACAAATAACAAATAACAAATATGTAATTAATTACAGAACTTCATTACAATTTTATTTTTAAAAAAATCTGTTCAGTATCAAACATGTATAATCAGGTCGCTGAAGGCGATTAATATATATATATATATATATATATATATATATATATATATATATATATAGATATATATATATATATATATATATATATATGTGTGTGTGTGTGTGTGTGTGTGTGTATCCTAGCACACTTAAAAAACACCCAACACAGACACACCGACATACACACTAATTTAAATGTTCTACACACACATTAAAACAAAGTAAAAAACTAACAACCTTAGAAAAATATGAAATATACAAACACTACGCAACAGATAAAGAAAACGTATTAAATGATCACACACACATTGAAGCCAACTGCCTTTTCTATTATATGACACACAACCAAAACAACCCACCCCATTCCACATTCATAAAACCATTCCCGTTTGAGCCTTTACACCTAACCGATGCCGCCAGTCGAGGGTTAGCTTCGTAAAAGGAACGAATGTTTGAAAAGCATCAGTAAGTAAGCAATTATGTATTCACTTAGTTAAGTATTTTTAAAATTAGTTTAATCAGTGAATTCAAGATGATTACATGAAGCAACTTCACTGATTTTATATTTTTTCCACAAAAAATGTATTGATACATATATGTATAATTTTTTGTATAAATATCTTATGATTCATATTAACTTAATAAATTGTATTTGACCTTCAATGGTCAGCTGATTGTATGGGTGTTGTATCAATATACCATCGTCACTGCAACTTTGTATCTAATACAATTTTTGATACTTGCATTGGAGAGTAAAAACAGATTTAAAAATATGTAGAAGAGGGTTGTCCTAATTTTATACAGGGTACAAGTGTCCATATGCTGTTACATAATTTGTAGAATAATCGTTCTTGTATCAAGAAATGACCAAGAATATTTTTGTGTTAATTGACAAATTTATTTGTTTTAACAGGACACGTTATTGAAGCAAATAATCCATCCATGCCTACGCCTACTCTCTTCTACAAGGCAGGTGTTTCCTGGAGGGGTTGCTGCTCGCAATGCAGTAGCTACCAAATTAGTTGAGTGCCTATATCTATTGGCTCTGAGAGTAAACACAGATCAAAGGATAGTTTTGGTGCACACGTTGCAGAGGTTCTTCCTTGTGTTTAGTAAAGCACAGCGACAGAAAAATGATGATCTTGGACCTTCACAGTAAGTTTATATTTTCTCTTGTGTTATTGTGATGCTTTTCATGTCTATTAGGCTGAATACTCTTAAGACTTTGATCGTTCTTTATGAAATAGAATTTCTCTAAATGAACTGTAATAACAATTGTAGTTAGCTTAAGAATTTCAGTGATACTTTCTGTAATCACTGCACAGAAAGTTACTTGTCTCTTAAAGATTGGTTACTGTCTTTTAAAACCCAGATTGCCCTGAATTTTTTTTTCTTAGTTTTGTTTTGTTTTTTAGGTGAAATCCATTCCAACAAACTAGGAAAAATTAAATTTCAAGAAATTTTTCCATCAATAGCCTTAAAACATGACATCCTTCTAGAAGGACGTTAGGTTAATGGGACATCATTTTTGCATTTTTTTACTTTAGTGGGTAATGAAACATCTGTGGTAGTAAATATTTTTTACTATACAAAAATCAACTATTTTATGAAAAATGAACAAAACACATGTACAGAAATGAACTATTTTAGGTATCATCAAACAAATACATATCACTTTTTGTGATATGAAACAAAACAATCTACATGCAGGGGTATGTCACATTTCATACACTTCGTTGTGGTTTTTTTTTGAACAAGCTCGACACTTCAATTGCTGCTTCTTTCCAGTTGGGAGAGTAGGCAAGCTACACACGAGATGATCTACACCATCATAACGGCTGTCCATGAGTGATGTCTTACTTGGGCGAGCTCGTTGTGAAACCACCCTGTGGTTTGACTCCAAAATATTATCAGTAACTCTCCTTCGGAATTCTAAATGGTCCATATTTTTTGATTCCTTCTGCCTGTAAAGTTGCCAGGCGTTGTGATATTTAGCCAAGCTAAATATCTACTTGAAGTACCTCCACACCAAAATTTCATACCGAAACGAATAGGTTTACCTCTAATAAATTGTTTCGCCCCATGACTGCCAATGTACAGCACCATAGATTCATCAACCGAATGATTTTGTTCATGTGGGAGGAAATCAATAAATCTTTTATTCAACATATCTAAGAGTTGAATCTATCACTTTGCAAATCTATCAGTTTTATCGAGTTCATCATTATTACAAACATGAAGGTTGGACATGATGAATTGAAACCGATCACGCGATATGGCCCCAGCAATAAGCTTGTTGTGTGCATCCCTGTTAGACTGCCAATACATATGTTTCCGAGGAACTCGAGAGTACCCACTGAGTAATAAAAGTCCGATGAAAGTTAGTAATTCATCTTCAATGATATTTCCTAACAAACTGTGTGTCACAGCATATTGATTTGTAAAACGTATTATCATTGACAAAACTTCATCATCAATAAAATATCGGAAATAATCTAAAGGAGACTTTGCCTTTTTCAATTTCACACGTAGATTTCGTTGGCGAAACATTATCAGTTTTCTCTAGCTCTTCTCTTTTCCATTCATATGACCACCTAACCTTCTTTTTCTTGAGTATTTGTTGATTCGGAGGAGGTGAAGGAGTCTCTTTCCTCATTTCAGTGACATTTTTGAGCGGGATTTGACTCTCCTGAAGGCTTATCTAAGTCTAAGGTTACATCATTTTTTGCATCATGTTCTGACGTGGAAGAAAGATACAACTTGTTACCTGGATCAGAAACCACCACTTCGGCTAAAAGTTGACTACCAGGAAGATTATTCAAGTTTGGATCTTCCTCTGGTCCAGAATCTTCATCTGTTACATTATCATTGCAGTTAGATGGTGGTAAAATTGTTATATCTAACCCCAAAGAAGGGATCGCGTCACCATCATCATCCTCAAGAATTTCTAACAGCTCATGAAGGGTCAGCTTCTATCTGCAATATGAAAAAAAAATTATGTCGTATTATCCTGAAGTCCTTCTGGAAGGTCTTCTAAATTTGAGACTGAATAATACGCAAACACTAATAGCAAAAAAACTGTTTGGCTTTCACAAACTTAGATTGATTCCTTCCGAAGGAAGACATACGCTTAAAATCATAAAATCGCTAAAAATAAATCTCTTGTACTTACCCATCAACAGAAATGTCTGTCTCGTCAGCCATAACGAAAACACACTTGTAGAAACTCGATTAAATAACTCCAAATAAATGAAACCAACTCTGCTCACGTGGTCAATATGAAGAGTAAGGCTTAAGTAAACAAATGAGGGCTCGCCATTGACCCCAGCTAACGTAAAGTTACATCCCCACTTCATTTACGCGGCAATTTCGAACGTCCTTCCAGGAGGCCATCAGGGTAATCTGGGTTAAACAAGAATTTATAATCCCCTAAGAAAACTAAATAAACTTTAATTTCATAACATTAAAAAACAAATAGTCAACTCAAAACCTCACAAAAAGTTAGTTTGTAATAAAACAAACACACTAGTTCATAACACATACTAGTTTCAGATGGTTACTGTAGTACTGAAGCACTGAGGAAGGCGACATTGTCACGGAAACTAGTCTTTGAGTGTGTTTGTTTTATAAAAAACTAATTTTTTGTGAGATTTTAAGTTGAATATTTTGTTTTTTACTGTTGTGAATAGTTCTCACTAGCTAAGCTCTAATTAACTAAATAAAAACTTGAATTTATTTAAATTTGATTAATCCTATTCTGACCAGCCAATATTTTATTGGCTTAAAAACATATTTACTAGGTCATAATTTATTATTTCTCGACATCGTTACTTTTAGATTGAACATTCTTTTTATATTTAATGATTCCATCTTCACATGAGCTACTAGTTTTCACTAAATACTAGTAAATATTTACATACTTGCCTGTAGTAGCACTTACTTATATTTGTTGAGGACGGGCGTTTCAGGAGATGTGTCCCATTGTCAACTCAGATCGTAACTTGATATCTGATTACGTTTATTCAACATTTGGATTATAAAGAAGGATTTATCTCCATTTAGCTGAAGCCAGATAAAACCCATAGATAAAATTATTGAAACTTATTGAAAGAGTTTTAAGGTAAATATAATCTATTCTCTCTTGGGCTAGGAATATTTTAGTTGATTGTGGTAAAAATTTGGTTCAGTAATATTTTACCAATAACTATCCAAATTCTATTGGTTTTTATTGGTATATCAAAGAATTTCTCATGTCTTTCAAAATCCTCTATGGAAGGTTAAGTCCAATGGTATAGGTTGTGGTTTTGTATGTTTTTATCAGCTTTGGAACTGATTCATAATAAGAAACATGGGATGTTGTAACATATGCATCAACTGTAAGTACCTCAGCATTGATTTTACTGAACATCTGTTTGGATGAATAAATTGTGTGTCTATAACCAACACATGAGTGAAATATAGAGAAAAGATATATTCTTTAAAACCAGGTAATTCATTGTGTTATAATTATCAGTTGGTATCTGAGTGGAAAAAGTCATTTTTTTATAATTTGTTTTTTATTTAAAATACACCAGTTGATTGGAAGCTTTCATAAAATTTAAATACTACTATTGGTATCAATGACAGTAGTAAATCAAAATAAACCTCAAGATGTAGAACATAAAAACTGCAAATTTAATTAATTTGCAATATCATCTCAGAAATTGTAACTCTCTAAAATTTTAATATTAGTCAAGTAACAAATATTGATATGAATTTTTTTTAAATGCACCTTCTAGTTTCACAATTAATTAATGTATTCGGTAAAAAATTGTTCATGCATTTAATCTTTGCCTCTTTTTAGTGTCATGTAATTTATAAAAGGAGTTATTTGACTTGTGTTTGCTATGTTTGTTTATATAATTAGCTGACTCAGTTTCTTATAAGTTGTTGTTTTTATTTTATTGTATTTGTACACAATTGATAGTCAGTAATTTTAATGTGTGTTTAGAGTAGGGGATATAGTGTGTATAAAAAATATGTTAATTTAGTATTATAAATCAAAGTTTAGTGAGAAAAGAAAAAATCAACAGATTCTGAATCAACTTTGTGTATTGTAAATATTTTCTGTTTAAATCCAGTTTAACCATTTACAGAGGAGCCAGTGGAGGAGAAATATTCAGTGTGCCTCGAGTGAGGGATTACGATTCTACGGATTCATGTTCCCCCCCACAGACAAGCTCTGGAGAAATCGATGCTGAAGCTTCGGTAGCATCTTCTAAAGTTAAGGTAATTTTTTTAATTTAATTATAAAAGGTTCTCAGCAGTAAAACTTTATTTTAGTCAAGTTGACTAAATCTTGAATTCACCGATTAAATTATAAGTAATTATTGTGTAACAGAGAAAACGTTTGAACTTACGTGCTGACGGTTTCGAAACAATCATTTCATTGACGAAGCTGACCTGCTATTGTCGGGGATCGATCAAGGTTACTGGTTGTATGGTTTATGAGGGGAAGGGGTTTGGGTTAAGCGGGTTGTTTACTACGTAATGGAATAAGGTGTTAGGTTTTGTGTTGTGTGATGTTTGAATATTTTAAATTTTTCTGTATTGGTTGGTTTTTTTATTATGGTTTAATATGTAGGAAATATTTAAATTAGTATGAATGTTTGTGTATGTGTTGGGTGTTTTGTATATGTGTTGTTTAGGTGGAGTTTGGATTTATGTTTTATTGATGTATTCCTTGAATCGTGTGTTAAAAGATCTACTAGTTTGGCCAATGTAGAAGCTGGGGCAGTCGCTACATGTTATTTTGTATATACTGGATAGATTGTGTTTGTCTTAAAGTGTTTGTTTTTTCGTATGCTATTTGGTAATTGAGTTTTCTGAATGTGGAAGCAACTTTGTTTGTTTGTTGTGGTAAGAGATAGATATGTATTTATTGTTTTTTGTGTGACGTCACAATAAAATACATTGCTGAACAACACAGGTACCAACATACTCTTATAGATAACATACCCAAGAAAATCATACTAAACACCACCATCAAACAGCCTCACTGACAAGTCACAGTGGGTAATACTTTTTATGTGTGATAATTTTTGTCATAATTAAAACAAAAAATTATTTTTTTTTAATGATTATGGATACTAATGTTAGTAATTAAAGCCATTTGAAAAAATGCTGTTCAAGTTGTTTTTCAATATTGTGTTTACTAATGTATTTTTCAACATGGCAAGATAATTATCTTTATGTATTTTTAGAAGTAATGACAGTGAATTAGATATAATAAACAGACGTATTTTGATTGGTTTTTGTTCAAATCAATTTGTTTTCTATTTAGTCATTTTACTAAATTAATACACACTAGTTTTTATAAGATAACGTAAACCATTATACATTTTTTAATAAAGAAATTAAAATTTTAGTTAATTAAAAATAATTTTGTTTGTATTATCAGGCTCTGGAGGAACTGTATCTGGTAATGAGTCCGCAGTTGGCTTATTGGTCATTCAAATCCTTTGCGAATTTCTTCGGGGAGACGTTCATGGAGCAGTCTTTGAAGAACTATAGGCTTATTCAGGAGCTGTGTTTGGAGTATACAAAGGAGCAAGAGTTACTGGGTACATCAGTTTTAGGTAAACTCAAGATTCAACATTAAAATTTCTATTATTTTTTACTGTTTGAAGCCTTTGTTTTTCGTGGTCTTCTGTATGGATTTTGGGCTCACCTTGGACAAAATCTGTGGTAGGAAAACTTCTCCACAATGATTTCAAGAATAAATTGTGAATTTTGGGGTAAATTCTTTTAAAACAGCCTTTTTGTAATCGTGAAGCAACATTTTTTCAGTTATTTTCAATACCGTTTCACTAACCAGGGTAGACAGTCCATTGTTCGTGTCCATTGTAGTTCATGTAGTAAACATTGGTGCGCCCGTTTTTACAATCAGTATACCTCTACTTCGTTCTTATTTCACTCATTATTCCATTTCCATAAACTTCACAAAGTTAGCAATGGGTTTCAGATGGATTGTAGTTTTTTGGCAACAAGAATCTAACCATTCAGTGCACTTCACAAATGATGAGATTTTCAGTTGCAATGGCAATTTTAACTAGTCGCAGTGAGAAATTTAGGAGAGATACAGTCCTCTCGTAACTGCCTCTCGATCCGTACTGAGTAGGAATATGTTGGCTCTAGCCCCGCCCACTGCTGTGCTAGTCTCAAACATATCTTACTTTCTGGATTCACCTTGTAAGAGATAGACCTCTTAATTCTCATACAAAATTAATGTATAAAAATGAAATTCTAATTTTTGTAAAGCTCTATTAAACTTTAAATCATTGCGTACATGTAAGGGTGAAAACAAATTGTTTTGTCAATGGTTTATATATTTTTTACAGTCTAGCATTTTCACATTACTCAGTTTTACTAATGTAATTTACAGATAAAAACTACATGCTAATAACATAAACATGAATACAATAGAATTTTAAACGTAACTATAATCATAATTTTACTAGAAAGAACATTGAAGCCTAAGCAAAATATTGCAACCACTGTAGAAAATGAACAAAAGATATAAATGCTATAGTTTGGTCCAATCTAGAGAGAGATTAATTTTTTACTCCTGTAATTGTTAGTGGCATTTTTACATATGATTTGCTGGGCGTCTGCCTGGGACCTCATCTCGCAAAAGGGCCTCACAATGACTTACTTCAGGAAATTTTTATTGCGTTATTAGTTATTTTTATAACTTTTTTAATGTTTAACTCCTTTTTTATAGAGTTTTCAGGTATATATGTTCAACAAGTTCTAAAAAAATTTGTTATTTTTCAATTAAATATATAAAACCCACTAACCACAGTAAACAAATCTTTACTTTACTACAATTACTTTATGTACTTTTCGATTATATGGTAATCATCTTCAGAAGTACTATTTAACATTATTTCTGTTCTTATAAAGCAAAAAAAACCCAACTTCTCATATTATACTAACAATCCTGACCAATCGCATATCAACATACTTATGTAAGGCTCTAAAGGGACGGGGTTTAGCTATTACTTACAAATACAACCTTAATATTTAACAAACAGAAACCATTTTCTCAAAAAATATACAAAATTGTAAAATCTTATACATGTCTTATAATTTAATCAATTAAACTATACAAAGCTGAATTAGACGCCCTTTATCATTATTCATTAAATTATTATTCCTACATTTATGTATATTATTTTTCATTTACATGAAATTATATGTTCAGCTACATCAAGCTAAGGGTAATCAAGAATACCGTCTGACCATGGAAGTCTTCAGTTTGTTCGAATTGTAGAGAAAAAGTAGTGGTTGCTCGACTTCGCATCAGCCACTCTTTGTTAACACATGGATGGTTGATGCGACATGAGGATCCACCACTATGTTAGTTTTGTGAAGGTACCATCACAGTCAACATATTCTGCTTAGGTGCGATGAGTTGGCTGATTTGTATTTAGTTAAGATCTTCGAGGAAGTTTAAAGATGGTTTTAAGGAACAATATCACAGCAATCGACTGTGTCATCGCCTTATTACGCCACCTAAATCTATATAATAATATTAAAAATCTGTATAATTTTAAATTTTATTTTGTTTAGTTTGAGAGAATTAAAATTAGTTTTAACTATTTATTTTATTTTGTTTAGTTATATTTATTTAAATTTCATTGTAAAACCACTTTTTAAATAACATTTTAGCTAGGCGATGAAAACCATGATTGGTTTTTCGCCTGGAAAAAATGTTCCGCTACCTTTGATTTTTCTGGTCGAAGGTATTTAATATGTGAGATCTTTAAATCTGGTGTTGATTTTTCTAAAGGAGGTATACTGACCTTTTGCTATATAAGAATGACAAAAATAATGTTAAATAGTACTTCTGAAGATGATTACCATGTAATCGAAATGTACATAAAGTAATTCTAGCAAAATAAAGATTTTTGTATTGTGATTAATGAATTTTATTTATTTAGTAAAAAAATTAGTCCACTGTGCTCAACAAATAAATTTATTAATTGTTATTCCTGTCTAAAATAATTTTTTTTCAATTTCTAGTACTCGAATATAATTGAGAAATAAAGTACTAATGGTTAAGGGCCTCATTTTTCATATCCGTCCAGGGGCTCGACAGCTGTAAAAACGGCACTGATAATTGGTGTAAATTTTCAGGATAATCCCTAATGCTCTCAATCATACTTTTAAATAAATTTGTCAGTTCATCTTTTGAAATTTCTCTGCAAAGCATTTGGTACAAAATTGTTTTTAATTTTGTCTAAGATTTTTTTAGTATTATTAAACATTTTTCCCTTTTTTATTTCAGTATTAAAATATCTCTTTTTGTAGAATTTGTTTGCTATTCCTTTCTGTTTTAAAATACATTTAGGAGATGTTTCTGTAAAACATTTAGTTTTTGTGTCTGGAACAAGAGGAAAAAATATCAGTTTCTTATATACAAATATCATATTTTGCTTTTTTCTTCATTAGTTTACCTTCTAATATTGAGGAATAACTTCTTTGTGGGCCTTTATCAATCACCTTCCATACATTTGAATTTATATCATATTGTCAGCTGACTTACATTCAATAATTGTATCATAAATAATTGTATGATAATTAAAAAAAACTCTTGTGTATTTTTCATCAAACAAAATATCTGAAAACTTGAAGCACTTACCTCACAAGGAAGAAAGGCTATGATATATTTGTAATAGGACAATATTAGTCAGCAGACTCTCAAAGCTCTATATACATCATAATCATTTAATTACAGATTTGATGATTTGTTTTTATTTTAAATAAATTGATACAATCCTGAAATATGGAGGAAATGTTTTCAATCATTAAATTTAATTTAACATTTTTATTTCTCTATCCGGTTAGTAACTTTTTAGTACAGCACTGAATTCTCTAATATATCAACCCATAAAACAAAAATTTGGATGGTAAATATTTTAGTCGTTATTGGTTTTCTTCATGAAATACAAACTCTTATATTTATTTAATCTGTTTGAAAATTTCATTTGTAAAAATTCTTGTTTATTCATATACAAAAGCCTGGGATCTGAAGCTTGTTTTTATTGTAATTAGTTGAAATTTATTTTCTCTTATAGGAGATCAGTTACTGTCAGGCTCCGAGTGTCTGGCCAACTGTGAGCAATCTCATGATGCTACCGCTGTAATCGTGGGGAACAGAATCGAGCTGCAGGTAAGCTAAACTGGCATTTTTAGGACTTGAGAACATCTTCTGGTGTGTAGAAAATCATATTTAATATTATTGGATATTTTATGTGAAATTGTTGAAGAAATTTAAATCTTTTAACACATAATTTGCAGCATGGATAAGATGCACTCCACCCCTCATTATAATAACTATAAATTTGTATATTGTGGATGGTAATGCAAGGAAATGATGATAGTTTATACTTGTCCATAAATATTGGCCACATTAATGTCGTCACTATGTTGGATAAGAGTGAGGACTGTGTAAAACTAACAGTCTAATGACTGTGTTTAGAGTTGATACATTTTTTGTGAAAAAAAAGCATTTCTTTAAAACAGTATCTTTATTCATTCAATTCAGATTGTAAGATGTATAACATATATCATGAATATATATATTTGTGTTAATGGAAAAAATTATAAGGTAATATCAATCTATCTTCATCACAATATTCATCTTGAATCGAATGAAGTATATAAAGCAATATTCCTTTTAAGAAATCACTTTTTCCATCAAAGATTTAACAAGGCTATAAGTTTTTTGCTAATACAATTCATTTTCAATTTATTCACATTTATACCTAATTAATGTTTTATGACAATTACCAATAAATACGAATATCTCCTATGTTGTTAATGATATGTACCCCAAATTGTTACATGTTATATATCTTTACTTTCTGAATTGAACAAAATATATAAAGATCCTTTCTTAAAGAAAACTTTTTTTCCTAAAATTGTATCAAGGCTATAGTCATAATTTTTCAAAAATATTTTGGAAATAAATTGAGATAATTTTTTTCCTTCTTCCTATCCAGAATTTAGCGTAGATTTACGTGGTGTTAACAGTTTTTTGCTAATACCATTCGTTTTCTCTCTAGAATAAAATTCGTTTCCTATTTATACCTAATAAACATTTTATGAAAATAACCGTAAACACGAAAATCTCCTACGCTTGTTATTATATATACTTCAAATTGTTATGGGAAGGTGGGGCAAGACAGAGTAGGCTTATTTTCTTTCCCAACAGCTGCTGTACTCTTTTGGGAATGATCGTAACTAGCTCGAATGAGGACAAAACTACAGTCAAAGCGGGAGATATCTTCAGTGAAGCTTTCGTTGCCAGTGGATTAAATTGTGTTTCTGGATACCTTTGTTATAAAATTTGGCATTTTTAAAGTTGTGACAGGTAAGTTGTGTTAAACTAATAATTTGTAATTTGTATAATCTAATAGGGGGTTAGCTGGTTGGTCCTTGTCTTGCTCCTGGACAGCTATGAGATATCTGTAGTTACTGAACGCCAGTATTAGCTTTCCCAGTGAAAGTCTCATGGGAGAAGTGCAAAATACCCTCTCAATCAGTCCTTATCAGGACTCTTGATGTGTCCCTCCATCTGCGAGACGAGAGCATCCGAACGACTGAAGGTTTTACTCTGGAACTTGCAAGGACAAAGCATCAGGTCAGTGCGACAACATTTTAGTATTGACAAAAATCACATTATGAGAGAGAGGATCCGGGATTTTCAGAAGACATAAAAATTTGATGCCCAACCAGGACTATAGCAAGATCATTAGTCTGCAGTATGAAAAGGAAGGCTAAACAAAGCAGCATGCACATGTCGATGGGCACTAATTTTAGGGAAAGGACTGGGAAGCGAAAAAAGACTATACAAAACTTAACATGTAATCATGGGATTGTAGTCATAATGCACTGGAATGGGCAGAATAATCACTAAGGAAGAAGGCAGAGGAGATGAGAAGAGTTTTGGAGGAAAGGAACGTAAAGATAGCCTCTATACAGGAGGCATCATTGCTACATAACGAGACTTATCACCCAAGATTCACCTGTTATAGAATGTACCACTCATCTAGGGAAAACCGCTGTGGAGGAGGGTTGGTGACTCTTGTACATGACACATTAAATGTTGAAAGTATTGAAAGCAAGATAACAACCGAAATAGGTGGCAAGATTACGAATCAGAGTCAGTAATAACGAAGTTTTCACGTTGTATAATGTTCCTGGAAAAGGCCTGAAGAAGGAAGACTTACAGAATGCTCTTCTGTTGGATGAAAAAACTGTTTGTGGGTGACTTAAACATCAAGCATCTTTAATGGTCTGCAGGTCCTAATAATAGCAACGGAAATACTATGCATGAATGGCTTCTAGAAAGCAACCTAATCCTCCTGAACTGTGAACTCACTGCCACATTCCAGTCGGCATCAACAGGTGCCCTTAGTATCCTGGAACTGTCAGTTGTGACTCCCTCCTTGTGGAGCAAAGTAATTTAATGGAAATCTGGGAAGATCTTGGAAGTGACCATTTACCTGTGTTCATTGAACTTGACATGGAAAATATTAAAATGATAAATAATACCATAGTGCATAGTTGCTATAAAATTATGAAAGTGGATTGGAGCTCCTTCAGAGCAGAAACGGCCAAAATTGTTACTGAAGATCAAATTACACTGGATAAAATTGAATCATCAATCATTGCTGCAGCTGATAAAAGCATCCCCAAGCAATCTGGTAAGGCCAAACGTAAATACATGAATTGCTGGTGGAGTGACGAGTTACAAGAACTAAGAAGAACACGTAATAAGGCTCGCAAAAAATGGAAAATATCGAAACAACAGGAGTCGTTACAATGAATGTAATGTTATGCCCATAAGGCTATTACCCAGGCTAAATGAAGGTCATGGAGATCTTTTGTAAATTCTATGAGTATTAACACATCATCTAGTACCGTCTGGAAAAGGTTTAGAGCAACAAATGGACAATCCTCAAAAAGGATCAACGCAATTACTCTACCTAATATTCTTTTCAGCAATAAGGAAAAGGCTATCGCATTCAGTAAATTCATGTCGTAGAAGAGTTTCTTGGCCAAAACAATTGAACTCACAGAAATGGCACAGTGTTTCAGCATAATAAACACCCAAAACTGCTGGGGGTTGTGTTGAATCCAAAATTACGGTGGTCAGCACATGTGGATTATGTTGTACAAAGTTGTACATCTAGACTAAATGCCTTGAAAGCGGCAGCCAGCCGTGACTGGGGTTCGGACCCAACAACATTGAAGTTCTTCTATCTCTTGTTTGTGAGATAAAAGGCCACGTACTGCTGCGAAGTATGGGGTTCTGCAGCAAAAACACACATAAATATAATTCAAGCATTTCAATCAGCGGCAATTTGCCTTTGCCTATGTGCTGCACTAGAACAATTTCAATAACTGCAATGGAAGTTGAACTGGAAGTGGCACCCATTGAAATTTTCATTAGAAGGAAAATGTGGAATAAATTTTAAAAAACCAAAACTCTGACAATAAAACACCCACTACACAACTTTGTGCTCGTAAGTTTAACATTAAAACTTCATTCACCTACCAAATGAACAATCTCTAGAATGATTCTGCAGAACAAATACCACTGTTCTACGAGGAATCACCTAGGATCTGACCGGGCCAAGTAGTATTGGAACTTTCTCAGAAAGTGGCTAAAATGATTATGCCAAACTTTTGAGAGCAGTCATGGCAGAAATGATTGATGAGTACTGTGCTCATATAAAGATTTTTACAGTTCTATCTTTGGATAAGGATAACAAGAAGTCAGGTGCCTGCTATTATAACCAAAGCAATGGTGATCGGTATTACGTACCTACAAATGCTCAAACCAGCATGGACACTGAACTGCTAACAATCAACACAGCATTAACAAGCTACTATTCACCGAAGAACAATTATATTTGCATTTTCAGTGACTCTAAATCGGCCTTGGAAGCTTTATCCAGATCCAAGAGGAGTGCATACTTCTTTAGAATTGATGAAATCAGGAAATTGTTTCTATGTCTTCACTCAAATGGTAAATTTATAACTTTACAGTAGGTACCATCACATTGTGATGTGATTGGTAATGAAATAGCAGATAAAATTGCCAGGGAGGCTGTTCAATGTGTCCTGCTGATCGAAACAGATTCTCTTACTGCAATGCAAGAGCTCAGAGGGAAGATATTTCAGATGCAACTGGACAGATATTTGGAAGTCAGGGACCACAGGTCGAAACCTGTACCAAATACAACCACAGCCACCTAAGGATGACATATACAAAAATATACCTTGTCCGATTGCTACTTTTGCAGCTAGAGCATGTACAGGTCACATTTTGACTCAAAAAAAATTTGTTCCGCTTTGGCCTTTCGGATTCGCCACAATGCCAGCTTTGGGGGAACAACAAGGAGGAGAACTTGAAGCATATATTACTTAATTGTCACTACCCGATTCCTGGAATGGATATTCTACCAAACCAAGTATCCACTTGGCAGGAAATATGGAAAAATAAACAATACTGGGCTATTGTATCTATCATATACCATGGACATTGGGCTATCGGCTACACCAGAAGCTAGACACTTGTACAAAGAAGTATAATCTAATAGTATGTTTTCTTGCCTACAATTTATGAGATAGAAAATTGTACCATTATTTCTAATATAAAAACATTAAAAGCTCAACCTAAACACTGTGCCATGGTACAAGATAGGCTGTGTCATGGTACAAAATAGGGTGTGTTGTGGGCATACCGGCTTGGTGGTGTGATGGTTTTATAACTCCGTCTTAACCCATTAGTTTTCTAACAGTAGAGAATGGTGAAGTTAGAAGGGAGGAATCAAAGAGTCTAAGACTCCCTAAAATAAAATGTTAATTATATTTTTTTATAAGGATGTATATTCCAATACACATTTGATAGGGAAGTTGTTATTGTTGAGTTATTATTATTATTAGGCCCTTATTGATTTTTTGCAGAAAATGGTATGTAACTACCAGAAAAAAACGGATCGAGAAAAATGGAGCGAGGAAGATATGATGAAACCAATTTTGGAAGTGGCGAATAATCGGATGGGATGTAAAAGATCTGTAGATTTGGTGTGCCTCAAACAACGTTGGAATGTAAAGTAAAAAAGTTTAAAGCAGAAGATTTCAATTAAATTCATACAGAGTATAAGTTTAAAGAAAAACTAGGATCAATTTTGATAATCTTTTCGAATGAGGAAGAAAAGGAGCTAGTTAACTACATCAAGTAACAAGTTAATGGAGAACCGATTGTTTGGACTAAACACCAATAACCTAAGAAAATTGGCTTATCAACACGCGGAAAAAATAACAAAATTCATGTTTTCAACAACTTAAAGAAAGGGAGGGATGGACTGGGTTAGAGCCTGACTCAGAAAGCCTGAAGCCACATCGATAGTTAGAGCTACGGACAGAGCTCCTTTAACAAAGGAATTTAGGACAGTTTCATCTGTTACTAGGAGAGATTTATGATAAACATAAATTTACACCTGACAAAATCTTCATCTGTGATGAAAGTGGAACTTCGTCAGTTTCAAAAAGCACTTAGAAAATACTCTGGCTACTAAAGAAAAGAAATAAGTAGGATCATTGTCCTCTGCTGATAGAGGGAAAACAGTGTTGGATGATTAGTGTATGACTGCTTCTGGGTTGTATATGCCGCCACTTCTTGTGTGCCCTAGGCAGAGAATGAAGCCTGAACTTCCTTAATAACTGCTCTCCTGGCAAGTAACTAGAATTCACATTCTGTCACTTTCACCCTCTGGGGTTCTAAAATCGCCCACTAATGGACGAATTCCTCCTGTTTGGGAATCTCTGAGATAAGTGTTTCCTTTGAGCGTTTATTACCAAGAAATCACTAACTCGCTTAGGTCTAATCCTGAGAAAGTCGTTACAATGGTCTAAATTGCTGAAATATTAGGGAAAGCCTTTGTGAGAGCTGCTACTAAGACACCAGCAATAAATGGATTTAAAATTACAGGACTTCGGCCTTTTAATTCAAATGTTTTTCTTGATTCAGCGTTTGCAGCGTCAGCTAAAACAGATCGACCAGAGAATACCACTGATCCTGAAATGAAGTAAAGAATGTGCCTCTTCAAAATGTTTCAGATTACAATGATGCCCAGCCTGGGTGTTCTCATTGGGTTCCAGGTGAACCTCAAGTCACGAATGAAGTTCAAGAAAACTAGTTTATCCCCAATGAAACAAATACTTCTCACGGAAATTTCGGAATATCTTCTGAGCATATTATGCCTCTTCCTCATGAAGGATGAACAAATGTTAAAAAAACAAACCATATAAAAGGTAAAACTGTTGGTTACAAGCTCTCCATGCAAGCTTTAACTGGAGAAATCAGATGAAAAGACGATTGGCAAAGACTCAAAAAAAGACAGTTGACTAGTGGCCAAGAAATCACTCTTTAGCAAATAAAAAAAGTAAAGAAAATAAAAACTGTTGGAAACTCAAATAAAAAGTGCAAGATCCTTAAAAGAAAAGAAAAAAAGGAGATGAAGATAGAACTTCAGAGGGTCAAGAAAAAGAAGAAGATGCAGCCCATCTATTGCGGAGATTTCTATTCCCAAATAGATAAAGGGTGGGTTGTCCGCATCAAATGCACCAAATAGGCACACTGTACCATCTTGCCCACAGGGCAGTTATGGGGTAAGATGGGGTTGTTGTAATACTTTATAAAAATTGCATTAAATATGGTAAAAAAGTTCTACAATTTTACAAGGTAATTTTTTATTCAAAGAGAACTATTTACTGTATATAAAGTATAAGATACTCTCTTAAAATAAACTGTTTTTTTTCACCAAAAATGTTTCAAGGCTATATGTCATGATTTTTTCCAAAATAATTTGGAAAAAAATAATAAAATTTTTTACTTCTACCAATCAAGAATTTAGCGTAGATTTACGTGGTGTTAACAGTTTTTTGCTAACGCCATTCGTGTTCTAATTATTCACATTTATACCTAATAAACGTTTTATGACAATAACCGTTAAACACGAATATCTCCTGTGTCGTTCATGATATATAACCCAAATATTTATATGTTATACATCTTTTTTTTGTGTGAATCGAACGAAGTATATAAAGTCACTCTTAAGGAAAACGTTTTCTTCACAAAAAATGTTTCGTCATGATTTTTTCCAAAAAAAAATGGGAAAAAGTATTAATTTTTTTTACTTTTCCCTATCTAAAATTTAGCGTAGATTTAGGTGATGTTAACAGTTTTTTGCTAAAACCATTTGTTTCCTAATTATTCACGTTTATACCTAATAAACGTTGTATGACAATAACCTTTAAACACGAATATCTCCTATGTTGTTAATGACATATACTCCAAATTGTTATATGTTATACACCTTTTCATTGTGAATAGAACGAAGTATATAAAGATACTCTCTTAAAGAAAACGTTTTTTTTTCACCAAAAATGTTTTAAGTCATGATTTTTTTGGGAAAAAATAATTCAATTTATCTAAAATTTAGCGTAGATTTAAGTGGTGGTAACAGTTTTCTGATAATACCATTCGTTTCCTAATTATTCACGTTTATACCTAATAAACATTTTATGATGATAACCATTAAACACGAATATCTCCTACGTTGTTAATGATATATACTCCAAATTGTTATATGTTATACAGCTTTTCATTGTGAATCGAAGGAAGTATATAAAGTTACTCTCTTAAAGAAAACGTTTTTTTACACAAAAAATGATTTATGGCTATAATAGTCATGATTTTTTTGGAAAAAAATAATTAAATTTTATTACTTCTTCCTATCCAGAATTTAGCGTAGGTTTACGTGGTGTAAACAGTTTTTTTGCTAATACCATTCGTTTCTAATTATTCATGTTTATACCTTATAAGCGTTTTGTGACAATAACAGTTAAACATGAAGACCTCCTATGTCGTTAATGATATACAGTATACCCCAAATCGTTATATTATGCATCTTTACCCCAATGCATCTTTTTATTATGAATCGATCGAAATATATAAAGATACTCTCTTAAAGAAAACGTTTTTTTCACCAAAAATATTTCAAGGCTATTATGTCATGGTTTATTCAAAAAAAAAATTGGAAAGAAATAATTCAATTTGTTTACTTTTTCCTATCTAAAATTTAGCGTAGATTTACGTGGTGTTAACAGTTTTTTGCTAAAGCCATTTGTTTCCTAATTATTCACTTTTATACCTAATAAACATTTTATGAAAATAACCGTTAAACACGAATATCTCCTGTGTCGTAATGATATATACCTCAAATTATTATGTTGTACATATTTACATTCTGAATTCAAAGAAGCTATTTTAATTAATATAAATAAAGTAACAAACCTAAGTGCTAAGTGTTAAAACAGCTGTTCCACCACATAACCTATAACATAAAATTAGCTGTTTTATGTTATCATATATTATCACTTTTTGGAAGCTAAATAGGATGAAATAACTATATTGCATATCTTGCCCCTTTAGTCACAAGTCTTTTCCCATATAAAACTAAAATAATTTTAATTATTGAATTAATATTTGATAAAACTTAATTAGCATTGTGTCATCTACTACAAGTTTGTAAAACATTTTTGAAATTGAGTGGATGAATAAAAGGAATTTTATTAACGATTGTAAATTTGAATAAAGGTATAAACAGGGAGAGTGTGAACTAGTATAATAGAAGGAACTGTAAAAGAGAAGAAATATGTTTGACACTTTTTCCAAGAAGACCTATATTTCTCTTTCTACTCATACTATTATTCTGGAGTAAGCAGATTAATGTAAGAAATATAATGCTATTAGTAGAAAAATTGTTTCACAAAAAAATTTTTTCATGGTAAAACAATTTGTTTTTTTCAGGAACCTATAGTGATAAAACCTAGCAGCCCTATTGGCCAGGTGAATAAGCACATGGGGAATAACGCCAGGTAAGTTTGCTACACATTTATTTTACTTCAGAACATTTATGGAAATATATAAAATAATACCTACAACTTTTAAATAATTCGACATTTTTTTAAAAATATAGATTATTTATGACAAAACCTATAACATAGTGTTTCAAAATGAATAGGGTTTTAAGGTTTTGTAGCATTTATTCCATTTCACTTACAGTTTGGTTTGTACATCTCTGAACAGTTTCTTCTGTCTTCCATTATAAAACGTTATTAGTCAACATGAGGACTAAATTTGAAGCTTTTTAATGTTACTTTCTACAGAGACTGTGTCTCTTGTTATATTTCAACATGCATTTTTTTGTAAACCTTAAATATTAACCTTAGATGGGAATATCAATTGATATTCAAACAAATGAAAACACTAGCGGTCTTTGTAGAAGGAGCAGTGCAGGACAAATGGGTTGTATGAGTGAGAGTCGATAGATTTAGATGCTTGTAACTATGTTCTTTCATGTATAGTTGCATGGTTCAACTTTTGATTAAAGGTGAGACGTAAGTAGTCATAGTGTGAGAGTTTTGCTATTACAGTGTCATTGGGACTCTACAAAACTGAATGTTTTTTGTGTCAAATGATCACAGCCACTTTTGAGCTGTTTATTTTCAGTGGAACTACTGTAACTTGGGTTTCTCATTTTGGTGCATATCACCGTTCAGTAAAAAATAATAAAAACTAGATGGTAAAAAATAGAGTTCAACTACTAGTAATGAAATTATTAATCTCCTCTTCATTTCTGTTAGGAATATTTCTATATGTTTGAGTAGTTTTCTGCCATTCCTAACGTTTCAATATTCTCCTCTATTGACGCGTTTCGGAGTAACTCCATTTTCAAGACTTGAATCGTACTGTTCGCCCAAACTTTCAGTTCATTATTATATACCTTTAGCCACGCCCCTACCACTTCCAGACCTCACTTCCTATTGGTCCATGTCTACTCTTGCTTCTTGCATCCAACTACTTAATAATTTTAAACATAACATTCGGCTATGTATTTATTTGCTCGATTATTACATTTTTTAACTTAGCTTTATAAATTTCTAAAATATATAGATGTCTTCCTTTATTAACATAATGTGAAATTTTCATTGTATTTTTCATTTCTTGCGGTGTATGTATCTCTTTAAACCAATGTGTAGCATAATTTGAATCATTTCTCTCATACTAAATCGACCTTATATGCTCTTTATATCTGGTTTCATATTTGTGTCCTGTAGAGATTTATAAAGCTAAGTTAAAAAAGGGAAATGTAATAATCGAGCAAATAAATACACAGCTGAATGTTATATTTAAAATTATTAAGTAGTTGGATCCAAGAAGCAAGAGTAGGCATGCACCAATAGGAAGCAAGGTCAGGAAGTGGTGGGGGCGTGGCTAAAAGTATATACTGTAATGATGAACTCAAGGTTTGGGCGAACAGTATGATTCAAGTTTTGAAAATGGAGTTACTCCAAAACGCGTCAATAGAGGAGAATATTGAAACGTTGGGAATGGCAGAAAACTGTACTCAAACATATACTAGTACTGGTTTCAATTTATTTTAAAAAGTAAATACACATATATTTAACAAAAATATAATGCACATCGAAAAATATGTGTATTCATTGTTACTTAGATATATTACTTATATTGCACATACAGTTATATTATTTGCAATAACTAACATTTACATTTTACACACTAGATCTTCATAGTGTCTTATGAATATTTTCTCTACAATAGCTGTGAACCAATAATTACTTACATTACATAAACACATTTATTATTTCACTTCTCCTGGCTTTCCTTGTTACAGTTCCTAAAGACTACTTATTTTGTAGTGTTACTTGTTTGCATACTGCTTTTAGTATACATTAGATAGCTTCTATTTCTGTTATTAACTTGAGTTAATCACTCTATAAACTTGGAGTTTGTTTACGGTATTAATAAAGTATTTGTATTGATCATATCATGATTGTTCATTATTCCAACATGTAGAAAACTACAAAAGTCATATCGAAATTTGAAACTTCAAGACTTTCTATTTTTAGAATAAAATTGTATTATATTGGAATACAATAATTATCTATTTTCGTTGTTTTGTTCAACTCCAATATAAGATTTTGTTATACATTAACCTGTCATGTTATAAAAATTATAGAATTTTCTGAAGATTTTAAAATAAGTTTCTAAATGATCTAAACACATAATTGACTTTATCAGGCATTTGCGAGGTAATTGGCTTGCATATTGGGAACATGAGATTGGCCGCAGTGGCAAAGACAGCCATTTTAATGTAAAGCAGATAAAACTGCAAAGCTACTCTGGGCATAGTAATAGCGTAAGGGTAATTACAGTTCTGGACAATGAAAACAGTTTTCTTAGCGCAAGTAGAGACAAAACTGTGAAAGTCTGGTCTCTGAGAAGCAAGGTGAGTGTGAATTCACTTCTTTATTCTTATGTATAAAATTAGGAAATGGATAGAAAAAGTAATTTTACGAATTCTGTGAATGATATAAAGAAATCATATAAATAATGATTTCCCTCGTTTCCTTCAATTTTGGAAACAAGGGGAAATGAAATCGTAACTGTTGTAGAGGCATGATGTAGGATGCTGAATTTAAAAGCTTATTTTTTCTCATCTTGCATCAATTCCACATGGGTTAAACCTTTTCCATCCCATAGAACCTCATCTGGTGTTTCTTTCCTGGGTGTTACGGGGGAGTTTAAGGATGTTATTCCATAAATAGGTGCTTTGCCTGAAAATATTGTCACACTGAACATTTAGTGCATCAAAAAGTGAATTTAACTGCACAATTTACATTTGGTGTTGTTTTCTTTTGATGCTGCCATTTTTGAACATTCACAGAACACAAGCATGACTAAACGACAACAAAGCTCTGCTCACATTGAGATACAAGGCTGGTTTAACTTCCGCACTTTCACTCATAGTACGAGGAATTAGCAAACTAAGTAGTTTATGTTTTAAGGCCTAACTGTATACAACTGTGGATTGTTGCAATCAGCTGGACTTTAATGATTTATTTTCGCAGGGGGATGGGAATACAGTATCAGGCTGCCAGTGGACATATACAGGGCATCGCAAGTCTGTGATGGCATTAGGATTTGTTGAGCGTGTACGTCTTGTCGTTTCATGTGATTCAACAGTACATCTTTGGGATCCGTTTATTGGAAGAATCGTGTCGCAGGCAGACATGGGCCGAGGCTCTCCTGTCAACACCCTCCGTCCATTAAACCCACCCAGTGCTGCCGTATTAACCGCCAACACTGATGCTACTCTCAGGACTTTTGATGCTAGGATTGGCAGTTATGTTAACGAGTTGAAGGTAGGCATATAAAATGTATTTATTTTAAAACTTGAAAAGTTTTTCCTTCTTGTTGAGAATAAATGAGTTATAATATTTTCTCAATGATAGTAAATGTTTAAACCATTTTAATATCTGTTTAGGTTGTTGCTAGTGGTGCAGGCCTTATCAGATGTATATCTGTGTCGCCAGGGGGGACATTGGTAGCTCTGGGCCAAGCATCAGGGTATCTTACCTTGTTAGACTTGAGGACTGGTACTGTGATATCTTCATGGAAAGGGCATGAAGGCGAGGTAAGCAAACTCCTGACTTGTTCCCAGAAAATCAAAACTAATGAGGAGCTTTAAGAAAATGCCATAATGCCTCACTTAGATCATTTTATGAGTAGCTTATTGGAAGGTTTATACACAAGTTTGACAAATGCTTCAGTTGTCAAGGTCATTTTATCAAAAAGTGTTGTACTAAATCTTTAGTAATAACATATTTCTAAATATTTGCTGGTCTTTGATTTAACATCTATTGAACAGTGATAAAAACAATCTTTGTACTGTTGCATCCAGCTAACCATGCACATGCTCACTCCCTCTTCCTCGTGTACTACCACTTCTGAAAACATGTTACATTGTCAGAATATTCTATATACCAACAGCCTCTGCATCAGACATTTCTACACATATTTCAAGGTTGTTTGTTATTTCATACTGAAGCTAATTTATCATAGAATTTATCTAATATCGAGCGTCTCATGCAAGGGAGTGTTTTGACAGTCCATATCATGTTTGTAGGGAAGTATTTATACTAACTCAACGGAGCTGACTCATAATCCAAAAGCACAGTTAAATGTTTCCATCTATACTTGCAATTCATTTACAAATCAAATATAT
This sequence comes from Prosapia bicincta, assembly GCA_036971475.1. Classification (NCBI taxonomy): domain Eukaryota; kingdom Metazoa; phylum Arthropoda; class Insecta; order Hemiptera; family Cercopidae; genus Prosapia; species Prosapia bicincta. The sequence continues at coordinate 323,135,431 of JBAIZL010000002.1, read as the reverse complement.
TTATGTATTGCAATTGCATACAACTAATTTAACCCTACCACTATCCATTACAATTCTCAAAATATTGCAGCCTTTCTGAATATAGTGCAGATTTTTTTTTAATTCTTGAAAAATATACCATAAACAAAAAACATATTGTATTATAATTTATGAACTAGAGTATAATATAATGAAGTAATAAGTGCACTTAACTTTATTCAAAATCCTTTTTTTTTACTTGCATCAAACAAATAATTGATAAAATATCAACTCACAAATATTATCTTATCAACAGGAGTCAACATTTTATTTAGAATTATAAAAAACTAACTCGCAGAATAAGGAAGTCCATTCCTGCAGTGAATTTGCACCATGCAGTCAATACAATCCCATCAGTTCTCAACTGTGGACGACTTTAGTTTTTGTTTTAGACAGAAAATAACAAGTACATCATTGCTTATCACTTGTTGTACAGATGTAGAAAACAAAACAAGAAATCATATTGTGTAAATTATGGCCAGGTATTAGTGGTTGTCAAACAATATGGCACAGACCTAGTGTGTCATAATTCGCAACTTGTACTACTACAGGAGTACATACAAGGCAATTGGAGTAAAAAATATTGACCTCAACCACTTAAAGGATTTACGACAAAATTTATATATATTTTATAGGATAGTAAAAACTTGCATTTTATAATATTTCTTTTGTTTGATTCATAAAGCTGACCACTTAAAGCACCTTACTGTTATATTTTGCTTGTAATTTGTTTACTAAATGTATACTTTCTGCTTTTGATATACTTTAAAATGAACACTGTAAATGAATGTTTTTTTAACAGGTGCTCCAGTTGATAGCTATTAATGAACAGACTGTAGTGAGCTCTTCTTTGGACCAAGCTGTATCTGCCTGGAGTACGAATGAAGGAAAACTAAAGTTCAATTTAAAGTAAGTATTTTTTCCATCTAGGGAATTTTTCCTAAACAAAACGGAGATTCCATTCCAGAATATGAGGTTTCTAACTAACCTATTACAATAAAAGTTGGTGTAATCCTCTTGAGGTCAATGATTATATTTATAAATAATTGTTTTATAATTAGGTGAAAAAGCTTCAGCAACTGCCTTTGCTGACTATTTTTGAAACTGTCATTTTATTTACAAAGCCTAACAGCTGCTGATGGCTTTCAAGAAAGCTCCATGTCATCTAAGGTTGTGAGGGGTCTGGAATATGTGGGTCGTGTACTGTGTATTAGAAAAGTGTGTCTGTTTAAAAATGACCTTTTTTCTGATATGAAGTTTTTATATTTCAAATTTGTCTGTATTGGTTGGTTTTTTTTGGTTTAGTATATGTAGAATGTTTAAATTAGTCTTGATGTGTGTTGGGTGATTTAGTTTGTTTCGAGCATAATGGATTTTCGGTTTATAATTCTCATGTTATTGGAATGTTTAAATTAATCTTGATGTGTGTTGGGTGATCTTGTTTGTTTCGAGCATAATGGATTTTCAGTTTATAATTCTCATGTTATTGGAATGTTTAAATTAGTCTTGATGTGTGTTTGGTGATCTTGTTTGTTTCGAGCATAATGGATTTTCAGTTTATAATTCTCGTGTTATTGATATGTTGTTTGATTCTTATGTTAAACTCCTGGTCTTGCCAAAGTAGTAACTGGGGGTAGGCGTTAGATGTTATCTTGTAGATTCCAGATAGGTTATATTTATCGGTTTATTATTTTGGGGGTTGTATTTAGCGTGTTGAGTGGTTGGCCTATTCATGACTCTAACGTTACGTCTACGCCCATTCATAGACTATCTGGGTCATGTAGACCTATGTACTGTACTGGGCAAAATTTACAGTGCAGCTGACTTGACACTTATATTTTTAGTTGCATTTATGTGCCTGGTGTAACATGTCTTGTCACAAATATAACAAGGCCTGTCTTGAGACAAGCACAAGTTACTTTAAGTGATAAATTTAGTTGAGTTTCTTTATAACCAAATATGTAATAATAAAATAGTTTGTTCCTACAGTAATATTGGACTCTGCCTTATGTTATTCACATATAACTTGACTGTTAGATCATAAATTATTTAGACTATTTGCTAACTCTTTTAAAGAACCTGAAATTAAAGAATGTGTAGGGAAAATGGTAAGACTGATAGGGAAAATGGTAAGACTGATTTGTGGAACTGTGTTATTTCTACATCAAACAGGTGTTCGAATTTGGGAACATTTGACGACTATGTCAATATAAATAATGTTTTGCTGGTGAGATATGATCCGAGTGGCAACAAAATTGTGGAAAATGTAAAGAGAAAGGTGTAAATTCAGATACCATTGAAAATGGAGAGTAGAAACTTTTGAAAAGATGTAGTCTTCAGAAATAAATAAAGGTTTGGATACCATTCACTTGTATCAAACACCTCTAGGATGTTTCGGTTACTATGTTTCAAAATTTTGGTTCTGTTAGGCAATTCATTTTAATGAACAAAACTACACAAAAATCGCAGTCAATAAAACTGATATGTTTTAAATAAGAAAAATTCGTTTTTTCACTATAATTTCTTTCAGTATTCTATACTTTACTACAAAATATTATCTAACTTATTAAGTTTACTGTTACACAAAACTAAATTAAACAATTATGTTAAAAATACGAGTTCAGTTTGTTTTCAACCATTTAATTTCAACAATATTTACTTCTGTAAATTTTAAAAGGTAAGAATTAAATTATTTAATGCATTTAAACCATTAGCTTACTTAATCACGTTTACATTAGTTTATGACTATCCGAACTCTAAATTGTGTACGTTTTCGATCGCTCCGTGACGATCTTCATCAGTGTCTTCTGCTTAGAATTGTTAGGTCAAGTGGTGACGGTTTTAAAGGCAGGTTTTCGATAGTATCAAAGAGTATGTGTGATTTGTATTGGGTTTGTTTGTTTAATATGTTTGTATTTCATATTGTTCTAGTGTGTTGATGTGGTCCTTTTTTGTTGTGCAAGATTTCTAAGTTATGATAAATGTCTGTGTATTTGTGACCTGTTTCATTTATGTGATTGTTCGTTTTGTTATAGCGAAATTTCAGTTTAACCAAATTTATTTTACAGTACCAATATTTCGTTTAAATGGTATTTGACCTATAAAAGTAAACCTGCCAGTTTACAGTGTGTATACATTTATTTGAAAGAGATCTTGTTTAATATGTAACTTTATCAACAAAATGCATTTCAACATCTATAAATGAAACAAACTCTGTAACGAATAGATTGATATTTAAGTTTACCATATACACAGAGTTTTACTTGTGTGGTATAGTATAGAGAATATAATGTTATGTTTGTGTTTCAGGGGAGCAACAGAACCTGTCCACTGTTTGGACACATACTGCAATGAGTTAATCTCAGGTACAACTGCCAACCGTATTGGTGTTCATTCTGGAATAGAAGCCACTGCTTCATTCTCAACTACAAAACTACGCACAGAAACTTTTAAAGGTGTACTTACTGCATTGACTGTGTTGCCTTTAAACAGGTTGTTGTTGTTGGGGGCTGATACAGGCGGGGTTACACTACTTTGTTAAGTTATGAAAATAGCATGTAATGGGCATTAGCAATGAGTGAACAGATTAAGACATTTAAAAAATTAGGGAGCAGACGTTCAGCATTTCAAATTGTCTACTATACCTGGTGTGTACAAATTAAAATATCCTTAAGTATTAGCTTTGTACTTTAAATGTAGATTAGCTACATCTCCATTTATTTTTTTAATTAAAATTTTATATACTATAAAATCACAATTTGACTACATTTACCCTTAAATTTTTATTTTAAGAAAATAGCCATTAACTTTTCAAGAGTTTTTAAAAAATTATTTACAATTTGTATGTAGCAAATAGCATAAATTGCTAACTATGGAAGTATCTGTAGTATATTCTGTGATGAGTGTCAGTTGGATCTATTTACTTTTGATTTCATCTAATTTAGTTTCCTACATCAAGATGGTATTAGCGTTTCATGTCGTCTGATTTTGAAGTGAAAAGGTTTATTAATGATAGTATTCTAAAGTAGGAGCTTGTTGTGGTACTTAGTCGTATGAGTTTGCTTTAATTTTTAAATCTAAAATGTAATCTATTTTTAAATTATCTAAATTAAAGTAATGTATATTGAGAAAGTGTTTGAACTACTAGAGATCTTTAAAGTTTTTCATGGATTATTTTTGTAGTTCTAAAGTGACCAGCAGTATGACTTATCCCTTTGGAGAATAGGAGACGAATATATGTATGGATGGGCCGATTCCGACTCTCCACTCCAGGGATCGTTGATCCTTATGATATTGAGCAATTTCCGATACTCAATTCTTGTTTTTACAACTGGTAAAATATGTCTGCGGTGTAATTTATTAAACAAATAATTATGAACTATGTCTTATTTATATATTAGTTGCTTTGAATTAATTATATAATTAATGCAAATGCTGATTTGAGATAACAAAAATATTGTTATTATTTATGACGCATTAATAAAGAAACAGACAATCGGAACCATTTCTCGCCTGTTTGTTAGACATTTTTATCTGATATGTTTTTGTCATGCTTTCTATTAATAAATACATTAAAATGGAACTTTTAAAAGTCTTCCTATGACCAATATGTTAACTAATTTATTATTAGAGAATATCATGTAAGCCTATACAACTTTAAAACATCGAGAATAACAAGAAAAATTTTAGGAATCAGCCAATCATTAATTCTGAATATATGGTAAGAGATAATAGCCCAAGAATACTTAGAGGGATTATGGCGTGCGTACAAGGACAGCCATGTGAAGTAGACGAATATTTAGAGGGACTATGGGGTGTGTACGAGGACGCCTAAGTGAAGTAGACGAATATTTAGAGGGACTATGGGGTGTGTACAAGGACGCCTAAGTGAAGTAGACGAATATTTAGAGGGACTATGGTGTGTGTACAAGGACGCCTAAGTGAAGTAGACGAATATTTAGAGGGACTATGGCGTGTGTACAAGGACGCCTAAGTGAAGGAGACGAATATTTAGAGGGACTATGGCGTGTGTACAAGGACGCCTAAGTGAAGTAGACGAATATTTAGAGGGACTATGGCGTGTGTACAAGGACGCCTAAGTGAAGTAGACGAATATTTAGAGGGACTATGGGGTGTGTACAAGGACGCCTAAGTGAAGTAGACCTACTTTTAGAGATTCCTCTCTGGGAAATAAAATGACACTAAATATTCAATATATCTTCTAGATTATATTCTAGCTTCAAATCTAGACTTTGATTCTCTATAAAAAACTCTACATTACTTGCATTAAAACTCTTGAAAATATCTGTATTCTTTCTATTGAGATATAATTTACTTGAACTAAGCCAATTGAATAAAATATATCTTTTTTCCCTGGCAAAAAACCAAGTGTGGTTATCATCGCCAAGTATAAAATATAATAAAAGTCTCCATACATATATATATATATGTATATATATATATATATATATATATATATATATATATATATATATATATTTAGGTTAGTTCTAGTAGAGCTTAAAGCTTATTTAGGAATTTTTGGACTTGATAGGAGACTGACAGACTTACCTCAAGGCAATAGTCCAAAACTGCAATCTTTGCTTATTTCCAAGAGATTGCAGTTTTAGACTATTGCCTTGAGGTAAGTCTGTCAGTCTCCTATCAAGTCCAAAAATTCCTATATATATATATATATATATATATTTTTAGGTTAGTTCTAGTAGAGCTTAAAGCTTATTTAGGAATTTTTTGGACTTGATAGGAGACTGACAGACTTACCTAAAGGCAATAGTCCAAAACTGCAATCTCTTGGAAATAAGCACATATAAAAAACACATATAAAGTGTTAAGTGTTTTATATGTGTTTTTTATATGTGCTTATTTCCAAGAGATTGCAGTTTTGGACTATTGCCTTTAGGTAAGTCTGTCAGTCTCCTATCAAGTCCAAAAAATTCCTATATATATATATATATATATATATATATATATATATATATATATCTTCTATGTAAGTAGTAGTAGAACTTTAATTCAATGTAAAAGATGGTTATTCAAATGACGGTCAATGTGAAACACTTTACATTTATTTTACAAAATTCAGTTACAGTAAGCAGATATGTGCCTTGCTCATTGTTAAGGCTAGAAATTTAGAAATCAATTCAGGTTAACTGTCATAACAAGGTTTGTAGTGAAACGAATCCTGTGTTAGATCTCCAACAGGTTCTAAGGTTTCAATATAATTCAAGTTGTTTTAAATTTATTTATAAAACCATCATTTGTTTATTATGAATTGTTTTATGGCATTGTGAAAGAAGGCAAAACAACTTGCATTTACTATATCATTCCAGATTAGATCTAATCATATTAAACATTTAAATTTTAGACAAATATAAAATATTTCTTTATAATATACTCTTTTACAATAAATATATATTTTTGAAGATGAAAATGTTGAAGAGAAAGTAAATATTCTGTTACCTTCATAACTGTACTTAAATTTTTATTTAAGGAAAATGATTTTAACTAAATAAAAAAAAATTAAAATTTGTAATTTCAAAAGCTAAAGAATTGGATGTATGAAATTATAGGTTTGTGAAGTTATTCTGAACAAATATTAATAGTTTTTGCAAGTTTTAACCACTCTAGGGTGGTAAAGAATGTAAAAGTGTTAATAAACGTAGATTAGTTAACACTACAGCTGGCAATATTTGTTCAGGCTATAGGTCAATCACTTGCTAGAAACAGACCTGGATATCTGCAAATCCATAAAATTGAAGATGGGAAATAATAACACAAAATTACTGTCGTTGAAAACAACACTTATAACTGATTTTATTTAATATGTGAACCATAATAGTTTATAAAACTATACCTGATATACAATATAAACTTTCATTTTTCCATGATGTATTTTCTTCATCTTGTATGGCAATGTTTTTACTTATCAATATATTTGTAGCATACTCATCATAGATTACAACCTGAACATCCATTTGAGCACTATGTTTACTCATCTGACACAATCATTAAAAATGTCTCTAGAAGTACTTCTATCTAAAATTGCAATTACATCTTCATTAAAATTCCCGAAGTTTAATTTCAAAGAAACACCACTAAAATATGAATACAAGAGTGATCACACAGAGCAGTGTTTCAGCAGTTTTAAAAGAGTTGACTCGATGTTTGTGTGCAACAGTAATTCAAGATAAACTAAATGGGAGTCCATTAACAACTAAAGAACTTTTATGCTAAATATGTACTTACTGTCTGTAACAAAAGTTTGAAGACTCAAGTTTGCCAGCTCATAAAATCTAATATATGCTATCAATTTGTTCCAAATAAAAACCAAAAAATTCACCATTCTGTTTTGCATTGAATGGTATTATTTTAAACATTTTCAGTTTTATTTTCATTTTTATATCATAGCATAACCAAAAAGTCACAGTTTTTGTAGTTTTTAAAAAAAACTTCCACTTTAAAAATTCAAAACTAACAAATCTGTCATCCGAATTGTGTAAAATTTTAATATGATATTTGAGAAGGTTTTCTAAACAGTTTTTTCGGTTATGCTATAATATAAAAATGAAAATAAAACCAAATTTTTTTTAAATAATCCAATCAATGCAGAAGAGAATGGTGATTTTTTTAATTTTTATTTGGTACAAATTGATAGCATATATTAAATTTTATGAGCCACCAAACTTTTGTTACTGACAGTAAAGCGCTTAAGCATTGATGGGAGCTCATTTTTTTGTAATAATAATAAATGATAATAGGATAATAATTAACTGAAAACAAACCACAAAAATGACAATATGACATTCAGAAATATTCTATGTTGTTCGTGAAGGGTTAAGAAATAACTCTTGGTAAATAAATTTAAATCATATTTGATAAATTATGTTATAACAAGTTAAATAAAAATAAGTAAAGTAATTACATAACCAGTGGCACGAGTACACATTTATTTCTAGACCTACAGTACTACGTCATTAAATATGCTGAGGAGTAGAATGGATGAATGTGTCTTAATATTGATGCTGTTGTAAAAATTCCTGGTTGAAACTCAGTTTTTTTCATTTTGATCTCAGCCTTCACACAGGGAAGTTGTTTTTAAAAAGCCGACAACTAGCAATACAAAAACCTTACCGCTATTTTTAAGAAGTTTTTCGTTGCACCCTAAAATTAAATTTCATTTACTAGTTATTTTTGTCCTGAAGATTTGTAAAAGTGAATTTTAGTAATGGTTTACAACATTGATATTTTTCTGTATGTCTGCAGTTAGCCTCCGCCCCTTCCCCTATTGCAGGAGGGTGTCCTCACCTCCCTTTATAGCTAATGCTTATAAAATTAAAGAATATGAATGGATATTATTTAATATTAAGAAAATAAGTACATACCTTGTGCTAAAATATTTCCTCGAAAATCCACTATACTGAATTTAACTAGCACATATGTAGCATTGTAAAATAAAACTGTTGAATTAATTATATTTTTAATTACATTATAGAAAGTTTGTTATGATAAAAATTGTATATTTTTTATAATCATAAACTTATTTACTAAACTACTTCATATTTCTTGTAACTTTCTTCAACGCATCTCTTACTTTGTGATATAAGTTGGTTAGGTTTATTTTAAATTCTATGTAGTTTTAGAAATATTGTAAAACAGATTATTTTTTTAAATCATCTATAGACAGATCATGGGATATAGTTAATGATGGAAATAAGGATTTTGGCCCCTTTTGAATACTTTTCCATCTTCTAGTAGTATTAACTAGTAGCAAACTTCATTATTAGTTTAAAAAACTATTAATCAGGTTATCTTATTTTATTTTCTATGATTTTAGTCTAATGTTTGCTTGGAACACATAAATGTTTCTGTTATTGTTTAATCTATACAACAGGAGATATTTTAAAAGACAGGGATTTGTCATGTTCACGTTTCATAAGGAGTTCTCATTATATATAGCTGTAATATTTAACTTGTGCTGTGGGATTTTTTTTACTTCATTTAAATCTAGAATCGCTGCACAGATCATGAAACAGACATGCTTAGCAACAGCAATGGCTATCATGAACACGCTTGTTTTTCCAAAGTATATACAGGTTGTTCAATAATAATCTCTGCACTTACAAAAACCTTATTTCACTAATTAACAAGAATAAAACAAGTGCTATAAGAAGAGCACTTCAAACCTTTTTTTATAGCAGTAAATGTTCTACACATCCTCCTCCTGTGTAGGAGCTATTTTTAAAGACGTTGAAACAAGTCACTTTTGATAGAGTTGATTGCATCGATGGATACAATTTCTTACTTCACCAATATAATAGGGGATTGGTTAGACAAACACCTTTTTCACTTGACAACAGAGGAAGATTTCACATGGTGTGATGTTTGATAATCTTTGTGGCTACAACACAATGTGTCCTTGAGACACACATCATATCCAACATGGGAAAATTGTGTTAAGGTACTGTCGAACGTCATTATGGTAATAGGCAGGACTACAATCTTGTTGGAATATGAGGTATTAACCATAATTGTTATTTATTCAGGTAAATTAAACCAGTGACATAAGCATGAGGGTTTTTATTATCCCAAATACCTACATTATGGCAGTTTAATATACCATTCATATGGAATGTGGTTTCAGTGTTAAAAATGGTCTTGTTTAGGAAACCTTCATCTAAACAAACCAATTTTTTAGGTTTGTAACCTTGTCCATAGCTCTTACAAGAGCTTTTTGGTTTGTTGCTATCCATAATAGTGTGTCTGAGAGGACTGAATCAGGTTAGAATATATATATATATATATATATATATATATATATATATATATATATATATATATATATATATATATATATTCACAGCTATCAAGGGGTAGGATCATGGACCAACCAGCTCCCCTGGACTCATCACTGAGGATCTGCTTGGGATGTCCCAGGACAACCCCTGTACAAGCCATGGGAATGAAGCTTAATGTTGATTCCATTGATTTTAATCTGAAAATAACTGTTTAGCGTACAAATCTGCAAATTTTGCTGCTCCCTGTACAGAATTCTGAGTCCCTAAATACCATAAACATTCCATTTTCTATCGGGTACAGCCATGCTCGATGTAGTTCCTTAGACAGAACTAATTGCTTATAGCATTTTTCCTTAGAACTTCTGGGCTTTTTAATGTTAGGCAGGCTCTACTCGAACTTGTTTCTAAAGAGCCACTGAGGAACAAAGAGAAGCTATTATCCATTTCTCCTTAGAACTTCTGGCCCTCCTAATGTTGGGCCGGCTATACTCGGACTTGTTTCTAAAGAGCCACTGAGGAACAAAGAGAAGCTATTATCCATTTCCCCTTCGAACTTCTGGCCCTCCTAATGTTGGGCCGGCTATACTCGGACTTGTTTCTAAAGAGCCACTGAGGAACAAAGAGAAGCTATTATCCATTTCCCCTTCGAACTTCTGGCCCTCCTAATGTTGGGCCGGCTATACTCGGACTTGTTTTTAAAGAGCCACTGAGGAACAAAGAGAAGCTATTATCCATTTCCCCTTCGAACTTCTGGCGCTCCTAATGTTAGGCCAGCTCTACTCGGACTTGTTTCTAAAGAGCCACTGAGAAACAAAGAGAAGCTATTATAAATCTCCACGGATGATTAAAGTAGACCAAGCTTATTCTAGGTCTGGAGGGGGCTGCTTTGATTATATTTACTGCCTCTAAACTCGTGTTCCAGTACCGACACTGAACTCATAGCTACCAATGCATCGGTTACTCACACTGCGGAGATGACAAATAAAAAGGTGTGCATATTCAGTGACTCCAAGAGTGCACTGTAACTTTTAAAGTGGTACAAACCTTTAAGTTATCTCCATCGAGTGCAAGAAATATAAAACCTGCTACGTTTATCAAGGGATAAAGAGATTTGGTTCCAGTGGGTACCTGGATATTGTGCATTTTGAACTTTGGGAAAATGAGAAGGCTGACGAGGTCGCTAGAAAAAAGTTATATTTAATGGCTTCAGTAATCTGCAAATTTATCTAAGTAAATTTGAAATTAAATTCCTTTATTTTTTTTTTAAATGAACATAACTGAAGGATTGTATTTAAACCGACATGTGTTTTTGTATTCTGTGATTTATTTTGAGTTTTTCTGCATTTTATTTCTGTATTTTAATCTAGAGGTTTCTTTAGAGTGGACTTTATTTTATTATAACTTAACAATAATGCTAAATGTTAAGTAATATTGTTGTGCTAGTTTATTTCTTCCCAATGTGACGTTTTTTTTTTTTTTTTTTAACATTTTGACCACAACATTTATGTTTTTATGAAACAAAAATTCTACTAGCTTCCTATAAACAGGGTGGGGCAGCCAAATCCTTATTTTTCAGAGTTTGTAAAAGATTAAACATCAATTTATTGAAATAAATCTTAAGAACATTATTAAAAAGTTGTACATAAACACGTAATTTAGTGGTATACTTTGCACATTCACTGACTCCAGATCTGCCCTTCAGGCTCTCTTGAATTCATCCACATGGGACTACTCCTTTCGCATTGATGAAATAAGAAAATTTGGTAACAACCTGAAGGACATGGGGAAGGACATAACTCTTCAATGGGTACCCGCACATTGTGAAATACCAGGAAATGAGAGGGCCGATGAAGAAGCTAAAGCGGTATTCCATATGTACCTAACATTTAAAGCCAAGTATCCACGCATGCATTGTAAAAGCTTGGCAAATAAATACTTTCATAAATGTTGAACTGAATCTTGGAAAGAAGAGGCCACAGGTCATCACCTTTTTCAATTTCAGCTTGAACCGTTGAGTGAGGACAAATCCAGGGAAGTTCCACGCCCAATTGCAGCTCGAGCACGATCCGGCCATCTAGCGACAGAGGAATATTTATTTAGATTTAATCTTTCGAATTCTCCAATTTGTGAAGACGAAAGTGTAAAGACATTTTGTTTGACTGCACGTACCCCATACCAATGAAGGTCTTCCTGAGAGCCGAAGTGACAAGATATTCTCATAAGAAGCATTGGGAGCTGGCAAGGATAATATACCGTGGACATCGACTACTCTTGCAGCTGGATGCCTGTGCAAAGAAGTAATGGTGTACTTCATTACACACTATCCATTGTCAATCAGAGAGGGGCTTCAGTGTCATTTCTAACTGAAAAATCATATGCCTGAACTATTACTAGATAAATCTGTCAGTCTCCTATGTAGTCCAAAAAGGCTTTGAGCTCTACCAGAACTAACCTATATATTACCTCTGACAGTTACAAGATTTATGTTACATTACAGAAAAATAACTGATGTTATGCAACACATATATTTTAATAACTAAATACTAACCAGTATGATTTATTTTTCTTTTTTTTTATAACCATCAATATTTTTAGAATATTTAATTTTTCCTCTCAATTCTCTCATCCGTTTCATTTCTTCTTTGAAATCCTGATGTTCATCACGGAAGAGTCCGTAGCTGCGTAAGTGTTGCATTAATAAACCCGTTTCAACATGCCTTGGATAGTAGTCTATTGTAGATTCAGGGTTTTTGTTCACTGGTCTTGCACTCATAATCTTCACAATCTTATTGAAAAATAAAATATTATTACTGCAAAATTTAACTATGCAAACTTAAACAATTAGTAAGATTAATTTTGCTATTGTTAACAATAACCAAGAACTGAAAAGCTTAGCTTGGCTTTTGAGTGTGAAAACTATTTACTTTTTTATTGTTAGAATCAATTGTGTTAGAAAAATACAGGTTTAAAGTAACAAATTATATTTGATTTTAATCTTGCTTCATAAAATTCTACAAATAAGTGCCCATTATAATTTTCATAACATGTACACTGTTAAAATAACACAGCTTAAATGTGTTATTAGAGGTACACAATTACTGACCTTAATGTTTAGGCTACAGATATGCTTTTGAAATGTTCAAATTTTTATTTAAAATTTAATAGTAATAGATGATGGAACTTGACTCTCATAGTTTACTCGTGAGCTATCTTATATAGTTAGATTGAAGTTTGTTTTTGTCGTATTTTTAAACAAGTTTAAAGTTTTTGTTACACAATAGAGTATAAGTTATCGGAATCTATTTTCCAGTCTACATTGAATCATCTACCTGGAACACAGAAGTTACTACAGAAAACCACAAAGTAATCTATTCTGCAAGTAGGTTGCATTCCTAGCTCAGTATAGTTTTGCAAACAGTACAAATTTATTGTTCGTCACCTGCCTCCTATCAGCCTCTATTGCTTGTTTGCCACCTGTCTTCTCTCAGCCTCTATTGCTTGTTTGCTCTACAAATTTATTGTTTGTCACTTGCCTTCTATCAGCCTCTATTGCTTGTTTGCCACCTGTCTTCTCTCAGCCTCTATTGCTTGTTTGCTCTACAAATTTATTGTTTGCCACCTGTCTCCTCTCAGCCTCTATTGCTTGTTTGCTCTACTAATTATTGTTTGTCATCTGTCTTCTCTCAGCCTCTATTTCTTGTTTGCTCTACTAATTTATTGTTTGCTACATGTCTTCTCTCAGCCTCTGTTGCTTCTTTGCTCTACAAATTTATTGTTTGTCACCTGTCTTCACTCAGTCTCTATTGCTTATTTGCTCTAAAATTTATTGTTTGTTACCTCTCTTCTCTCAGCCTCTATTGCTAGTTTGCTCTACAAATTTATTGTTTGTCACCTGTCTTCACTCAGCCCCTATTGCTTGTTTGGTCTACAAATTTATTGTTTGCCAACTGTCTTTACTCAGTCTCTATTGCTTGTTTGCTCTACAAATTTATTATTTGCCACATGTCTTCTCTCAGCCTCTATTGATTGTTTTCTCTACAAATTACAGTACACAGGACAAATGCGTATGTTTCTGTTACTGAAGTTTGTTGTGTACTACGGTTATCTATGTGTGTATTTACAAGTAGTCGGTTTTATTTTTCTTAAGTGCGTTTCTAACTTGAAAGTTTAATCATGTCAACTGTGTCAAATAGAAAATACATTTTAACTAGAAAAAATTAAAGTAATAAACATACATTTTAAAGGAGAAATTTGTTTTTCCTAGCAAAAAAAATTAGTATATGATTAAAACGTATATGACTCAACGCACTTGCTTCAGCAGAAACTCCTATGAATTGGTATAGAAACCAAACTGTCTTCTGCAACTGCTTTTATGAAAGAATATAAGAAATATAGTGGATTATAAAAGATATCTGTCTACTATTGAACACAAAATTAGAGATTTTTTTTTCAAACAATTGTAAATTGTTTTGTGCTCTTTTTAAAATACGAATTTATTTTTAGATTATCAAAATTTTTATATTATGTTTTTTCTTCCTGGCAAAAAACCAATTTTGGTTGTCATCGCCAATCTAGGATAGTGACTAAGGCCAAACATTATAAGAAAAAAAATATAAAGACATAACAAATAGATATAGAACAACAAACAACAATAAATAAATAGTATTAAAGCATAACAATAAAGACATAATGATACAAAAAATAACAATACATAATAATATAAGAATAATTAACAATATGGCAATAAACAACAAAAATAAATAACTATAAATTATTAAAAATAGGTTTTGAATATTAAATAAATATCTACATACACACACACATAAATAAATATATTCTAATTAAAAACTATGGAAATTATGTATTTATAAATATTTTAAATAATATATTTAGATGGTGCAAGAAAACGATGACACGGCCAATGACCACTGATTATGAAGTAATCTCCACAGAACTGACATAATATCAATCTTCACAACGCATCAAATATCTATGAACTGCAAAAAAGTGGTCACCACAAAGGCATGTCACCACCATCTCCTCAATACGATTTAAACGAATAGAAGATCCCCATGGACAGACTGTATTTTTAACGTTTCTCAGACTATTGTGATGCACACCGTTGGAAGCAGATAATAATGTTTGCTTTGTAAAACATACACGTTCAGATTATGTCATAAGACATGTAGTTGCACCATACTTGCAGCAATCTTAGTACTGTTGTGTTTCTGATGATTCCGCAGAGACTAACAACCAGAGGCATGTTACTTGTCCAACTAGTATTTAATTTTTTTTTTTTTGTCAGGTCAGCACAGTTCATACAGGACGACTTAGTACCAGCATAATCTTACAACCTTAGGTTGGGTGCCTCTATAAACTTTCCTATCCTCAGAAAACAATATTCTTTCCTTAGCCATAATTCCCAGGATTGCCTTCTCCTCCTTGAAGGTAGGACAGTTAAATAACTGCGATGTGTGATCACTACCACTTAGGATCATTATTACAATCCTTTTCCTCATGACCTTTAACGCTACACTGACCGCATACCCCTTGCTTGGAACAGGAAGAACTAATGTGCCCAAAACGCTGATATTTAAAACATCGCTGAGGATTAGTCACATACAACCTCACTGAAAGCCTCTGGTAGCTAGCTAGTATGAATTTGGGGATCTCCGGCTCCCCAAAAGTAGGAATGAAAGAGGCTGTTGTAACTTTCTCAACTTTGTCCATCTTCATAATGGGTACAATATCTGTTACTAACCAACAATATTTCTGATTTGATTTTGTCAACCGAGACGATTATCAAATCTCTACAAGTAATAACCACCTTTAAGGAATTCAAAGATCTTAGGGGAAGCTACAAATTCCAGAACTGTTCCCTAAAAAAAGGAGTAAGTGTTCATATGTAGAGAGATAATGTTGCAAATGTTGTCTATGTGGTTGTGTAATATTCAAATGAGTGTAGTCAGTAGTGTTACTGCGAGGGATGGCAAAAACCTCTTAGTAGGTGCAGCTAGTGAGCACCCTTCTTGTTGCCATACCATTTGTTTAAATGATTAAAGTTTCAAAGTACAATACATAATAGAGGATGATCCTAAATGAGACGACTTAACAAAACAAAAGTATGTCAATAAAAGGTTGATAAAACCTTTTTGCAGTATTTTATTAAATTTTAATTTGTTTATATGCAAAAATACATTTAAAGTAAGAAACTTTCCCAACTGTTTTTTTATTAGCCTTCGATTTGCTGATTGGAACTGTACTCAAATCAAATACATTCTGATTACAAACACTCTACTGTATATTAGGATATATCTTATGCATTAATAACTCAATAATATGTATACATCCAATAATAAAATAATTTGTACAGTAATTACACCATGGAACAATATGATATTACGCTACTCAGAATTATTGTTAAAAATTGCTTCTTTAAGTTTCAGCCACATGCTTAAATTTAAAGTAACACTCATTTATCTACAGTTTAAATTCCTGTAAAATAAATACTTTAACATTTACACCGTATTTTTAAGTTTTATTTATTAAATCTGCAGAACTAAATTTTGTTTTTCAAAAAAAATGTGGGCAGGTTCTTATAGAACATAAATATAGTCTAAATATAGATTTCTTAAATTTATTATAAATCTATTATATTCTTGGTTGGAAACCTGATCAGCAGCAGCTAAACCATATAGTACATTGAGTAAAAAAATAATTATTTCTATTTGATTTTTGAACACAGTGTTTAACAATTTCATAAACAACTGACATATTATAAACATATAATGTAATATTACTTATTATAACATCTGATATTTCTACTGGTTTATTATATGCTAAGACATAACCTTATGTCCTTTGTACTACAAAGAAATTGCAGCTTGATTTTGCTGTACTTTATTTTAAAAAATTACAAAATTACTTCCCATAACCAGACAACTATAGAAAAAAGCATATTAAATGTTTAAATCTATATATATATATAAATGAATGTATGTGTGTATCTTGTGAACGCCTAAACCGCTGAACAGAAGTTAATGAAATTTGGAGGGATTGTTCAACATATTTCCAGGATGGTTCAAGTAAAGTTTGGTGTAGATCCATCAACAGGGCTCCGCCCCAGAGGCTTAAAATGGTTCAAAAACTTATGTATATATGCATGTGTGTATGTATCTTATGGACACCTAAACAGCTGAACGGTAGTTAATGAAATTTGGAGAGAAATTTTTTAAACATATTCCCAGGAAAAATCATGTGAGGATAAGTTCAGATCCATCCACAGTGCTCCACTCCACGGTTTATGTGAAAAACAGTCATCTCTCAAATTAATTTCAGCTATCTGAGATTTGTCTAACAGTCAATGAATGTCGTGTTAAATTTAGCCAAATTTAACTTAGTAATTAAGAACATAATAGCTGACCCGATGGACATTGTCCTATCTTATCTAAGAATATTCAATTAAAAAAGAAATCAAAAGTAAAATTTTTTTTAAATTCCAAAGTATAATGTTTATTGTAATATACAACAATATTCAACTTGTTTTAAATCATATCTAATCATTTACTTATGGTTTCTGAAAAATAATTATAGCCATTATCGAATATATATGAAATCATAGTAACTAAATATATTTAAATCAGTATTTCTAGGACTTAAGCTTAAATTATAGCCTAATAAATCTTTCTCAAAACAAAACAATTTAGTCTAATTCTATATCTATTACACTCAAATAATACTTTAATGTACACAAAAAATAGAACCCATATTTATAACTTATAGATTGAAGAAGTTTTTCAATAGTATTTTAACTTAATATTGTACAGTAAATAAAATAATATAACTTATGCTTTAAAACAGCTATTATGCAAACTAACCTAAACACATTCATATAAAAATTGTATGAAATTATATTTTCACATTAAGTATCAGATGTACGCCATAGCATGATTACCGTCATTTATTGATTATTAGTTGAATCTATATTAATAATTCTTAATTTCAATATAAGGGACTGAATGTTTGGTAGGAAAAGTACCAAATAAAATATTAAAACTACATTAAAAGTTTCAACCAATAAAATTACAGAAATTTATTTTAATAATATACTCTGAGCTTCTACTTACTTTCATTGACTTGCTGTTTGTTGGACGGGTAACTTCTCCAAAAATCCTGTTACTTAACCTATTCATTTTGGTAGCATAGCTTGTTGACAGTTTTACCAATTCTGCATATTTATACATTCTGAAAAAGTAAGAATTGAAGCAGAACATATTTTGAATAAATATTATAATTCTAGAACTAAAACTATTTTTTATAACATTTTTTTACAATGTTTCTATGCCAAATAATGGTATAAAAGTTATACAAATAAATTTTTAGAAATTTTTTTCAAAATACATATTTATTAAAAATTACTATATATTCAATGGCAAATATACTTGTTAAAGATCTTAGATTAATTTAAAATATATCACAAATTTTTAGTTTTCACCTAGCAAACAAATTTATAAGAAATATATGCTAAAACATAGAATATTTAGAAACGCACAGGGCGAGGTTTAGGATTAATAACTCTCCTCCAGAAGGTATATAAAGTTTCATATCTTTTATTGCCTAAAAAAATTAATTTCAATTGGTCAGTTCATAAGAAATATAATGTTAATACAGTATTAAACTCTCATGAAAAACTCAAAATATTCCAACTGCAAGATATTTTTTATGCAAAACGAGTTGACAAACTGATAACTCTATAAAATGTCAGTAACTTTAATATACAGTACAGTCTCGAAATTCCGAGTCGTGATAATTCCTGCTTCCAAGAAATCTTAGGTGGTCCCAATTCTCGCAGTTACTGCAACGGTAAGTAGAAAATAATGAGCGCGTTCTTCTTCAGAGTATTTGGCTTTAAATAGACCTCAGTGACAAAAACTAATGTCAAATTTGTGTTCAGGACGTAAAAATACATAAGAAAAGAAAATAAATAGTCGTACGTCTATATAATTACCCACATTTTGTTTTCTGTAATTTCAACAATTTCCCAATTTGTGTCGTCTTTTATAGTGACATATTATTTTTAATTGAAATCCAACCCGATTCTTTGTATGTATACCATATTTGTAGAATACCATTGAGTCAAATATTATCATTGTTAAGTAAAATACTTATCAGCTTTATAAGGAAACATACAGAAAGTATTTAATGTAAAATTTAGGTTATGTTTCACTTTTACCACTATTAATGGTCTGCAACACCTAAAAGATAAAATCAATTGTTTCTTCTTTAGAGTGTATTCTGAGTAACATATGTGGAAAGGAAAAATAGGAGTAGGCCTGTACTTTGTATTACATATCTGCATGAGTAATTAACATTCAGCTGAAATTTTAAAAAGTTATTGAGGGACTTTAATAATTATAAAACCACTAGAGACAAATTAGTGTTCAGACACTAAATATCTCTCAAAGATACAGTAGCAAATGATATCATAATTATAAAAAATAACTAATTACAAATTAAAAACTTACAATGAAGTAACTACAAAAACTATAACCTAGTATTTTTTGAGAAATTGGTTTTTTTTCCAGGCGAAAAACCTATTAAGGTTATCATCGCCTAACTGAAGTTAAGTTTTAAAATAAATATTACATGAATAAAACTAATCAAGATAAAATAAATGTTTAAAACTAATTGTAACTATCTAAAACTAAAGAAGCTAAAATTATACAAAATTTAAATATTATTAAATAAATAATGCATCTCATGTTCTATACTTATACCTTAATTTCGTTTTTTTTGAAAAGTATCTATTAATATTAATAGTTTTTTTGAATAAAATAGTAATTATTTTTAAAGAAATACCTGTTTATTTTAATGATAATTTTTAACACCAGAACCAGATAATGTGAATAATATCTGAATTAAAGATTTCTTATAAATAACAGATTTAATCTGTGTGTTAATATCGTCAACACAGTGTTTAAACCTCTTCCAATATTCATCATAGAACTATTTCATGAAATTTTTTATACTGTATACAGTTTTGTGTGGGCCTACATCTTGTGTGCACACTCACAAATTTTGACATTTAATTCAAATTAACAACCACGTTTAGACAGCTAATTTGCTGTCTTCTTCAGGTCTATGATTAGAGTCGTCCTTAGGGTGGAGCGGCGGCTCTAGGCCTTGCGCAGCCTGGTCATTGACCATTGTCGAAACACTCATATATATCACTCCATATATATATGTTGAGGACAGGACCTAACCTTTTCAGCTGCACTTCTAGAATTTGTAATTTTGCAGCGGCATTTAACAGCTGATGCTAGGGTCACCCCATTACATACCTAGATGGCTCTCGTGACCTACTTTTATACGTTACTTTTCATCATTGCGCATCGCTTAGTCATTCTATTCTTCTAGTCTTACCGGTGTCGTGCCCGCTTGAGCTCTTTGTCTTAAACGCGACGTAAAACCGCCGTAAACTTTACAATGACCGCAATTTAACTGTACGTAACTCAATTAGTCTTTTACCAAGTGTCAAGTGTTATACCAGTGGTTTAACCGAGTTTAATACAGCAAGTGCGTGAATGAATATTCAACTTAGTTACGTTACGCAGTGCAGTGCGTTATTGCACAATCTTACGTTTTAGTATCCAGTGCCTTAGGTATTAGTTAAGACTTATTTAGGACTTATCATTAGCTACAGTGAAAGCGTCATTTTATAAGTGAACTATAGTCTTAACAGCGTGTGACATTATAGGACACTGAAGTAGTGAACTTAAATTAGCCATACTGAGTGCACTCTGTTAATAGATTTTATGTTATTAACATATCTTAAAACAATCATTAAGTGTTACAGATAAGTTTCTACTACCGTTCAGAAGTGATATCATGTACCGCTGCCGCCTTTAGGTAAGCTTTAGAGATTAAAAGACTGTAGGTCTAGAAACTCTACATTTATTGATGCCTAACTTAAGATTCTTTTATGTATTTCAATTCTTTTTCGGTTTCTGAACCGATGGACCTCCGGAGAAATTACAAACTATTAACCTCAGTTATTTTCAATTAGGTTACAAAACCAACATATATATCGGAGTAAAATTACGAATGAACAGACACCAAAAGTAACATAATCTAAATTTTATTAAAATAAAATATATCTAAAGTTATATGTTTGTTTGATTTTACTGAATATTACAAGTTTTTAATTTTTTATTCAGTATATGCAATGTATTTTGTTTAGTAAAGTAATAAAATAAAATTTCAACTTTCTCCAAGGAGCTAGCGAGTAGCCTTTACACAATCCCATCTGTGATGTCCAAGTAGATCAGATACGCCTCCCAGATGTTGGTACGGTAGCATTCCGAAAGGGGTTTTACATAGACGGTTTCCTATGTAAAAAAGGCTATTGAATAATAACTTTTTTAATTTATGGTGACCAGGTGTACTGCCAGCCACGGTCGGCAGAGATTTCTTTTCTTCGTGAATTCGACCAGAATATGACTGAAAAGGGAGAAACGCCGGTGAGAAGGTCGAACTGGCGAGGAGTTACTAGTAATAGAAGAGAAAAGGACGGCTTGTACCTGAGGAACGTATACGTCAAAGTCGTCAACAGAAGAAACAGGTGGAAGAGACTGAGGGAGCAGCTGATCAACATCCAAGTGGAACTTTCTCCAGTTATTTTGCCTCAGAGGACGAGGAGGAATGAGGATGCATGAGGTTCGGATGGTCTTGAGTATTGGGTTGTGGTACAAGGTAGGCCCATTTATAGTGGAAATGAAAGTTATTGGACAGTGTGTTGTTCAGAACATCAGGAATATGAGCTCTGTGGGACCCAGAACAGAGACAGAAGAGTGGGAGATGGAGTAGAGAAGGAGTTTGCTGCCAGATGAGTTGGTGGAACATCTCTTCCATGTCGGATTTTTGCAGTTCAGGTCCCCTGCGATTAAAACTGGAATAGGTGAGAAAAGTGTGACAAAGTTGGATGTGAGTAGAGGAGTTCCCAGAGACTTGTGGTCAGAGACTGTCTATGGTAGTAGGGACATTTCTGATCAAAATCGCAATGGCAGTGATTTCAAAAGGTGTGGTGCTGGCCGCGATAGATGAGATCTGCAGTAACAATTGGAGCACTTTGGGTTTGTTCAGGAGTCTTGCAGCAGTTGAAGCGCTGAAGATGGGACTCGCCACACTTCACAAACCTGAGTGAAACGTGGTACTTTATAGAGCTGTGACCATACCTTGGGCACTTTAAGCATTCCGAGATTCCTAATTGTGGGATGAAGGGATCAACGATCACCCTTAGTTGTAATAGAGCTAAGCTGGTAGATAGAGGCAAAATTCCCCTCCCTCCAAAGTTTGTCCTTTGTGAAGAGTGAGGTGACTAGGTTTACCTTGAATCCACAGGAATCAAGTTCCTTATGGATGAGTTAAGGTGGCTTAAGGGCAATCTCTAACGATGACTTTGAGTTTTTGGTCCGCAGGAAGGCTGAATGTATAAAACTCTTGCTTTGATTGGGTTAGTCCTGAAGTCTTCAACTTAAGTAGTATATATTTTATATCAAGATTACCCTTGATGGCTGCCTGAAGGATTGTGGTAAGCTGAAGCCAATTTTTTGGGCCTGAGAAGACTACAGGGTAAATTTTCTTGGCAATGTAGTCGCCTGTCAGTGGTAGCAGTGGCACTACCACCAAATCTGGTCATTTTGGTACAACCAGAACCGTAATATTACACAGGACCAGCATCGTCCAACAGGGGAGCATGAGCCCTTCTGATGAGTTGACAGACATGTTCTTATCAGAAGGAATGGTGAGATAAAACAAGTTACTTACAGACTAGAGACAAAAAGTGACTAAATTACACTAGGAACTTACCAATATTACATAGACTATCTAACTAGAGTACTAGTTTTTTTCCCAACACAGTAATCACAAAATGACCCAAGATTGCCCTGAAATTCAACGTAAAAGTACAGTTAAAGTTAGACAGGAAACTGTGAACTCTAATGACCAAACCCTTTGTAAAGGCGCAGCACATCACAACAGCGGGATAAGCATCCAAACACTACTACAACTACAACACAGCCACATTGTAGCATCGTTTAAACAAAACTGTATTATTGAATTCCAATTTATTAAAAAAAAGTTCATTTAAATGCCACCAGTTCATGTAGACTCAAAATAAATACAGCGTTTTCCTACCACATTAGTTTTAACAATTAAAAAATACCACTTTGAGAGAGCCCATTCAATTAAGTTAAATAAGTCATCATCAATGGTCTAGTTTGGTCTCTGGGAAGTGCTGTTGGGCTAGTCAAGAGTGATTTTTAAAGGCAAGTTTTCTATAACATGGTAAAAAACAAGTAATTTATATTGAGTTTAATAGGTTTTTATTTTGTGATTTGGTATGTAAATAACTTTTGTAAAGTTTCATATTGTTCTAATGTGTTGACCTTTGAAAGTTATTAAATATTGTGCTAGTTTACCAATTCTTTTTACCAAGTATTTATAGGTAGATATTTTCTTATATTCCCACTGAAAGAATATTCATCTATAAACAAAATATTAAACCAATCTATATAGGAAAATAATTTTGTCTTGCCAATGAAATTTTTGTGCTTAACATGCTACATCTATTTTCAGAAATAAGAAGTGTTCTTGAATCTTAAACAAGAAGTTAATACAAGTAAATCTAATTGTCTTTGTTTTTATATTTCCACGTTGCAAAATACCTGTCAAGAAGAAAACTGGATCGGGGAAAATACGACACGAATTCTATTTGAAGTTATTCACTCGATGTCATATTTCTAACGAAACAAAGAAAGTTTTGTTTTTGCATGCAGATGTCTTCTAAACTAATTTGTTAAGTCAATAGATATATTAAGTGCAATTAAAGTGCGTGTGTGGGTTTTCTATAAATTGAGTATTCAATGTTACTTGTATTTCTGGTTATTGTTAGGTCTAGATAGTTTATTTTATTGTTTATTTCTTCCTCCATATAAATGTGAGTTTTATGTTAGGGTGTAAGTTGTTGATTTCATTTAGGATGATATTATTATTTATTGCTTTATTTTGTGAGATGTATAATCCATAGTCAACATATCGTATCCAATGTCCAAATATCAGAAATTTATCTCCAAAACCTTGATGAATTAATCACACAAACCATAAAAACACACAACCCCAACGGACATTGGATACGATGTGAGACCTACAGCACTGAGTTTGTAGGTTTTACGCTAACAGTGAATCCATGACCCAAACCCAACGAGACTATCGCCGGAACTTCAATGTTCAGCCGCATGGGCTGATTCTGGATCGTAACACAGCAAAATGTGAACACAATGGAATAATTGATGAAAAACCCACCAGGTTCAGCAAAAACTGTTCATACACCTGAGAACGTTGAACTTGGGCGCATCGCTACCTTGAAGAGAGTAAAACCTTGGGAGTTTTACCTCTACAGTAACAACAGTTTGATTAAACGCTCTATATTCTGTCCATATAAGCATGCGGTTTGACAACTTAACACTGCTGGTTACAGGTATGTAAATTCACATAAAACAGGAAAAGGACAGAATAAACAAATATACATCAAGTAGTAAGATACAAAATTTGTATATTTACATTATATTTGGTACAATCTTAAAATAAATAGTTTGATTTAAAATTTACAAAAAGAAAAAAGTTTTGGAAAAAAAATTTTTGTTACAAAAAACAAGAAATTTTTATTCTTAAAAACTAGCAATTGTATTTACAGAAAGTAGTTTTTCAGCCTTATATAAAAATGTTATATACATTCCATTACCAACTTAAAACAAGTCAACAAAATAAATGTATGTTAATACATTAATTGGCACATAGATGGCGATTGTTTTCAAAATGGGTTTTTGTAATTATTAACCTCTTTATATTATTTGTGTCTAAACAATGAGTACATCTATAAAAATTATAAAATAACATCGTATGTGTTAGTATCAAGAATTTAAACATCACATTAGAAATAACCTTAATTGTTAACAAAAGAATAACGATAATAGGCCTTGGTTATGACATATGGCTAATTTCAAAACCTGTAAGTTTTCATAATGTAATTTTTTAAAATTCTCTTAGATCTGATAAATTTGGAAGTTTATTTAAGATTTTGTTAATGAGATAGGAGGCTGAGACTTATGTGGTCAATAATTTAGCTTGTTCTCACAATATAGAGGAGAAACACAATAAAGTTATATATATATTTTTTCATGTCGTCCATTATTTTTTTGTTGCGCTGACTTTATAAAATTATTATTGTTAATTATTGTAAACAAATTTTTCCACCACTAAGTGCAATTATTATGACCTAATGTGATCACATAATGTAAAATTATTGCACTTAGTGGTGGAATAATTGTTTATAATTAACAATAATAACTTTATATATATATATATATATATATATATATATATATATATATATATATATATATATATATATATATATATTCTTGATATTTTACACTATCCATTGTTTTTCCGTTGCACTGACTTTATGAAGTTAATATATTACTATTGTAAGTAATTTTATCCACCATTATTGAAAAATATCAGTGATTTGACAATGGTCAAGTGACCGAAAGGTGCCTCATCACTCAAGGAAAATCATTGCACTTAATGGTGGATAAAATTACTTACAATAGTAATATATTAACTTCATATATATATATATATATATATGAGTGATTCGACAATGGTCAATTGACCGAAAGGTGCCTCATCACTCAAGGTAAAATTATTGCACTTAATGGTGGATAAAATTACTTACAATAGTAATATATTAACTTCATAAAGTCAGTGCAACGGAAAAACAATGGATAACGTTAAATATCAAGAATATATATATATATATATATATATATATATATATATAGTGTTTTTTTAATACCTTTGATGGGGTATCTTTTGGTTACTTGACCATAGTCGAATCACTGAATTATTTCTCATTATAAGGTACCTCATCATAAAGTAAAAATTAATTCCCCTTAATGGTGGATTAATTGTTTACAATAACATGTAATAACTCTCTCTCTCTCTCTCTCTCTCTCTCTCTATATATATATATATATATATATATATATATATATATTTATATATTTTTTAGGTTAGTTTTGGTTGGTAAAGATTATTTAGATTTTTTGGACTAGGAGCTTTTTAGGATATCATTGTTTAAGAGCTTTTATGTGTTTCTATTTCAAGACTACAGTGTGGACTCTTACCAAGGTAAGTCTGTCAGTCTCCTAGTCCAAAAAATCTATATATATATATATATATATATATATATATATATATGAAGTTAATATATTACTATGTGAGTAATTTTATCCACCATTAAGTGCAATAATTTTACCTTGAGTGATGAGGCACCTTTCGGTCGTTGACCATTGTCGAATCACTCCGAGTGATTCGACAATGGTCAACGACCGAAAGGTGCCTCATCACTCAAGGTAAAATTATTGCACTTAATGGTGGATAAAATTACTCACATAGTAATATATTAACTTCATAAAGTCAGTGCAATGGAAAAACAATGGATAATGTTAAATATCAAGATTATATATATATATATATATTTATTTATTTATTATTGTGATATTTCATATTGTCCGTTATTTTTCCGTTGCACTGACTTTTTAAAGTTATTATTGTTAATTGTAAAACAATTATTCTACCACTAAGTGCATTTTTTTTTTTTTTTTTTTAATAATTCAATGATTTGACAATGGTCAAGTGACCGAAAGGTGCCTCATCACATAAGGTAATTGTTGCTCTTAGTGGTGGAAAAATTGTTTACAAATAACAATAATAACTTTATATATATATATCTATACGTTGAAGATGACGTCAACAAATATCAACATCACGGACCGAACAGCCACACCAGAAAAATGGAGAAAATTAATTCAGTGATTTGACAATGGTTTAGTGACCGAAAGGTGCCTCATCACATAAGGTAAAAATTAATTGCACTTAGTGGTGGAATAATTGTTTTATAATAACAATAATAACTTATTGTGGTTCTGCCTCCTTTGGCAGTCAGACAGAAAAATAAATTATTAATTTCTTACTGAAAATGAAATATCCAAAACACATGTCATAAGAATGTCATTCAACTTTTGTACAGATGCGTAGGGCTTCAATGGTATATTATGTAGCTTAAAAATTAATGATACTCATAGAAAATTTAATTTAATTATAAGTAATAGTATTGTAAAAGTTATGCAATATTTAAAACACCTATAAGGTACTGTATATCTGTGAAAAGTTGAAGCCCATCTTGTGGCACATGTCTTGAAAACCTTGATATCTGCGAAAAGTATTTTTACACTCTTATCTAATTGATAAAGATAAGAATGATATTATGTTTATATTATGAAAATAGACCTGGTTTTTACCTAATTAAGACTGTCAGAATAATGCTGTTACAGTTTTGTCACTAGCATAGACAATAGAATGTCTTGCATCCACTGAGCAGGAGTTCAACACGACTACATACACAATATAAACAAGTTTCTCTAAATAACATTAAATATTTCCTAATATAGTAAATTATTATAACAGTGAAATATGACTACTTTAACTCATTAGCAACTTATTCCTGAACAGCAAGCAATATCTAGGAGCCTTATTAAAAATAATAATTTTAGTTTCTAGAAAATGTTAAAATATACCGATTTGTTCAAAATAGGGTTCTGCATAACCATTTCAGATAAAAAATGACATTTAAATTTTAGATTAAAAAATTCGATGCACATATCAATTTAAAAATAGATTTTCTGAAATAAGCCTTTCGCTAATTCATTTATAAATTCGGGAATGAGGGTGAAAATAAACTTAAAATTTGATACCTAGTAAAGTAGACTTTTAGACAGTGGTTCTCTGCCAAGTTGCTAATGAATTACTAACAAAATAAGAATCTCCCACAAAAACACCACGTATCTAACATTGGACTATTGTATTGGTAATTACTAATAATTAGAAGGTAACATTACCTGGTATCACTTTCTTCAGTACAGCTTCCAGAGACTCAGCTGATTAAATTCTAAACCTTCATTTCAACCCAATAACTATCTATGTTATTTTATCTCCGTTTACATGCTTTGTAAAAGCGATTTTAAATGATTTCAACAACTTTAACAAACACTGAATTTAACATACTTTATGTTACAATCATTATTGTTTATTTACTGAGATATGTTCTTATTAATGTTTGCAATTAGAAGCGCTTTTTTGGTATGAATACACTTTTTATATCATAGCTGTTTGTACAAAATGTCAAACGTTAGAATTTCCAATTTAAAAAAAAAAAAAAAAATGGTAATCTATTTACTTCTGCCTTATTATTGCTAACATATTATTTAACAATAGTTTATAATACTTACAAACCACGTGGTTACTCTATGTTAAAAGTAATTAGTTTTTTCGTTTTCTGAAAAGTACACTTTTTACGTACAACATTTTGCTTGAACATTTACAATATCAAGTAACTAAACTTTCAATACAAAACAAAATAAATGAACCATGTAGGAAAAAGTTGAAAAAACCCATACAAATTGTCTGTATGTTTTATAAAAGAAACTAAAATTAAACATCGCTACTAATCTAGAAAAGTAAATATTTAATATTTTATAATAAAAGGCTTCATTACAGAGATGCTTAGTAATTAAAAGGTATGTAGTAATGACAATATTAATTCTCATTGCCACAGGATAACAGTTTTATAAAATATATTCAACTTATTTATTTTAAATTACACAAAAATGAAAAAAATCCATGCTTTCTGTAGAATAAAAAAAAGCAATAGACAACTATTCTTTAAACTACATCAGTCAATGGAGTCATAAGAATAGCATCAGAATCTAACATACGGAGGCTGGTAACAAAGGTGTCAAGTTTACTGATCTATTCAATTTATATTATCAATATCACTGTGAATGATGCGGCAACAAGTGGCAATGTATTCATATAAAAATACTGTTTTTCATTTATCTATTTGCATTAAGCAATAAATACAAACATTTGTGTTTTGTTATTTGTAGCATTCAAATTAGCAACACATTTTTTACAAATTTAAAACATTTCAAGCAATAAAAACAGTATATTATGTTTTTGTTAAATGTTTCACTTGGTACTAATAACAAAATAAACTTAATTTAAAATTATATTATACACTGATGTCTGTTAAACTAAACACTTATAACTTGTGGTTGGTAAAAGAAAACAGAAAATTTTAAAAAATCAACAGTTTTCTTAGCTGTATAGACCATAAAATAATTCTGAAAGCAATTGTTATTTGCATTAACATGTTCAAGTAGTCTTTCAACTTGTACTGTGTGTATATATATGAATTTTTTTTACTAGATAGGAGACTGACGGACTTACCTAATGGCGATAGTCCAAAACTGCAATCTCTTGGAAATAAATAAATAGACACATATAAAAACATATCACACTATTGAAATATTTCGATCATACAATGATCTTTTTCGATCAAAAAAGAGAAGAATAAAAGACTGAAGTGAACCACGGATGCGTATAAACGATTAAATATCCAAATGTCACAGATTTATAGTTTATGGTGGTACTACTATATGTTATTTGTATAAATACTGATTAATTTAAACCAGATATTAATAGTCTGTCAGAAGGAAGGTAAATGGAGTTGTTAAAATGGCAGAAGTTGGGGGGAAGGTAAAAGGAGTTATCTAAATTAATCAATATTTATAGATATAACATATAGTACTACACCATAAACTATAAATTGTGCATCTGTGACATTTGGATATTTATTCTTTTATAGGCATCTGTGGTCCACTTGAGTCTTTATTTTTTTGATTGATAAAGATCATTGTATGATCAACATATTTTTATTATGTGTCTATTTATTTATTTAAAATAGATTGCAGTTTTGGACTATTACCACTAGGTAAGTATATCAGTCTCCTATCTAGTCCAAAAATTCCTAGAGCTTTAGGCTCTACAACTAACCCTATATATATATATATATATATATATATATATATATATATATATATATATATATATATATATATATATATATATATATATATAGCGGTTTAAAGTTTTTACTTTGTACATATTGAACTAATGATATTTCACATCAAGATTATACATCACATTTTTACTTTAACCAAACACCGCTGCTGCAATATCAGGCAGTTTAAAACTTCTTATTGATGGTCTGCGTATTTGTTGAGGTGGCGGAGGAGGGATCAGACTAGTTGGGAGAAATTCTCTTCCACGCCCGGCAAGCGCTATAGAAGCAGGTCTTTTCGTAGTGAGTGATACGATGTCTTCAAGAGCTTCTAGTGTAGGCCCAGGGGAAGAAAGAAGTAGGTTGGCACATTGGGCAGCACATACTTCGTCGCGCAAAATCGCATCTCTTCCTGCTTCACGTAAAAGTTGAGAACAATCTGTGACTCGTAGTGAAGCGCATTGGGCCTACAATAATAAACAAACATAATGTGAGCTTCTCCAGTAAACTCAGATGGTGTTCATGAATAAATCACTAAATCTTGACTATATTCTATTAACTCATTAAACTAGCTGTCTCTTGAGGTTGGGATCCTTATACCTTGATAAATATTCAAGTAACAAGCTATGTATTTTTTTGAGCCAGCAATAATTTGAAGAAAAATTATCATAGAATTCCTTAGTAAAGCATTTGAAAAATAAATGTCAAGTCAACCTATAATGTATCTGTAACAGTTCTGCCTCAGTAAATTACATTACAAAGGATATGAATTGTACATAGAGTCTCATATACATAATGTATTGTAGGGTTAACTGCCATCATACGAATAAAATGGCTTATTCTCCATTTGGGTTCTGGTCCTACAATGTGATAACAATTCCCTGCATCAGTAATTGATAACTTATTTGTAAAAAAAGTAACACAAAAACCAACAAGAGCTATGAAAACCACACTAATATTTTTACTAATATAAATTGTAGTAAATCTGGACTTACTCCCTTAAAGTTTTGGGGTTGTATATCTTGAGGCTTTCTTTAGTAATATATACATATTGTTTACACTAGGCAAAAACACTACCTACTGAGGTGTCTCAGTTTTGTACTAGATCAGAGCATTGTTCAGTGATGTGTTGTAATTTATTGAGTGGTTCAAATATAGTGTTTGATTGTGAATGTGTTTTGCTTTGAAGTTTTCTCTTGTGCTTGGTTTATTGCTTTTCTTGGAGAATTTTTAGATTAGTGTCAATGTTGGTGTATGTGTGTGAAAATCAAATACAAAGACGCCTTTAATATCTATAACGAAAATAAACATGACAGGGCAGGAGTATACAACAAGTGTCCTAGCTTCTACATAGGCCACACAGGGAGAAACTTCACCACACTCTACACACATACACCAACTACACATTACAACAACACATCACAGACTAACAATAATACAACACACCTGAGCAACAGTCTTGCCCGTAACTTATAGTGAACAATGCAATGATCTAGTGCTACATGCATCTGCTGAAAGACATCAGTAAGTAGTGGTTTTGTGACAAGTGTAAAAAAAAAATATAAATAAAACCTCAAGATGTACATTAAGAGAATTGCGTCTGCTGAAAACCATTAATAACTAGTTCAATGGGTTTAGCTTCTAACAGCAGCAATTTTAACAATAAATTGAACTCAAACGATTACCAATACTGAGTTAATTTTAATATTACAAAGCAACGTCTCGGTCACATTTTTGGTGGCCCTTTTCAAGCTTTAAAGCTTGATCTTGCAATTTTATTGTGCATCTAATTTTTAAATTATAACTATCATTGTTTTATGTTTGTAGATTTTAAAGCTTGAAAAGGACCACGTAAAAATGTGGCAGAAACGTAGCTTTGTAATATTAAAATAATAAACTTGGCATTGATCATCGTTTGAGTTCAATACATTATTAATAACTAGTGTTTTTTTACCAATATGTGAATAGGTGTGACTCACAGCATTGAACAATGTGCTGACCTAGTGCAAAACACGTCTGCTGAAAAATATCAGTAAATAGTGGTTTTTTCCCCAAGTTAATACTAAAAGTGTAAAGATATTATATATATTTGCATTTACAAGATCGAAATTCGTATGAGTTATTAGGAGGAAAGAAATCTTTAAAATAACCACAATTACAACAATATGGATACAACTTTCAGGAATTAAGCACTCATTTTGGGTTACTCTTATTTTTATTGGCAAATTTATTACTAAATCATAAAAGTAATAAAACATACAGAAACAAAAAGAATTAACGATTTATTTTATACTACGTTTGTGATATACTTACACCTTCATTGGTGCAAACACAGCTTGTACAGGGAGTTGGCAATGCAGTATCTCCAACAGGAACTATTCTGCCTGCAATCTGGCAACCTTGTTCTGTATTCTCTCGCCATGCGTTTAAATCTATTGCCGGTAAGGAACGACAGGGTAGTCTTGGATTCCTGTACAATTATTACTTTTTAAACTAGATTTTGGAATTTTGAAGTTCTAGTTGTATTATATGAACCAAGTATAATAATCTTCCCAGTAAAAAAATAATTTTTTTGAACTAGTGTTTAGGGGTGGGGTCAATAGAAATACCAAGATTTAGCTGATACATATGTATAACAATTAGATTCATATTATAACTTAGATAAAGAATCATTATATGTGAAACTTTGTAGTACCTAAGCAGCTCCCAGCTTTTACATTATCCGATTAGTTGACCACACCATTATTATAGCAAACAATTTGAACAATTATTAAAGTAACTTTAACAATATAAACGTAACATATTACAGATATTTCCCATTAATGTTTATTTAAGATCTAGACACAATATTAAAATTTAGACTCATAAATTAGACAAAATTAAAAACCAAACCATTTTGTTCAAATTAGTAACTGACAATTTGTCAAGTAAAGGAATAAACTATTAAAGTTAAGTTGCTGAAACTATGCTAGTACATCAGTGTACATAAAACAAAGGTTAATTTGATCAGACATTAATGATATGCAAAATAGATTCCCTAAAATCTATTAGAATAATAACAATAATTCTATTCGGGACTTTAGGGCAGTTACACACAATCACTCTGATTAATTCATAATTTTCCAAGTCATTTAGTCCAAATTTTGGGATTTGCTCTTCACAAGTTCTTATTATACTGTAAAATATCTCTGGTATTAATGTTTCAAGATAACCTGTGTCTATCCAGAAATACAGTAAAACTCCCATTATTCGAATTTGGACTATCGAAATCGCTTTCATATTTTCAGAATAAAATAAAGCGGAGACATACTGCGATTTCCAAAATAATAATTATGTCTACATATGTGCTATTGGAAATTTCTCTGAGAAGCTAGTGCATTGGCAACACAAACATTATTTGGACTCTGAGTCACCGTCTCGGTAAAATTCTGTATAGTTGACTGTCATCCGTTACCAGATGCCCGGCGTAACTGTTACTATTCGTTTTGATTGGTCATTGTGGCTTTGATTTGGTTGGTCTGTTGTTTTGATTTTGAGTGTGATTTGTTGTTCACCATGGCTTCTAATTGCAAACGGGTTGTCTTATTGTTAACGGATGAACTATTTATAGATCAATCAGATAAAGGAGTTACGGTTGAACAGTTGGCTGGGACTTACAGTGTTGGACAATCGTCAACTATTACACACATTAAAAGGGCAAACCTATTCAGTACTTTTAAACTTCGTGTCAGTGCTTGAAAATGAAGATGAAAGCTCTTCAGAAAATCAATAAAAGCAGCAAAACACAAAGAATTAGAAAATGCTGTTTTCAAGTGGCTATTGCAACAACGTTCTGTGGGAAATTTAATTTTTGGTCTGATTCTTTATGAAAAAGTTAAGATCTTAGTTCAGACAAAAATATTAAACTATAAAAAAATATAGTTTTTGTCTCCTATTTGTGACAATACATTCAGTAGTTAATTTGGTCTATCCTTTTTCAAATAAAATCCAACTATCCATATTGGGTCAGGTCCAATTGATTCAGATAATTGGGGTTTTACTCTATATTATTTGTATCTCTAGGTACCATTCTTCTGAGTGTTATTTCATTTAGCTAGTCTTGGTTAATTTCATGTAATACAGCTGTTGTTTTAACTGCTTCTATTACTATTTCAAAGATCTCTGTTATTTGCCATTTTCCTTCTGTGATGCCATGGCGTATGATTTTTCTAGGTTGTTTGCAGATTTTTAGAGAAATAATGAAGATTACCACCACATGATGTATTTCGGGTAATGCAAAATGACATTTAACACTGAGCATAAAGTTCTAGCGTAGAAAACAGCGTCCATCAATACAAAACATGATGTTAATATTATGCTACTGAAAAAGTAGATTATCCTTATTGAAAAATCTCAAATACCATTTCCTTTGCTTATACTTAACACTATTGCTATTGGAAAACACTGCCTCGCTTTGGTTGAAGTTTCTGATGAAATGATGAACATTTTATCTGCAAAAGGACTTAGCTAACGCTAA
The DNA here is from genome assembly GCA_036971475.1 of Prosapia bicincta. Classification (NCBI taxonomy): domain Eukaryota; kingdom Metazoa; phylum Arthropoda; class Insecta; order Hemiptera; family Cercopidae; genus Prosapia; species Prosapia bicincta. The sequence goes on along the minus strand of JBAIZL010000002.1, from coordinate 323,101,059 downwards.
AATTTTTTAGTTTTTTGTAAAAATGATTCAGTGTTACTTTTGTCAATATAATTTCACATATATACCTAAAATTGTATTCTTAGGAGGATTATTACTATTACAACATTTTTGTTCTAAATGCTTAGTAAAGTAATTTTAGGCGAATGTCCTTGACAATACATTTTTAGCAGTAAAGCTTTTTTTGTAAACATAATTTATGGTTCAGAAGACCTTGAAATAAAAACTCTTTAAAAGTATTACAGTTTAAAAATATTTTACATTTGATGTTTATATTTGTTAAATATTGCTCTTCAACTTACCCAAAATCAGTTGGCTGGTCAAACACGGATCTCTGTATATCCCCAGGAATGTCCAAGTTATCACACAACGTCTTGGCTAGAGTGGCCTTCTTGATTTCAGCTAATTGAGGCTCTGTAAACCTCACAATTGGATCACCACTCTCGTACCTGAAAGTTAGATATTTGGTAAAATATGTACTTGAGTTTTGTGTACAAAATTAGATGCAGAGAAATGTATAAAGGAATTAATAAACAAAATATGTTTACTTTAAGTAGTTATTACGTAACTAAGTGAATACTTTAGAATTTACTCGCTGTCACATTTCGAAGCAATCGTTTCATTTACAAAGCTGACAAGTCATCAAGTAAGTTCAAAAGTATTCTCTTAGATACGCAATAATTACTTACAGTTTAATCAGGGAATTCTAAAATACAACAAGCAACCTTAAAATATTTTTATAAAACAGATATTTGCTATTGCTATTTTAGATTCAGATGTATAGATATACAATAAAATCTCGACACTCTGGTAATTCCTGTTACGGCTACAGCTTAAGCTTTCAGATTGAAGGGGGTCTGATTAGTGTGAATTGTAAATGATCAGTTATCAGTTAGTTGACTATATAAAAACAATATGGCCTTAAACATAGTGTATTTCTTGTAAACTGAAAGACAATTCTAGGGTGCAAGCTAGTTTTGGAAGATTTCTATACAAAAATGTAATACACATTTATGAAATATCTAGATAGATGCTAGTAAGGGGTTCTTTTGGCACTCTGCATAAATATTACAACTATAGAAATACAAAAAAATACAAATCAATTTTAAGAAAACATGTTAAAAATTCAAAGAACATATCAGATCATATAATGGAAAAAAGGTCTCAATGGAATCACCCCAAAAATAGTAGAAAAAATCATTGTGGGATTAATACACTATAAAAATAAAGATAAATGCCTATTTTGAAGTGATGCAAAAAGACGAAGAATTGAAATGAAAACTTAATAAATTATGAATTACATCAAGCATACTAGTATTTATATTTCAAGCATACTCAAATCATCCTTACTAAACTTTAGAAAAAAATTTATATAAGAGACTGGCGTCAAACTTGTTTACATGTTAACATCCAATAGGGCAGACATAAGTAATAATGAGCCATAAACAAACATTTAGAATTCCAGTTGAATTAACTAAACATACATATTAAAATTAAATAGGGTTTTAGAAAAAAAATAATTAATAATAAAAGAATTACAGTTATGTAAACAGTGAAAAACAAAATTAAATTTAATTGTTTTGGAAAATGTTTGTAATGTAGAGTTTAGTTAGCTTAAGGTATGAAAACTCTTCACATTTTACTAGTTAGGGTTTAAATTTTATAGAAATAAAAATATTGAATTGAGAGTCAAGTATTGTCATTTATTTTTTTAGCGGCAATGTTTTGAGATAAATGGCCTTGGAGTTAGTAGGACTGCTCTCAATTGGAAGTGTGTTGACAACCAAGAGCTAACTCATGGCTCAGATTCATCTGCTTTTTCTATGTTATAGTTTAGGCCCAAAGGAAGGACTCTGGTGTCTTTCTGCAGTTGTCAATCCGCATTGAACAATGCAGACTTACACGGAAGTATGAATGACTTTAAGAATATAGTTAAAAAATAAGTATGAAGACAGGAACTGGCCCAATGTAGCCAAAGGAAATATAACATGTAATGAGTTACACAAAAAAAGATGATAAATGAAAAATTCACAAAAAACATGTAGATAATGATGATCTAGATAGTATGAAAGAGTTTACATATGTAAATACTGAACATAAAGAAGACTGGCATGAAAGTGCAGAAAAAACCAGGATCCTTTGGCCCTAAAAACTCTTTGTTAAAACAAAATTAAAATAATGCAAATGACTGTGCTAATTTTAATATTACAGAAACAACTAAATAGAGTTTAATTTCTTTCCACAAAATAATGTTCTTAAATATCATAAACTATGGTCATTAAGCTGTGATGCCTTAAACAAATTTATTCCCTGGAAAAATACAGCCCAAAGAGGGTTACATCTCAGCAAGTTAAGTTTTTTTAAAAAACAAACAGTGACTGGTTCTCTGGTAGAATTTGGCAAGCCAAGCACAGATACTGACTCTGGTCAGAATTGCTTGTGTCAAATTCTTACCTGTACAGGTCAGTTTACAGGTGTGTAGATCCATATTTTAAAGCAGCCAAGCAGATGTGCCATGCTGGTAAGTTTGACCATCGAAGTGTGTGAATGCGTGGTGTGTGTGTCTGTGTGTAGGTAACTCAACATCATATTGGCAAACACAGGTCCTACCTTAGTGAACTAAACAGAATTGTTTATAATAGTAATTGCATAAGTCTAAAGAGAGGAGCTTAAGGAAGGATATATGTTATCTAGACAAGTTTCATGTAAAGAGGATCAATGGAGGTAAACCTATGACGAAAGTATGGTCAAGACATATAACTCTAACAATACTTACCAAAACCTATCACACTGCCTGAGCTGCCTAAACTGTAGCCCAATAATACAGGCAAATGTGGGCCCTACCAGTCCTCCTTGTACTGCTCTCTCACTTAGCCCAGCGGGAAACAAGTCTACATCATTCACACTCGGGTAGATACGACGCAAGCGTGCAATTACTTCTGATGGTAACTCTCTGCTTAGATCTTCCCAAGTAGTAGCACGCTTCATGCCACAAAGAGTTCTGTAGTCATTGTAAGGTGGAATGCCGTGATCTCGTCCTAAACAGAAAATATTAAAAAAGCTTCTTTTGATACCAATCTGATGTGGAAATTAACAGGTTTTTTTTAAATACCCTTATCCATTTCAATTAGTTTCTGATTTGTTTTACTGAAATCAGAAAGTTCTATATTAATTTCTTAAATCAAATGTTTGAAGGAGTTTCATACGTGTTTATATTTGTAAAAACGTGGAACAGATTTGTGAAAAAAAAATGTAAAGGGTCCTTGGAAATACATAACAAAGACTACACAGCTTGATTTTACTAATTTTATAAAAAAAAAAAAACAACAGCAACAAAGTAACGTTCCCTTTGTAACAAAGAATCTTACCTAAATATCTATGGGGAGATGATTGCAAATGAATAATTATACTGTCATTTTAAACAATAAACATTCAATAAATTTGGACAGTGTGGAAATGTGTCATCAATAGATTTTATCGGCAGAAAAGTGAACAGGAGGAAAGGAATGCGAGTAGTTGTTTGGAAATCTTGTTGCTGTTCATGACGAGCAGGTTGTTAATTCTTATTACACTTTTGCTACTACTTGCGACCAGACTTTTTGTCAACTAAAAGTTGTTGAATTGTTAACTTACACTTGGAGGAAACATTTTCGTCTTACGACTTCTTCAGCCTCGTATTTTTGCCGCTAGGAATGCTGCAGTTGTGCTCCCTTAGTACCATTATTTTGAAAGTTAGAAGTGATGTGATCGAAGAGTATGTGTGATCTGAGCCGTGTTTGTTCATTTAAGATGTCATTTTTATGTGTGTTGCTATGTCTATATACTTCATACTATTCTAGTGTGTTTAATTTATTGTTGCATGTGTTAAGGATGCTCATGTTATTTTCCATACTTTTGCATGAATGTTTTGTGTCAATGAGGTGATTTGCGAAGGTGGATTCAATAGTAGTTTGCAGTGCGCTTTTGTATTCTTTATATCTTTCAGCAAAAGATTTTCCTGTTTGTCCAATATAGAACTGTTGGACTTTAGTTTGTATACTCCTAGGTTATTGTATGTGTTGGTATTGTTATTAATGCTGTGTCTGATAGCTGTTTGGCTTTTATTTGTTCTGTAAGCTACATTGTATCCTGCTTCTTTGAATTGGTGTGCTATTTTATTTGTGAGTTTGTTTATGTATGTGAGGGTGATGAATTTGTCAAATTTGTTGAATCACCCGTGATTCGACAATGGTCAAGTGTGACCGAAAGGTGCCTCATCACATAAGGTAAAATTATTGCACTTAGTGGTGGAAAATATTATTGACAATTAATAATAACTTCTTATATATATATATATATATATATATATATATATATATATATATATATATATATATATATATATGGTGACATAAAATAATTTTCATAAACAAGAATATACGAATATTACTTCATTTTATTGTTCATTGAAGCTTTTCGCTAATTTACATTATTAGCATTTTCAAAATATATGAATCACTGTCCAGTTATGTGACCAGAGTAAGACTGTTCCAGTCCAGTAAGAACAGTCTTACTCTGGTCACATAACTGGACAGTGATTCATATATTTTGAAAATGCTAATAATGTAAATTAGCGAAAAGCTTCAATGAACAATAAAATGAAGTAATATTCGTATATTCTTGTTTATGAAAATTATTTTATGTCACCATACATATTCAACAAGAAAAAATAATTCATCTAAGTTTTACAATATATATATATATATATATATATATATATATATATATATATATATATATCGTGATATTTCACGTTGTCCACCATTTTTCCGTTGCACTGACTTAATGAAGTTATTATTATTACTTGTAAATAATTTTTTCCACCAGTGCAATAATTAAGTGCAATAATTTTATATGATGAGGTACCTTTCGGTCATTTGACCATTTTCGAAACACTGATTACTTTTCTTTATTTTTCTGATGTGAATGTTCGGTCAGTGATGTTGGTATTTTTTGAAGTCATAAATATGTCTTCTTGAGTCATGTGTATAATGCTTTTGAATAATACGTCGTCTGCATATGTTGTCTGTAGGCTCATTAAATTGTTGTGTATGTTTTTATAAATGTGGTATTTTTTTAGTGAGTTTAGTTCTATTTGGTTATTATTTATTTCAAGTATGGTTAGGCTGTTTTCGTGATTTGTTATTTCATGTTTATGTTATATTAGGAGCACTGTAACATATGATGTTTTTGTATTTTTATTTTTGAATGCTCTGTAATGCTCTTCAAATCTTATTTTAAATTATTATCTGCTTGTTTTTCCTATGTAAAATTCGTTGCAGTCGTTACATCTAATTTTGTAAATTCCTGATAGGTTATGTTCTTCTGTATTTGTTTTGTGGTTTATGTTATTAAGGTATTTTGTTGTTTGGAGTGTAGTATTCTTTGTTGTATACATTTGTTAATTCTTCTATTTTGTTACTGGTGTATTTATATTTTAGGTAGATTTTTTTAATTTTTATTATTTTTGTGTTCGGGTTGTAATGTTGTGTTGAGGTTTGGTTTGTTTGTAAATTTTTATTGTATATGTTTTATATAAGGTATAAGGTTTCACATTTTAATCATAGGTATATGCAATCAAGTCCAATTAAGAAGTCATAATCAAAATTTTCATTTTCCATTATGAAGACTGGAATTTTTTTTCTCAATTTTAAAAATGCTCACATCTAGCATTACTAAACCACTTGTCTTTTTAACACCATTAATAGTTTTTAAATTAGTATTATTACAATGACCGGATTTTTTAATTGTTTATTTTCAATAACCTTGAATTTATTACTGATACATTTGAGCCTGAGTCATAGATACCAAATATTTTTCTATTCAATACTAATTTTACTTTAATTAATGGCGGGACTATTAGTTTTTTTGGTTTTCACTCTGTAGTTCACATTCCAATTCTGAATTATTAATAAACCTTATCTGTTTCATTAGCATTCTTAGTTTTGAACCAGCACAATTCTTCTGGGTGATAGCGTACTCCTTTCTTTAACTTTTTGCAAATGCTACATTTTTCTTTTATCAGTTTGGTATCATCTTTTTCTTTATAATTTTTTTTTTTATAACTAGATGTTCAAACTTTCCAAGTTCATTAAATAAGTCCTTTGTTTTCCAAAATTTCATCTTTATTGATCCTACCTGTTATAAACTCTGACAAACCTGCAGCATGATATCTATTAAGGTTCCTTGATCTATTGTTTTTCTTATTTCGAGTAAAAGTTTTTCTTTTTTTACAGCATATTCTAATAAGGATCCTGCTTGATATTTAAATGATAAAGCAAATCTGCTAGTAGTCCAGCCTGTATTAGCGAAGATTAGTAAAACGTTTGATTTCCATTCCGCCCATTCAGATTGCAAAGGGCTTTATCATCATGGAAGAATACCAATCAGTACATGATTTTTCTAGAAATAATCTGAAGATTTCAATTCTATCTTCATTTTCTACTATATCAAACCGTTTACATTCCTTTTCAAATACTTCCATCCAATGATACGTGTTTGTAGTTTTACCATAAAATTTCTCAAGTACAAACTTTTCGTTTAATTTTTTTGTACTTTGTTTTTCTTTTTTCTGTTGACTGAACTAATTTTTCCAAAATCTTTACTATGGGTTCCCCTGAATCTGTTACGTTGGCAATGGCCAATCATTCTTGGGTAACTTCTTCTAAGAATTGGTCTTGAAAAACCATATTACCATCTTCATCAAAGTTTATAATATATCTTGTGTTGTTTTTATCCACACACTTTGTGTTTGATGTCTTCTCTTTAATGTGTTTTTCACTGTAGTATATGCGTTAGTGTTGAGGACATGTTTGTGAAGTAATGCTGCCTGATGTTCGTCTGGAATCAGGAATGTTTTGTCATCTTGTGTGAAAATTGAGGTTATGGCAATATAGTTAGACTTTCCGTCTGCTGTCGGTTTTGCTTGAAACGTAAATTTTAATTTTTCCATTTTCTGACAAAGAAATGTCGTTTTATAATGGTCTTTTATTATTTGCAACAGCAATTAAAATAAAGAACACAACTGAGTTTCTCTGTACAAGTATGTATGTTTATTCCAACTATCATGTTCCACAGATTTGTATGTTGTATACCTGTGAACGGAGAAACGATATTTAATGTTCTTAATTATTTTAATTTATATTATTGTGTCGGAACAGCGTTCACTCAATGTTATCTATTATTTTTAATAAATCAACATTTCACGTAACAACCATATTTCAAGTTTTCTGACAACAAACAAAAAATGCTAAATTACCAACAGCTGAAAATCTTTCTAAAAATAACAACAGCTGATGCTTGCAACGCGGCAAAATTCAAAACAAGAAAATTATATTTAATATTTTTCTTGTATATATATATATATATAGATTTTTTGGACTAGGAGACTGACAGACTTACCTTGGTAAGAGTCCACTCTGTAGTCTTGAAATATAATATGCATTATTTTATTTCATTCTCTCATATTTCTTTTTGTGTTTTCTCTTCGATTGACAAAGACCACTGTGTGGTTGAAATATATCATTGTTTAAGTGCTTTTATGTGTTTCTATTTCAAGACTACAGAGTGGACTCTTACCAAGGTAAGTCTGTCAGTCTCCTAGTCCAAAAAATCTAAATAATTTTTACCAACCAAAACTAACCTAAAATTAAATAAACAAATAAATATATATATATATATATATATATATATATATATATATATATATATATATTGATACGGAACCTATTTTTGTACTTAGATACAACAGGGGAACAAAAAATAAGTACACATTATTTAAAAATAGGCTTCAAATATTTTGGAAATTCTCTGGGAAAATGCTGATATTGTGGCCATTGGAGGTCTCTTGTTTGTCATCGTCGGAGCTGTCAGACCTATCCTCGGTGCCATTTTTGTTGTCAGGGTAGACATTCTCTAATAATTCAACCTCATTAACCATATTCATTGTACAAAATATATTAAACACAACTATAACACACTTCAAGTAACACTAATACGATAACACAGTCCCCAATCTGACAGCAACGGTGAAACAAAAAACGAAAAGCACCGAAATGTTCACAAAGACTGGCACAATAACTGATAAGCGATACAATGTGTCCCGGCAATGGCTAACTTCACACATAACCAATGAATTGAGAGTGAACGTGGGGCGTACATGAACGCCTTATCGCCACGGGTGCCAGTAGGGCAAGGGCGTTCATGGACGCTCACCGCACTCAATGTGTTAAGTAACTAAATGAAAACTATTTAAAATTAAATAACTAAATGGAAACTTACTTGCTGACGTGTTTGGAAACCCACCAACAAGCAAGTGATAGTTTATAATTGGTTACTCAAATAATTACATATGATTTATTCAGTGAATTCAAGACCATTTTACAAGCAACATTAATTGAAATCAGATTAAATATAATTGTATCACTTCTAGTACATTTATTTTATTACCTCTTTGAACATTTAAAGCAGGTAGATCCATGCCTGAGTGTGGAATCCTTCTTTCTTCAAAGAGATGATTGGTGATTTCTCCTGTGATAAACTGATCCAAATCCTCCATTGGAGTTGAGACTAGACCTCGGATAAGCTCATCTATCATGTAGCGCTAGACATTTTTGTCATTAAACATCAATGTTTGTCAATCACTTGACATAATAAATAACATAACAGTTAATAGAGAAATAAATGATCTTAAGAAGATTGCATTACTTAGTGATTTATTTTTAGGGTTTATTAAGTTTTTATACATTATATTAATAAAAATATAATTGCTCTAGCAATTATTATTAAATTATAACTAATCGGATGATCAAACACCTGTTATCAAAACCCATGCCACAGTTAAACTACTGTAAAGTTCATCTATTTACTTACTCTTAGCTTCTATTTATGCTAACAGTATAAAAAAACGTAATTAATATTATTGTTGACTTCAATCAAGAAATATCTACTAATTTCCTTGAAATTTTGAAATATTTTTTTACACAATAATCCTAATACTCTATTAATTCTGACAATTTCATAAATATGTTCTACAGAGAACATAAACCAAATGGACAACTTGATAGCTATTCATATCAAATTTTGTTCACGACATTCCACAAAATTAAAATACTAACTGTAAAAGCAAACCTTCAGAATGTTAAAAACCTCCACAAAAAATCTCACACCCTCATCATAGGATAGTTCTCAGCCTATCACCTTTATTTTCATAAAGACGAATGACCTTTTTACCAATAATATTTATTATTATCTTTGTGTATTATAGATTTCTGCTATTCCTTAGCACTCTTAGATTTCGTATGCACTTCTTGTTGGCGTATGGAAAATCCCCGACCATCAAAAAATATTTTGAACAAAATTTATAGTCAGAATAAAAATATAAAACTAGTAAATAATAATCCTTGACTGTCCATTATAAGGCATTCAAGAGGTAACAGAAAATTCAATATTTATATAACCATGTTTACTTATTTTAGACCTAAATACAAAATAATTTACTTTCTAAATCACACAGTACCTGAAAACATGACTCCTTACCTTCTAATCTCTACACTTTAAATCTGTCAAAGTTTGAAGTGACTAATAAACACTACTCCATTGATGTGTTATAACCACGTATTCCATAAAAACAGTTTTTTTACAAATATATTGCTAAATACATTATTTATCAACTGACCTGATTAATAACATCAGGATTGAAGAACACATCTCGAAGAAGTATGGCTGGGGTGACAGCTTGATAGTTGGCACTCATCCTAGGCAGATGTGGTCGTAACAAGCTGTGGCCGATACGGTATGCAGCTGCAGCAAATTCCGTCACGATATTAGGGTTGCATGAACTGCTATAACCTAAGAAAGATAATGCCAATGCAATAGCTATAGCTGTTTGTATACCTATAATATTATAAAAACACAACTAGCCCTTGATACTCTGATAGTGGTAAGATCCGAAACAAATCACAGAGTCTGGCCAAAAGTGATTAAACAGAGCAGATTTAACCAGAACTAGTCCAACCCAACTGGAAGAATTAAATATACATCTAACACTACAAAGCGTTACATCCATACAATGTCTATGTCCCTCAGGAGGGAAATGTATAGTTTTGTTTGAAAGTCTTTAGGATGTGTTATATCTGACTAGGATGTCTATACTCCCAACCACAGTTTCTTCAACTGTGACTTACTAGATATAATCTTTGGGTTCTGTAGAGAATGAAAAAAACAAGAACCTAAAGTTTCTCATTTACTCTAAATGAAAACTAAAAACAATGACAATTTGCCAAAATCTATGTTTATAAGAACAAATAAACAACAGTTTTTGGTGTGCAACAGTGTTTCTTTTTATCATACAGTTTTTGAAAATGTACTTAGTCTAAAGACTAATATATAATAAAATGTGTGTAAATATGAAAGATTAAATTGGAACATATTGGGCGTCAAAGAAATGTAAGGATAGTTTGTGCAGAAGTGACAAGTGAGTGGGAGAATAAGGCCAGCAGTGGAAGGGATGCTAATGTTGATGCTTGCATTGGCTTAATCTGCGCCAGCTGTCATATTTAACAAATCATACCACTTACGATATGTTTTGAAATACGTTATAATAATGCATTTCATATGACTTCTGAGCTCCACTATTTTGCCAAACCTACTTGTCTTCGGTTGAGGCATCATTCGTATTGTTAAATACTATAGACTAATCACTGCCAAACCTACTAAAATGATAACAGAATTGTTTACTGTATTAAGCATTCTGGTGAGTCCTCTATCAAATCCCCCCTCCACTGCCGTACTACCTACACCACTATTTCTCCCCCACCCGATCCTCCCTGCTGTACTAGCTACACCACTATGTCTCCCCCACCAAATTCCCCCTCCACTGCCGTATTACCTACACCACTATTTCTCCCCCACCAAATCCCCCCTCCATTGCCATATTACATACACCATTACTTCTCCCCCCACCAAATCCCCCTCCACTGCCATACTACCTACACCACTATTTCTCCCCCACCCGATCCCCCCTGCTGTACTAGCTACACCACTATGTCTCCCCTCCACTGCCGTACTACCTACACCACTATTTCTCCCCAACCAAATCCCCCCTCCATTGCCATATTACATACACCACTATTTCTCCCCCCCACCAAATCCCCCTCCCTGCCATACTAGCTACACCACTATTCCCCCAATCTCCCCTCCACTGCCATACTACCTACACCACAATTTTATCCCATCAAATCCCCCTTCCCTGCCAAACTACCTACACCACTATCCCCCCCCAAATCTTCCTTCCCCTGCCAAACTACCTACACCACTATTTCTCCCCCCCTCTGCCATACTAGCTACACCACTATTCCCCCCTGCCATACACTAGCTATACCACTATTTCTCCCCCCACCATAATCTCCCCTCCACTGCCATGCTCCCTGCTCCACTATTTCCCCCTACCAAATCCCCTCCCCTGCCGAACTACCTACACCACTATTTCTTCCCCCACCAAATCCCCCTCCCCTGCCATACTACCTACACCACCATTTCTCCCCCTACCAAATCTGTCTATTAAATTTACAAAACATGACTGCCTGTATAATCATTATTTGTCTAAAAAACTTAGAAAAAACTCAAATATATTTGAATTCTATTAATCAGCTATAAAATAAATAACAGAAATGTGCACTAGCCTAGCAAGTAAGTAATTTTTACAAATACCAAAAACAAAATTTGAATGAAGCAGAGACAATTTTGAAGCATAATTACTTCATAAAATTTTTGAGACAAATAGAATGAATATAGCTATTTATCTATATACTTTTTTTTTAATCAAAATAAAGTAAAAATGTCTAATTTAAAATAGATCTAAGTTGATTTCTAAAAAAAAAACATGGTATTCCACATCACAAATTAGATGTATGTATGTATAACAAAAAATCTTAAAAATTTACCACATGAAAAGCATTATTATAATTTTATTCACTTTAAATTCTATTTATTTATGGTTGTTAAAACAAAAATGGGATAAGGAAATGAAAACTAACTAGATTTTCACAGTCATTCCCATGAATTTACTTTCATTTAATTGTAATAATTTAATTTCATCTTATATGGGATATATCATTAAATATTAATGAAATCATCCACATATGTCATTTCTCACTTTTATAATAGCCTTGAGGTGTGAGACGCAGACCATACAAATCAACAGCTCCCCATCCTAGGAGGCGAGGTAAGAACTCATTGTAAGTAACATGTTGATAGGCAGCGACAGTGATCCTTCTTGCTGTCTGATACAATTTCTCATCCCCCCAGTGAGGGTTGATTTCCCGAAGGCCGTGAACAATATTGTTGTGTTGTCGCATGTAGATGGTGTGAATGGCTGTTAAAGCTGCTTGCTCGCTAGCCCGTCCATCACCTAATTCACAATACTCTTATTATTTATTTATAAATAATAACCTTCTAATGTTATTTATTATTTATCAGCTATCTGTTATTGTTTATAAAAATATAATTCAGTATTTAAAGAATTACAGTATTTATATTACAATTAAAAATTCAGAGACTCAAGAAATAAAGGTCAAATACCGTTATAACGAATACCAATATAATAAAATTTACAGTATAGTAATTTTTCTTTCCTATTTTGTTTGGCTCACATAAAAAGATAAGTTTCAATGTGACATAATATTTTTACACTACAAAAATATAATTACGGGTTCTATAAGGTCATGTTTTGCTGTATTTGAAAGAAACCATAAATTACTAACATTTTAAAGAACACAGCAAACATTTGATCGCATGAAATAACAGATTGCTAGAAGGAATGCAGCAAACATCTGATTGCATGAGCTAACAGATTGCTAGAAGGAATGCAGCAAACATCTGATTGCATGAGCTAACAGATTGCTAGAAAGAATGCAGCAAACATCTGATTGCATGAGCTAACAGATTGCTAGAAGGAATGCAGCAAACATCTGATTGCATGAGATAACAGATTTCTAGAAGGATTGCAGCAGACATCTGATTGCATGAGATAGCAGATTGCTAGCAGCAAACATCTGATTGCTAGAACTGCACTCTCAACATGTATGGGTGATCACCTCTCCTCAGCCAAGGGCTAAATGTTAGTTTCTCGCTACCATTTGCAGCATCCTGAAGTTAACAGCATGGAATCGTGTTTTGCCTTGTAGTACAGTAGGTTTAAGTGCCTGTTGTACTATATTTTAGTGAATCAGTTCATAGTGGAGGAACAAGGATGAAAAGGCTTCAGTTTGCTATCAAAGATAAACTTGACATAATAAAGTGTATATGTATATAAAGATTTTGCAATTGCACCACGTCTACTTTATTTATAATTTTGAAAGACTGTACAAAAATAAAAAATGCGTCATCTAACTGTGCCTATTCACAGAAAATTCACAGTGCATGGCATGATTATTTTAACAAGGCAATTTATTTGTGGTTTGTTGAGGTTAGGTCTAACAATGCGCCAATTAGTAGACCTAGGGCACATTGGCTCACATGGATCCGTACATCCTGGTGTTTGATTCATGATTTTTTACCATACACACATTTTTCTACTTAAATCACACAGATTTAAACTACTGATGTTCAGAATTTACCTAAACTAATTCACTAATAAGGAATCTGTTAGCACTAGTTAATATTAAGGTGTTTATAAATCTGGATGTTAATCTTTGTAAAGTGTAAAACTACTATATCAAATAATGATCTTAAGAAATATGAAGTATTAAACTACAGCAATAAAGTGAATGCAAACAATTTACCTGCGATAAAGCAATATCCTGAGGGGGCTTTACATTCAGGGTGTGATGGGGATATAGGTAGAAGGTCTTTATCTCCATTATGTCGAACAGTTACATTCAAGCGTCCTCCGTAAGCTCTAAGGCTACGAGCTTGACAGGCGTTTTGCCCATAAATCTGTGATCCATCCAAGTAGGCTGTGTTTTGATTGACCTGTGCCCGAGCACCTGAATGAAATAGTGAACAAAAATTTTTGTTTGAGTAGCTTAAGAACACCATTAGTTAAATGAGTTTACGAGAAATAATCCTAAAAAAGTTTAAAACTGTCAGCAAACAGAATATAGTATAATTAATTGATTTAGTAAATAATTAGCTATTGAAAACTAATATTTAACATAGCATATACCAGGTATCCTAACATGCCAGCAGTGCTGTATTCCTGAAACGGAAATACAAACTGGTGATTCCCTTTGTATAATCCTCTCTAAGCTTGTCTGAGGGAACTGATTAAAATTCTAAATGCAATTCTGAAAAATATTTCCAACAGCAATGTATCTTTAAAATCAACTTGATCGAGCATTACTTTAACACGTTGACTGCCATGGCAGTCACCAGTGACCGACACTGTATTGTTACATAAGGCCGCTGCGGTCATCCATGACCGACAATGTAGACCAAACTTTAGACCATCACATAAGGCTGTCGGGCCTTGTACGATAAATTTAACAATATGAGGTGTCCGACACAGCCGCTGTGTGTGTTCATGGAATTTGACGTTCAAAAATATTGTTAATTTTGTTTCATACAACACAGCCTTTGTGTGTTCCTGGAACTTGTCGTTCGAAAAATTTTAAATTTTATTTCATACAAGATAATTATTGGGAAACTAGAAGTTCAGAATTACAAGAAAATATTAGAAAGAAATAGTTTTCATATAAACTCCTTTATAGGACTACATTACGTTTTAGAATGGTGTTATATTTTATTTGATCCTTAAAAAAATTCCCCTAAAAATCCTGAACAATTTGAAAATTAGAAACTAAAAAATTTAATTTAAAACGTCTTCCTCCAATCACATCATATAAAATTCGTAAAAACAGCTCAATTTAAAGCATACTTGTATTGAAACAATAACGTATATATATCAAATAACATAAATGTAATAATAATGTTCAGATTATATTTATATTCTAATTATTTGAGAAAAAATATTTTCAAATAAAAATAGTTAGGCTGAAAAATTAAATTGTTTATTTATAAAATACGTGAGAAAAATCTAGTAGTTATATTTATTGTTTAAAAATATCTATAATATTGTAAAAATACGTTACAGTACATATTTATACTTGAATTCATATTGCAAAAATACAATAAAAATGTTGACATTTTAAATTCATTCGTAAGATTGGCCTTGAACGAGGAATGCGTAGTAAGCTTGACAACATGACCGATTTGGTGCCTTGTAGTATAAATATTTACGCCAGGCCATGACGATCACCAGTGTCCGACTTTATAAAATAAACTAGTTAAAATGAATAAACACTCTAAAAGACAAAATATTATTGTTTTTTAATTATTTAAACAAAAAGTACAAAAAAATGTGTTTGAATGTTATTGGAAAACTGGTTGGCATTCAATGTGTTAAGGGAAATTATTTAATCATGAGATGAAAATATATATTTCCTAGAATTTTAGGTATTGTTCCCAAATCACAAATTTCATGCAACTAGACATAGGGAATATTAAGGTTTCCTATTTAGTGTTGTCCAAAAGGCATAGCTATTTTATAATACATCTCTCTCTCTCTCTCACACACACACACACACACACACTCATGCACCTACATACATCACTTACACTTTAATGTACTCTAAAGAAAATCTTACTTTGTATGTTTGTGATGTCAAGATGGTTAATTGTTCTGTTTGTTTCTGTTTCACATGTGAATTGTAAGTTTTTATTGTATACATTTAGTTTATTTAGTATTATGTGTTCGTTGTGAGTGGTAGGTTGATGACATCACATTAAATATTAACAATAATAAAATAGAAACCACAGTACATAGAAAACCAACTTCCAACAATACCACAATACACAAAATCTAACCATCCCTGGACACACAAAATTAACACTTACAGTAACATTACAAATAAAGCAATAAAATACATACAAGAAAACCAACAAAAATTAAACGAAGAAATAGATAACATTACAAAAATAGCAATAGAAAACGGATGCAACAAACACCTTATAAAAAACATATACAATAAACTTACAAAAAAATCTAACCTCAACACAACACTATAACCACAATACAAAAACAAATTTTTTTTAAAAACTACCTAAAATATAATTACACCAACAATAAAATAGAAAAAATAACAAATGTATACAATAAAGAACATTACACACTAACATCAACATACAAACCAAACTACAAAATAATAAAATACCTCAATAGCACAAACCACAAAATAAATACAGAAAAACATAACCTATCTACAAAATTACCAGTAATAACTGCAATGCATTTTACATAGGAAAAACAACTAGATCATTCAAAATAAAATTTTCAGAACATTTCAGAGCATTCAAAACTAAAAATAAAAACACATCAAATGTAGCATCAGAACATCTAATATCACATGAACATGAAATAACAAGTTACGAAAATAATGTAACCATACTTGAAATATATAATAACCCAATAGAACTAAACCAACTATAAAAATACTATATATATAAAAACAAACACAATAACCTAATTAACCAACAGACATCACACTCTTCAAAAACATCATACACAAAACACACGACAAAACGCATATGACGTCAACAAGTGACAACATCACAGACCGCAAAAAATAGAGAAAATTAATTCAATGATTCGACCATGGTCAATAGACCGAAAGGAGCCTCATCACACAAGGTAAAAATTAAATGCACTTAGTGGTGGAACTGTTTACATTTAACAATAATAATATAAACTCACTGCAATGGGATAATAATGGACTTTAAATATCACAAATATATATATATATATATATATACTTAGGTTAGTTTTGGTTGGTAAAGTTTATTTAGATTTTTTGGACTAGGAGACTGACAGGCTTACCTTGGTAAGAGTCCACACAGTAGTTTTGAAATAGAAACACATAAAAGCACTTAAACAATGATATATTTCAACCACACAGTGGTCTTTGTCAATCGAAGAGAAAACACAAAAAGCAATATGAGAGAATGAAATAAAATAAATATAAGTTGTAATCACAGATTGTGTAGAGTAGAAATCAGATGTCACAGATGTTGGGTCCATGATGTTGGTATTTGTTGACGTTACACGCATTTTCTCTTGATCTGCGTGTATGATGTTTTTATATAGTATGTTTTCTGTATATGTGGTCTGTAGGTTCATTAAATTGTTGTGTGTGGTTTTATAAATGTGGTATTTTTCTAGTGAGTTTAATTCTATTGGGTTATTATTTATTTCAAGTATGGTTAGGTTATTTTCGTAGTTTGTTATTTCATGTTTATGTGATATTAGGTGTGTTGCAACATTTGATACTTTTGTATTTTTATTTTTGAATGCTCTGTAATGTTCTTCAAATCTTATTTTTAATGATCTGGTCATTACATGTAATTTTGTAGATTCCTGATAGGTTATGTTTTTCTGTATTTGTTTTGTGGTTTGTGTTATTAAGATTTTTATTATTTGGTTTGTATGTTGGAGTGTAGTATTCTTTGTTGTATATATTTGTTAGTTTTTCTATTTTGTATTGGTGTATTTATATTTTAGGTAAATTTTTTATTATTTTTGTGTTCAGGTTGTAGTGTTGTGGTTAGGTTTTTTTGTAAATTTATTGTATATGTTTTTTATAATGTGTTTGTTGTATCCATTTTCTTTTGCTATTTTTGTAATGTTATCTAATTCTTCATTTAATTTTTGTTTGTTATTTTGTGTGTATTTTATTGCTTTATTTATCATGTTACTGTAAGTGTTAATTTTGTGTGTCCAGGGGTGGTTAGATTTGTAGTATATTGTGGTGTTGTTGGAAGTAGGTTTTCTGTGTACTGTAGTTTCTATTTTATTGCTAGAACATCTACACCAGAAAAATATCAGTGATTCGACAATGGTCAAGTGACCGAAAGGTGCCTCATCACACAAGGTAAAATCATTGCACTTAATGGTGGATAAAATTACTTACAATAGTAATATATTTATATATATATATATATATATATATATATATATATATATATATATATATATATATATATATATATATAGTTTTTGTTGGTAAAGATTATTTAGATTTTTTGGACTAGGAGACTGACAGACTTACCTTGGTAAGAGTCCACTCTGTAGTCTTGAAATAGAAACACATAAAAGCACTTAAACAATGATATATTTCAACCACACAGTGGTCTTTGTCAATCGAAGAGAAAACAAAAAGAAATATAAGAGAATGAAATAAAATAATTGTAATCACAGATTGTGTAGAGTAGAAATCAGATGTCACAGATGCACAGATTAAAGATATATATATATTGTTTCCATGAACATATGAGTGATTATAGTTTATATAAGTCTGTCAGGGGAAAAGAGATAAGGCTATTTGGAGAAAAAAAAAATGAATGGATTTATCTGATGTTGAGGTTAGGGGATTCTCTGGACTTGGTATACCACTGGTATGATAGTTCCCACCTTCTCAGTTCTGAGGGATTGCAATCAGGGGGGAGTGATTTAATTATTTTTGTGGTATAGCAGTCATCAAAAGTTGTGATGTCGTGACTCGCAGCATGTTGAGCTGTTGGTCTATCCATATTCATAATTTTAACATCATGTCTGTGGCCATTCATTCTAATATTCAGACCATCCGTGGTCAGGCCTATGTACTGTGCTGAACAAAGTTTACATTGTAGCTGGTATATGACATTTTTCGATGTACAATTATGATGACCCTGTATTTTGAAGACCATTTTTGTTGTTTGGCTGTTGAAACTATTTGCTGAGGGGTGTATTGGACATGTCTTGCATCTAGGTCTATTGCATGGGAAGGAGCCATGAGGAAGTTTGTGTGGTTTCTCTGCATCAGGGTCTGGTAGTTTAGGATGTACTAGGATGTTTTTCAAGTTGGGAGGTTGCTTGTACCAAATTTGCGGTGGATCGGTGAAAAGATTTTTGGTGTGGACGGAAGCTTGAAGAATTTTGAAGCCATCTCTCAATATCTTGTTGAGTTTATGTAGACCAGGATGGTAGTCTGTTATTAAAGACAGTTTATTTTGTTCTGTTTGTGGTTTATGGTGAACCGAGGATTGTGCTGAATGAATTTGGTTTTCAATGAGTTTTTTTGGGTATCCTCTTCTCTGGAAGGCTGTTGATATCTTTCTATTAAAATCTTCCAATTCCCTATCATTCGAACAGATTCTCTTACCCCTGATTGCTTGACTGTATGGAATGGATCGTTTTATGTTTTTTCCCCCCCAAATAGCCTTATCTCTTTTCCCCTGACAGACTTATATAAACTATAATCACTCATTTGTTCATGGAAACAATATATATATCTTTAATCTGTGCATCTGTGAAATCTGATTTCTACTCTACACAATCTGTGATTACAATTATTTTATTTCATTCTCTCATATTTCTTTTTGCGTTTTCTCTTCGATTGACAAAGACCACTGTGTGGTTGAAATATATCATTGTTTAAGTGCTTTTATGTGTTTCTATTTCAAGACTACAGAGTGGACTCTTACCAAGGTAAGTCTGTCAGTCTCCTAGTCCAATATATATATATATATATATATATATATATATATATATATATTTTTTAGGTTAGTTTTGGTTGGTAAAGATTATTTAGATTTTTTGGACTAGGAGACTGACAGACTTACCTTGGTAAGAGTCCAACCAAGGTTGGAGTGGTGGACTCTTACCAAGGTAAGTCTGTCAGTCTCCTAGTCCAAAAAATCTATATATATATATATATATATATATATATATATATATATATATATATATATATATATATATGTGTGTGTGTGTGTTATATTTAACGTTGTCAACTCTTATTCTGTTTCACTGACTCTACATAGTTATTATATGTTAATTGTAAACAATTACTCCACCATTAAGTGCAATCATTTTTACATTGAGATAAGGCACCTTTCTGTCATTTGACCATTCTCGAATCATTCAAAAGACTTTAAACAAACCATATTTGCCTAACTTTACTTTTACTAAGGGTTGGGTTGAGGGTGTAGTTTAAAATGGGAAAGATAATAAAAAAAACACAAAAGTAAAAGATGCACTTTCATTCGAAGATTACTGCTTTCCAGAATGGTTATTTAAGTAGTGTAACCATCAAGACATATGAGTTACATGGATGGTTACCAATAGTTCTGGTTACATATTATAAAACCAATTTAATTTATTACATAATCCTTTGTATATGAACAACTACATGAAAAAAAGTTTTTTTTTTTTTGTACTTTAGTGTTATAAAAGGTATAAAATACTGCTATAGGTAATGCTCATGAATTTATATGTTTTAAGCTATAAGACTAGGAATCACCATCTGAATATTTTGTAAAATTTACTGATAAATATTTTTGTTTATCACAGAAAAACTTAACTTTTTATTTTAATAATTCAAAAAATATAAACACAAAATAAACTAATACTAATAACAACAATGCTCAGTTCACAAGCCTTGAAGCAAGAGATTTTCAGTTATAATATACAACTAAGCTATCATAGTTTTGAATGTAAACTCACCTAGTCTTTGCTGTCCTGGCAATGAACGCATAAAGGGCAAACAGAATCTCTCCCCTGTTGTAATGTTTACTTGTGGATAGAATGGATCATTATTAGGGATAGGGATAGGCATACACTCTGGATGAACTGTCAACGGGGAGTCACAGGATCGGCAGTCAGGAATAGATGCAAAGAAACCTGCAAAAACGATATCACTTTTAGTTTTATTACTACACTCTAAATATTTGTGCAAAGTTTTATTCAATCTTAATATTAATACACGTAAATCAAATTAATGTTGAATTGCAAAATAAAGCAAAAAATGTGATAATTACAATAGAATTTTGTCCATTTCAATAAATTTTACGGTTCTAAACTTTGATAAACCTCTAATAATACAAAGACTAACCTCTATGTACAGGTGTAAAAGTCAAGTCGTGATCAACAAACTGAGCAAACTGCATCACCATCAAAGTGTACCTGTTATGCAGGTGACTGATGTCTGCATGGACCATGGCAGACACGAGACGAGGTGAAGGTAGCGGGACTCCTGTTACTGAAGTCTGGCGAGGAGTTGAGATTCCTAAAAGTAACAACAACAAAAATGTTTATCAAATGGTCTAGTGGAATAAGGAATTACTAAAAAACATTTTGTTATTTTACGTCTTTGGGTTGTTACATAGTGTACGTTTGTGTGTAGTATAGAGACAATTTTTAGGAACAGAAAAATGGTGAATTCAAATGACTGATTGAATACTGACAGATTGCTACTTTTAGTTTAAAATTCAATTCATTCAAAGCTGTACTATTTTTTTTTTTGGTAGTATTCTTTAAGAGCAAAACATTTACTTAGTCTAGATAAAATGATTCAACTTGTTTTATTTACATTGAGAATGTCTTATACCATGATACATGGCTGAACATATGCTATTGAGAAATCATATAATAGATTTCAACAATGTGAAATTAATGTATGTAGAAAAATTGCCATAAAAAGAAAACTTGCCTACAGGTTTTCTAGACAGCATGTTTGAAGAAAGAAGCCATTACCTTTGTATGAAGTAGTTAAAATAAAAAAGAAACATTGTTTTTTACACTTGTGAGTAGTGTTGACTAATACAGTAGAAGTCAATGTGACAGGGCCCCATTCAGGTAAAAAAAATTTGGATAGTTGGATTATTTTTCAATAAAAGTGAAATTATAAGTAATTACTGTATGTAACTTGCAAATTAGGAAAAAGAACGTTGTATAGTTTTATATTCTTTTCTAAGCTTTTTCACAAAGAATCTAAGCTCTTAGCAGTAATAACTTGGAGCAACTGTGGAGTAATTTTAATAATAAATAAATAAAACTTCTTAAATCACAAAGACATTTTGTTTATATCCTTATGTACAATAAGATTGCAAAGCAATTATAATCAGAGAAAATTACTACAAAGCTAACAAATTATATACAAGAGTAAAAATTTTAGTCTTGCAGTAATTTCCTCTGAAGATGATTGCTTCAAAATGTACATAAGGACATGAATAAGTGTTTTATGTTAATAGGTTTTATTTATTTATAATTAAGATTTTAGCATTTTCTTAAAGAATCAGCCCCAAACAGGATTTCCCATAAAATGTTGTTGAAAAAACGACTTGAAAATAGAATCTTCTAATTCTCTGCTTTTTGCTGCCTTCACTGATACTCTTGAAGAACTTTCATCTTTATTTTCAAGCCCTGGCACGGAGTTTATAAGAAATGTCAGAAATCATTATTTGTCCAACACTGTATATCTCAGTCAACTGTTTATTCGTGACTCCTTTATCTGATTGACCCATAATTTTTAGCTTATCTGCTAATAAGACAAGAAAAAGCTGATCACATGTAGACGGAAAATGAAATCTCATTATTTTTGAAATCGGAGTACAGTTCTGAAATTATTTTCTGAAAATCTGAAAGCGATTCCAGGGTGTCTAGTAAAATAGCTTGAAGAAATTCCCTGAATTTTCCCTGACTTTTCCAGGGTGTCTAGTAAAATAGCCTGAAGAAATTCCCTGAGTTTTCCCTGACTTTTCCTCTTTTAGATGTCTATAGAAAGCCCAGTTTACATTGGGCCCATCCATTGATATCTGAAGGATCTTGGATAAATCCAGACTTTGAAGAACGAATTGAGTAACTCTTTTGCTTTTGTGTCTGTAAGGAACACAGAACCAAAATATCGAGCTTTCACTTCATCCGTCTCTGCATCCCAATACCTAACACTCAAATCCATTTGGGCTCTTTGTGATATTTTGTTTAAACTTTCATCAAAGCCAATTACATAGTTAGAATTTGATTTTAATGATGTCAGTAACAGGTCTTTAATATAATTTGATAAACCAAATACAACACTATAGGAAATTTTATCTTTCCCCAATCTCATGTTCTGTGCAATGGTGCTATCAGAGAACATCCTTAGAAAGAGGCACACACTACCTTCTGCATTGTTTAAAGAAGTGTTGCATTACTAAATTCACGCACCATATAATCTCTGCTTCAGTCACTTCATCTTTTAGTTTATATTTATCCTAAGGAAGGAGGGGAGGTAATGACGACATCTGCATGACGCGCTTGCCCGCTACGGCAATGAAAACTGGAACCTTCCATGTTGAAATAAACAGTGTACAAATAATCACCGTCAAGTAAAACACAAATACTATCACGAGTCTAGACAAATAGCTGGCTACGAATGTTTACACAGCGTTCTTACCTGCCAGCGATCCCCACCTGTCCATATGATAACAGAACCACTGCGCACCCCAAGGCCACGGTCCAGGCTAAAACCTCCCAGCTGTACCAACTCGGACACGTTTAATATTTATTGACATAAGTCCTGAAGTCATAGCATTGGGCTTATCAAATAAATAATGGGCATCTAAATAAAGAAGTGTTATTTCCTGACTGCCCTGCCCCTAAACCGCTGGCTTACAATACCAAATATTCGAGAGCAATGGCCACTAGTTTTGTTTCTAATCAAAATAAATATTTTCCCGATTTTTTAAAATTTTCCCTGACTTTTCCCTGAATTTTCCAGAATCTTAAAATACCCTGACTTTTCCAGGTTTTCCCGGTTTTCCCTGTCACTAGACACCCTGGATTCAGACAGTGGAGGTCTGCTGTATTTTAATGTTATTTACTCTGAAGAGGATTTTCACTGTTGGCCCTAGAACTAAAGGTGAAGATATCATCTTTACAACATTCCTAGCTCATAAAAACTGTAATTTACAGAAATGTATGTTACCATTTTCATATACGGCAGGTAATAGCCGGGCAAATGTAGTGAGGCTCTTTCCCAGGTGAGGTCTTTCTGGATTGTTACAGTGTCCACTGAATGACCGGTAAGGCGAGCGAGGATCACAAGGTCCATTCTCCTCGGCACAGTCCTCATCAGAGTTCGCACTATGACTGTGCAAGTTAGGTAAAAACCCAGACACGTCCAATTCTGAGAGAAATTCTTTTCCAGGGAATTCAGGACCAAATCCAATTACATTGTCACCGGCATCTATTTGACGACGTTTACGTAGACTCTGAACTCTGGAAAATTATTTACTTGATTATAACAAATTATAACAATCAAATTTTATATGATTAGATAAGGAATGACCTTTAAAAAATAATATTACATAAATAAAAAATATACTAAGACTATTATGTTGTAATCACTTAGTATAATAATGTGAAGTGAATTATTATAGGCAACCTTCAACCAGTTTCAGGATTTTGAGATTGCTAATGGTGGTTTTGTTGAGGTCTAGAAAAAGATGATTTTATAAGATTCAATAATAGAATAAGTTGTTATTACACTTTGGCCTGCCATTTTCTACAGGGACTGCATTGCAAGGAAACTCCATTTAATTGTGTCAATACAAAGACTTTTATTAATTTGAATTCTATTAGTTTAGTGTCTCAAACAAATTGTTATAAAACTTATTCGGTGTTGTTACAAACAATGTAATGTGCAATAAAGTTAATTTTTTACAACTCAAAATCGTCAATGTTATGTTAGATTTTGTTAATATTAGTTAATTTATTAGTTTTTAGAATGAAAACCATTTATTTAATATACGATTTTAGTTATCATTTATTTAAAATATTTTAGTATTAAAATTTTTGTAACCATGATATTTTGGCATTATTAAGGTGAAACAGAATTTTATTTATATGGAAAAATTAAGATATAAATAATATACTTTTGCCAAATGTTAACCTAATGTGTTTAATAGATAAATTTGTTATTAACACTTTGGCCTGCCATTTTCTCCAGGCACTGCATTGCTAATAAATTCCATATAATATGTGTCAATATAGAGACTTTTATTTATTTAAATATTTTAAAAATTCTATTAGTTTAGTGTCTTAAGTCAGATTGTTATCAACCTTATTTGGTGTTGTTACAAACATTGTAAGAGTGCATTAAACATAATTTTTTGTAACCCAAAATTGTTTTTATGTTGTTACTATTATTTAATTTATTAAAATTTTGGAATAAAAACTATTTATTTAATATAAGAATTTTATCATTTATTTGAAACATATTTTATTATTAATATCTTATTATTATTATTGTAACCATAACATTTTGCCATTTACTAAAGTAAAACAGAATTTTATTTACATGAAAAAATTGGGATATATAGTCTACTTTTGCCAAATATTAAGCTATTGTGTTTAGTATGCAAATTCCAATAAATAGCTAGTGCCTGAGGTTAGGAAGGATAAAAAAGGCTTATTATATTACTACCCCCAAAAAACCTTTTCACTTTTACATTCATCTTCACCATGTGACTTTAACCCGCGGGGACTGACTTGACTGTCAAAAAGACCGGGTAAGTAGTTTTTCCAATAAAAATTATCTTTGTTGGGTGTTGTTAGTGTTGGCCATGGCTGTACCTCATGCACCTTTTTCCAGGAACACCATGATTCACTTCTCTTTATTCTCCAACAGCTATGTTCAGTGCAGTGAACGATTCCATAGAGGACTGATGCTTTCGACAGTGAGTCAGTAAGTGTGTTTTGGAATTGCCGGTGTATTTGCCAGTGAGTCAGTTTTCATGGTATTGAAATTGGTAACTTTGGAATAGTGAGTACTAAGTACTTTTTGCTAATTATGAGTTATTATCCTATACAATAAACATTTTTAGTCCTAAGTTCGGATTTAGAGATGGTTGTGCCATGGTTGCTTACAAAGGATCAAAAAATAAGAATGAAATTTTAATCTCTTTTATGTATAGTGATTATATGACTGACAGGGATGTAAACTCGCCCACATTTGGTAAGCCAGATAATGTATTGTTTTACAATATTAGGAAGGGGGGGCTGTAGACACAGTTGATGGGTATAAAGAACATTATTCAGTGTCTAGAATAACGAACCGATGGTCTACAACTGTATTCTAGTATTACTAAACATCAACATACTCAGACGTCATTTTGAAGGGTCACAGCGAACAACCAATTGATAGGAGATCATTTCTAAAGAGCCTAGGACTGGAGTTATGCCGAGACTATATGACGACAAGAATTTCCATCAAAGGTACACCTATACTCACAAAAGAGTTGATGTATCGGCTTCTCGGATTAGAGAAGGCCACAGGCAAGAGTTGCTGCTCCTGTAGATGGTGTGATAGAAGGCAGATGCTTCAAATGCGGTTGGCGGAAGAATCACAAAACTAATACAAGATGTAATCTATGTCAAGGATTCGTATGCAAGGAGCACACAGTATCTCAATGTGTTGACTGCTTCGAAAGAAAAGAAATGGACATCAGTGATGGTGAATAAGATGTTACAGGCCCATAAATAAGGTGAAAACAGTACACAGATGTTTTACAGAGATCTTGTTTACCTTTATTCCTAAATTTATATTATGTTTTGTGGAAACCTAATTTTTAATGAATTTAGTTGGACAAAAATATTTGTAGTTTTTAGAAGTAGGCTAATTGTAATGTTTTATATATACAGTGTACCAATATTCAATTATATATTTATATTTTATTGTCAATATAATATTTTTAAGGTACAAACTTAGTTTTAAAACATTTTTAGTAGACCTACTCAACTTTTGCTTATAGCGAAATGACAATAGATTTAACAGTACTGTGATTCATAGAATTATTTTTGTCTATGTTACATAAATACTTTTTTGGCACATATATGCTACATAAAATAATCAACTAACTATTTAGAAATACTTTAACTAGAGTCTTGATAGAAATAAAAACATCTTTGTACGAAACACGGCAGTTTATTATTAAACCTGGTCTAAATGACTGTGAGTCTCATCATGTTTTCAATTCAAAATTCATTACTTAGAAGCATTAATTCTAACACAACTATTACCTAAAGATAATCCACCAGGAAACCCTATTTATTTGAATTAAAATAAATAGGTCTGACTGGAGTTACGGTCTGAGTTGACAAAGGGTTACATCTCCCGAAACGGCCGTCCTCAACAAACATAAGTTAGTGCTACTATAAGCAAGTTTATAAACATTTAAAAGTGTTTAGTGTTAAAATAAATTCTTCATAGTGAAGAAAGATTTCATTAGCACATGTATCACACCATGTCTGTACCCTACCTGTACTAAATGTTTTGCTTACCAACAATATATTTATATTGAGAAACATTTATATAAACAAAATTTGTTAAAGTCAATAATTCCTACTTTTTATTAGTAGGAAATTTTCTATTTTAATCACTTTTTCTTGAATAATTACAATTAATAAAAATAAAGTACCATATCCATGAGATAAAATAGATGTTTTAGCGCATAATTTATAGCATTAAATCAGGTGTTTAATGAAATCTTATTTTAAACCAAATGGGACAAAATAACTTTATTGCATACCTTGCCCCTTTTGTGAAAAGTTTTCTCCCATATAAAACTAAAATTAATTCGTTAAATTTAATTTTTGAAAACTGTATTAACATCAAGTGCCATCCATTACAAGGTTAAAAAAATGTATTGAACCTGAGTGGATGAATAAAAAGTATTTTACTAACTACTGAAAATTGAACCAGATATATAAGGAGAGTATGAGCTAATAAAGAAATTGAAAACTGAGACTGGCTTGTGATGCAAGATAAACGAAAACTACGGAGTGGCAAGATGGTCTCATCAAAGTATTTTATGATGCTTAGCAAAAGTGATGAGAAGTAGTTGACAAAATAGGCCAATGGATCTAGAAGGCTTCCTTTTAATAGAAATCTCAAAAATATGTTGCAGACAGAACTTGTACAATATTTTTTGTTGCTAACCCATACATCATGCATAATATTACTGTTACCCTAAAGTATTAAAAGAAAAAAACCACAGTCTTTAAAAGCCTACATGATAAGTTCAAATAATGAACAGAGTTATCAAAACCTACAAAGAAGTTAAGTAAATTTCAGAGGTTGACTGTTTAAAAGTATTTTTTAAATTGAGAAAAAACTTGTCAAAAGTTTGCTACTGATCAACTGTTAGTACTAACTATGAAATAAAAAACTTCTTAAATTTTTTCTTTCAACATGATTTCATATATGAACAAATTCTTTACAAGTTTTATTGAGAAGTATCATACATTTAACCTTTTAAAGACAACGGAAATTTCTTATAGGGAAACTTGATTTATTGAATTAAAACCAAGTTGCCTGTATTTGAATTTAAACATAAAATTTACTTTTTAGCCAAACTATATGTTTTATTATAAACAATGCATGAAAGAAATATTTCCCCACAAGAAGTTAGTGACTAACAGGACTGGTCTACAGTCTGTATTGAAGCCAGGCAATGGACGTGTAACAAAATAATTACTTTAAGTTTATTAGATTAAAATTCATATGTAAACACAACTAAAATACCTTGTAGCGGTCATGTCTTTACTTTTTTTACATAAAGAATAGAGCTAGGAATTGAAAATAGTTGAGAGCACTATCCTATAACAAAATATATTTTATCTTACAAATGTAGCCTAGAATTCAATAAAGGACTAAAGGTTTTATCAGGGGCATTTCTCAAAACACTCTTTTAACAATAGTTTCTCAGTAATGCACAAGTGAACTCTCAGAATTTTACAAAATTATTTCAGTTTTTACTATCTTGATTTCATGTTCCAGTACAAAGCTGTTGCTGTTACTGTAAGCACCTTCTAGTCTCTGAGCTGCCGTTTGTAACTCTTCAGTAATGTCACGGTTCATTATCAAGTTGTGAATACAGTTGGAGTTTATTACAATGAACTAGATGGAGTTGAGGGTTGTGCGCTTTAATGGAAGTCTGTTATAAAGCAACAGTTCTTGTAAATAGTTTAAAGTACAATTAAAACTGACAAAAAAATAAATGATTAATAAAAAGAAATTAACTAATTTAAACAAGAGTGTGTTTTATTTTCAGTGAATAAAAATCAGTAAAAACATTTGTTGGAGCTACTGCAGTGTTTAGTTAGGAAGTCTTCAGATTGATATTGGAAGCATTTTAAGGTTTTTTATAAGAACAGAGTTATACTTCAGCACTGTTTGGATAGGGCAGTGTGTAAAGGGAGGATTGTATTACAACACATTTTTAACACTTGATAAGATAGTATTGTAAATAATACTGGAATGTTTAACTCTATTTCCAGTTCTTTTATGATACTTGAGACAGTTTTAAGAAGCACAAGTATTATTTTCCATTTGGATAGCAGTATAGGGTGTGGGTAATGCTAAGGTTTTTGTTAAAAGGATTTGATAAATTATTATTACAATTATTAATAATATTTCTACACTATATATGTATACTATTTACCAGTGGCGGCTGGTGGCTAAAAACTATGGGAGTTGCAAATTGTAAATTGTTATTTTTTTAAAGCCAAAGAAATAATAATAATAAAAACATAAAGGGCTATAATAGGGAAAATATGTAGATATTGCTTAATTCTTTGTGATTTATTCTATTGAAGGAAATATATTGCCATTTTTTAATTTTATTTTTATTCATACTCAATTTATTCTTAGCTGTGAATGTCAACAAATCCTGTGAAGATCCAAAACATTAAAAATATATAAAATAAAGAAATAGAATTTACTCCCTTGGCTAGAAACTCGCACAAAGTCGATCTTAACTGAACACTTACGAGGTAGTAGCCCGTCTGGAACCTAATAGATCCTTACGGCGCTCTACAGCTGTTTCAGTCTGTTTGGGCCTTCCAATCCTTATTCTCCATTACGAGTGATGTCACTGGGTGTAGCAGGTTTCCCTACAACTAGGCCGAACGAAACTATCTGCGAATGAGTGTACTTTCACACAATCATTGCAGTTCTGACAGTTTTCTTATTATTTATAATGATGGATCATGTTATATGATTAATAATCGCTCATAACAATGTACATAAATTTTTCATAATAAATAAATTTATTTTGTTTGCTATTGATTTTTGCTTTGGGGGTTGAGAAATTGTGCAACATGCCCACAAGCCGCCACTGCTATTCACCAATCTCTTGCACAAGTTTTAGGGGGAATGCCATGTGACGAATGTATAAACGACTGTGTTAGAAGCCTCTGAGGTGAATGTTTATATGGCAAGTTGTACCTTGAAGACATAGTCTGTTATAAGCGACATTCGCTTAAATATGGTCCATTATAATGAGGTTCTACCATAGAGTCACAACTGTGTTTAAAACCATATTAAATAAGCGAAAGATCAACCTTAATTTATTTGTTATCTAATAATACTTATTAAATATTATTTAATTTTTTATCTCCGAGATTATAATTTAGCTGATTCCTCAATACTACGTGCTCAAAGGACTATTTTGGCAACTACAAATGTATACTTTAACACATAACTGTACAACTGTAGACAATAACTTTATCATGTTTCTACAATGTTTTACTTACTTCTCTGCAACAGAATTAAGAATCTCGTTTGAAGCATACTCCAACAGAATGGAGTTGTTAGCTAATAGAAGAGCTTGTTTGATGGGTTTGCTGAAAGCAGCAGCTGTCCCAGCAGGGGACTTGGGATCAACACCTCCCTCTGAAAAACAATAATAGTAATATAAATAACATGATCTATGCATTAAAACAGGTATTCTACCACATAACCTATAACACAAAATCAGCTGTTTTATGAAATCATATGTATTTTAAGCCAAGTGGGATGAAATAACTATATTGCAAACCTTGCCCTGTTTGTGAAACGTTTTCCTCCCATATAAAACTAAATTTAATTCATTAAATTGAATTAAAATTTGAAGAAACTGGATTAACATCAAGTGCCATCCTCTACAAGTTTAAAAACATGAGTGGATGAGTATAAAGTGTTATATTAACGATTTTGGTTTATTAGGGGAGTGAGGGATACAGGTTAGTTAGCAACAGTCCTCTATTGTTCTCAGTACAGACATAACTGAGTAAGAGATATAGCTGTCTGTTGAGCTAAACTTGTCATGAAGTTTTTAACCAATAAAGGTGTTAAACGTTCTAAAAGTTTTACTCAAATACAGGGGAGCACTGGAGCTAACTGGCCTGTTCCCTCCCTCATGAGCGCAGAATTACACACCTAGCCTGAACATGATTTACTATCACCAACAGCGAAATTACCATTTACATTCACCTTCCTATACTGATTATTATTTATTAATTTATATTAATTATTAATAAACAAAAATAATTATTCATTACAAACAATAATAAACCACCATCCAAGTACTAACCACACCCAATGTTGCTTGACTTCAGTGATTGGACCAGTATATTCAACATGGTATGGCCATTAGGAAAAATAATCAAAATATTGATTATTCATATTTAAAACGATAAATATGTACAATTAATTATTTACAAATAAAATATTACGCATGGTATGGATGCTTAGCAGTTAATTGTATGTTTCCCCTTAAAACTTATGCAACTAATTGTTCACTTTACAATAGTAAACAACTAAAATAATTTCAAAAATATAATTACATTAGAAAAACTACGTTCACACAATCACACAAAATTGTCACTCATCAAAGAAATTTAAAATAACTCTTAAAAAACATTATAAACTCCGAAGTTGCGTT
The DNA here is from genome assembly GCA_036971475.1 of Prosapia bicincta. NCBI lineage: Eukaryota > Metazoa > Arthropoda > Insecta > Hemiptera > Cercopidae > Prosapia > Prosapia bicincta. The sequence goes on along the minus strand of JBAIZL010000002.1, from coordinate 323,069,466 downwards.
AAAGACCGTGTGGCAGAACAATGAGTAGGTTGAGCGGAAACATCCAACCCTATTAAAAGTTTAGAGTACTAAGGTTAGAACACTTACTATGAGACCAAAGCAAATACTCGGTCTGTTGCCTCCGCAACACGTTATCCTCTGCTTTCCTGATTGCATCTTGCAGCATATCCATGGAGATCATAGTCTTGACAGTCTCCTGAGGCGTCTCTCTCCATGATGACAGGTCAAACAAACTGTGGTGATCACAGCCTATTGGAGCATTCCTAAATAATATATTTACACTATTAATGTGATCATTGCTGAAAATCAGACATGTTAGAAATACAGTAGGAGCTCAATAATTCGTCTTGTTCGTGACCCAGCAGATGACAAATTTGGGAAAAAGACGAATTACAGAAGTCGTAAAATTAAAATGTAATTGTGGGTAAGCATAACATATAAATACGTAAATAGGTGTGTAATGTAAGTAATGTTGTACTTTGATGATACATATCAACCAAAAAACTCAACACTATAATAACATAGTCTGAAATATAGTTTGTATTTACAACCAGATTAACACTGCATAATCAAGTTAAACGTGAATGCGTATTGCCAGTTTTTTTCGTTTGTTAAGATCTCCATTGGAACCATTTTTGCCATAAACTCTTTAATTTTATTGCCATTTTTCTTGATGTCATTTATCATCATTCTAGAAATTTCTGATTGTAACGACAGCTTAACCATACTTTTGTATTTCTGTGACCGTTGTAGAATGTCTTGCATATCAACCAATGTTAAAGTTTTATAATCACTGTGTTTAGACATTTCCTTTTACATGACTGAACTGTAGAACACAATTTGTATAAACTACAGTGTAAATTATAGTGCAACTCAATTATGCTGCACTCAGTAGATTACTGAATACTTCTACTATATGAGATGTGTGAGAACAAAGAACATGTTGAGAAATTGTTTTCAGTAATCAAATAATTCATGGCTGGTATCAGCCTTATCTAATGTATGCAATACAATACAGTGCAGACTTTCAAACGGTGTTTGTTATTATTGTGACGAACTACAGAAGGTGGCGAATTACTGAGGTCCTACAATATGTGTGCAATACTTGCATTATCTTGCTTATCGCCAACATTAAAAACACTGTTACATTCTATTAATAATAATTATGTTCTCAATGTTTTAATATTGTGTTCTTTTACAATAAAATACAATAAAACTTGTACATATATTTTCATTAGAAATTCATGCACTTCTCACAATGAATGATTGATGTGTTGTGAGTATATGTTAAGGATAAGCCCTTACTGCTTTTCCTAACACTGTTAGACCTCCTTTGGCACATATCAAATAACATCCAACAGTCAGATCTACTTGCACAACTATTAACTTAAGATAGAAAATTGATATACATATACAGTCGGACCTCTATTTATCGAACTTCTATATATCGAAACTCTCTATTTATCGAATTATTTCTGAGTCCCTTGAAATTTCAATGGAAAAATGTTTCCGTATATTGAAAATAAATTCTATATATCGAACTTAATTTTAGATAAAATAAAACATACCTATTTTTAAATATTGAAAATCAAATGTGTAACAAAATGTGTTATTGAATGTCACGTAGCCCTCCCGTAACACACTATTCATTCAGAAACATTGAGACAGATAGAGAGAGCAACATGACAATATGTTGACATCTGTTAAGACTTTGTCCGGGTGGTTGGGCATGACTAACATGACTAATGGCTCTCTCATACACTCTTACTCATTTCTTTCAGGGCAGAGTGCAGTACTGTATTGTATTTCATGTGAACAAGTCTCGTCATTCGGTTATTGGTTAGTGCATGCTCTGGTTTGTTTAGATTACTGTAAATCGGTGTTCTTTTTTACCGTTTAACGTGGACTGTTTGTTACATTTAGTAACATTACTGTAGTTTTGTTGAGTTTGGTTTTGATTTTTTGTTGTCGTTTTGTCCAAAAGAAAGTCCTTGAGTGTCACAGAAGACGTACAATCATTAAAAGACGTTGATAGTGGAGTACGAAAAAAAGATGTTGCGCAGAAGTTTGGCGTTCTACCCAGTACAGTGTCGACGATAATAAAAAATCTTGAATCTGTTTAAAAAAGTTATGAATCTGTAGGAGGGGAAAGAAAACATTCAAAAAAATGTAAATACGATGATGACGAGGCGGTTTTAAAGTGGGTGAAAATGGTAAGAGATAAAAACATGCCTGTTCCAGGACCTCTAATAAAATAAATGGCAATTGAATACGCAGAAAGATTAGGAACACAAAGAGTTCCAAGTAAATTCGGGATGACTAGACAAATTTAAGAAGCGCCATGAAATCGTAGAAAAGGTTATTTCGGGAGAAAGCGGATGGTGTGTATTCTAGCCGAAGCAGATTGTAGCCAGTGGAAAGCTACAATTTTAAAATCAATTGAAGAAGAGTATGAGCCTGACAATATTTTTAATATGGATGAAACTGGCCTTTTTTCAAGTGTTTACCAACTATCACGCTAACCTTTAAAAACGATAAATGCTTTGGAGGTAAACACAGCAAAGAGCGAGTTACTGTTGTGGTATGAGCTAATACGTCTGGAAAAGAAAAATGTAAAATTTTGGTCATTGGGAAAAGCAAGCAGCCAAGATGTTTTAAAGGAGTGAAGTCGATAGAAGTTGACTATGAATATAAAAAATCATAGATGACGAGTGAAATTTTTGAGAGGTGGATATAGAAATTTGACGAAGTAATGATTTATAAGCTTCAAACTCTACTAGAACTATCCTTATATATATACAGTGAAACCTGTCTTAGACGGACCCTGTGTTAGGCGGAATCCTGTCTATCGGGGAAAACTTTAAAAGTCCCGACTGTCGCCTATTTAATTTACCTGGTTAATAAACTTCATAAGCCGGAAACTCTCTAACGCGGAATAAGCAAAAGGATGAGTGATATGTATTGACTACGTCTTAGTTCTGCATAAGCCGGAAAATCTGATCATATACATGCTGTAAAATATAAAGTTACAATGACTTCCGTTTAGATAAAATACAGTTTATAATATATCTTTTTACTATACCAAAATTCCCAGATAGGTCTGCTTAATTGTAACGGATCGTATTTATTTCTGAGAATTCTGTAACAACATTAAGGATTGCTGATATGCACAAGATAACGCAATGGTATACAAACATCCATAATTTAAGATGGGCTATGTGTCAGCATTCGTTTCCTTCAAGATAACGCAATGAATGGTTTATAAACATCCACGGCCAGACATATTGATGTCATATGATTGACATATTGAAAGGCGAGAGACCGCTACATTCTAAAAGGCAAAAAACATGCGCAAATAGAAGAAAAAGAAGAAATTGAAACAGAGGTCGTAGAAAACAAAATTAAAACATTAGGAGATACAACATTATTTTATTTCATTCTCTCATATTTCTTTTTGTTTTCTCTTTGATTGACAAAGACCACTGTGTGGTTGAAATATAAAATTGGTTAAGTGCTTTTATGTGTTTCTATTTCAAGACTAAGGAGTGGACTCTTACCAAGGTAAGTCTGTCAGTCTCCTAGTCCAAAAAATCTAAATAATCTTTACCAACCAAAACTAATCTAAAATATATATTTATAAAGCTATTGTTAGTTGTAATCAATTGTTCCACCACTAAGTGTAATTAATTTTTACCTTGTGTAATGAGGCATTTTTCGGTCACTTGGCCATTGTCGAATCACTCATTTTATAGATGTTTGATTCAGTATCAATAAGGTTTTTTATTATTTGGCTTTTGTTGAAATTGGGGAGGTTGTATTTGAAAACATTTGTTATTATTATTTTTTCTTGTTTAGTGAATTGTATGTTGGTTAGGTTCATGAATTTTTTGTTGATAGGGACACAATTTGGTTTTTGGTTTGTTTTTAGGTTGTTGTTTTTGTAAATTTTCGATTTTCTTGTTATGTTTCTTTATTGTATTAATTATGGTTTGTTGTATTTTCTCGTGTATTATTTCTGTAGGTATATCATATGTTTTCATAATTTCTAAATTAGTTGTGTACAGTTGTAAGTCAATTTGACTTTTTTGTGGTAAGCAGATTTAATATTTTCTTTGATCACATGTAATTCAGCTATTTTTGTTGCTTTGTTTTGTACTAAATTACACTTATTTACTTGTAATGATAAGTGAAATGCATTTTTTATTGAAGCTTATTCTATTAATGCAGTTTTGAAGTTTGTTGTTTAGGTTAAGAAATTTTAAGTAGAGTTGTTTACCTTGGTAGCTGTTAAATTGTGATATTTCGCTGTGTCTATTATTTTTCCACTGCACTGACTTTATAAAGTTACTATTGTTAATTGTAAACAATTGTTCCACCACTAAGTGCAATTAATTTTTACCTTGGCAATGGTCAAGTGACTGAAAGGTGCCGCATTACACAAGGTAAAAATTAATTACACTTAATGGTGGAACAATTGTTTACAATTAACAATAATAACTTATTATTGATAGAATAAATTAATAAATAGTTGTACCTGACTTGCAACCCAAGTGCAAGTTGAAACAATAATCTTTGCGAGTATAAAATGATCCACATGTACTTACAGATAAGGGTCGGGCTGAATAAAGGCAAAAGGTTGGATACTGATAATGTCTGGAACAGTGACACAGACCAGGCTACTGAACTTTACTTTGTGCAGCTCCTTTAACTGATCTAGAAACAACACATGCATTATGCTTAATCCAAATTAGAGAAACACATCAGTTATGCTACTGCTTAATTACAAGACTACTGAAACATGCTAAAGTAAAATGAGCCATTAAAATTGTAGAGTTAGACACAATAGTTGTTTAAAAGTCTTATTCTCTTTTAAAAATTTAAAATTTGTATTACACTATTAATGTAATGAGTTTTGTTAGGATAAATTTTGTCTCTATATTTTGTCTTTATGTTATCTCAAAACATTATTTTTTTGGTATGTATTTCCCATTCTCACATGTTCGATTTTAGTTAAAACAATTATACCGGGTGATACAGAAGTCATCAGGAATACAAAACAAATATAAAAACATAGAATTATACACATACTCCACATACAAAACAGAAAATATTGCATTTAACATTCACACAACTTTTATTTCTATCGCCAAAAAACAATCGAACTTACACTGCACAGAGAGTGTTTAATTGATGTGTTAAAGTTGATTTTTTAAAAATTTTAAATATTATGAGGAGTTATTAGGATGTTTAATTACATTTCGAGGTATTTTGAGAGTTACTATATCAAAAAATAAAGCCAAAACATTGAATTTGTAGATTTTTCATCTTCCAAACCTGGCGTGAATGAAAATTTTTATAATTTGTTTGTATCTTAATGACTTTCTGCATCGCCTGGTATAGATTTTTTACTAATATTGAACACGTAGGAACTGGCAATAAATACCATTTTTTTATTCCTTGGAGAATGGTTAAAAATTGGTGATACTAAGAAAAATCTACCAAATAAGAATTTGTTTTAGAGGTTGCATCAACTAAATTTTTGGATTAAAACAAGTAAATATATTTTTAAAAAATAATTAAGTCAATTACTGCTGAGGTTGACAAAGAAAAATGATTTTAGTCACTTTTGATTTCATAATTTAAAAAATTATAAACGTATATACAAACGACAGTCACAATATTATAGCAAAATAGAACACGAATTTTCTTTGCAATTTTCCTCTCTATACAGTATATGGTGTTTGAATATTATTTTTGTTTGTTACTATTTATTCACCTTCTTTTTCCTCGTTTCAAATTTATGAAGCTGATCAGGTGGTCTATAATTAATCATTCTACCCTTCTCTTGTAACGCTCCATTATTGCAAGGGCATTTTCTCTTATAATTTCATATACATCATAAAGTAATAGATTTATAGCTATGGGAAAAGTGCTAAAGTGCTGGATATTATATATATATATATATATATATATATATATATATATATATATATATATATATTAATTTCGCTGTTGATCGAAATATTTCAAATAAAAGTGTATTAAGTGTTTTATATGTGTTTTATATGTGCTTATTTCCAAAGAGATTGCAGTTTTGGACTATTGCCTTTAGGTAAGTCTGTCAGTCTCCTATCAAGTCCAAAAATTCCTATATATATATATATATATATATATATATATATATATATATATATATATATATATATATATATATATATATATATATTTAGGTTAGTTTTGGTTGGTAAAGATTATTTAGATTTTTTGGACTAGGAGACTGACAGACTTACCTTGGTAAGAGTCCACTCTGTAGTCTTGAAATAGTAACACATAAAGGCACTTAAACAATGATATATTTCAACCACACAGTGGTCTTTATCAATCGAAGAGAAAACACAAAAAGAAGTATGAGAGAATGAAATAAAATAAAATAATTGTAATCACAGATTGTGTAGAGTAGAAATCAGATGTCACAGATGCTATCACAGAAGCATCTGTGACATCTGATTTCTACTCTACACAATCTGTGATTACAATTATTTTATTTTATTTCATTCTCTCATACTTCTTTTTGTGTTTTCTCTTCGATTGATAAAGACCACTGTGTGGTTGAAATATATTATTGTTTAAGTGCCTTTATGTGTTACTATTTCAAGACTACAGAGTGGACTCTTACCAAGGTAAGTCTGTCAGTCTCCTAGTCCAAAAAATCTATATATATATATATATATATATATATATATATATATTGTAACATTTATAGAATGGGCTATATAATATTATTTAAGAATTGGAAGAATATATTAGAAATAACTCACACAAAATTTAAAAAGAAATTCATTAAAAGATTGGTTAGATTAAATTGAAACTAAATTTAGGTAAAAGCCTAGAAATGTAAACAAGGTATTTGAACTGTAAATGCATAAGGAAATTTGTTGTATCAAATAAAATTTAAAACAAGATAATCTAATAATAATTATATTCAAACAAAATTGTAAATATTAGTAACATAGGGCATAAGTAATTACTTGAAGAAGAAAGTGAAAAAACGATTGTAAACAATGAGAGGTTATGTTCTATGAATTCAGCTCAAAACACACACAATTCGGAATTATTACAAAAGTAAAACACAAAGACACTTCACACACAAATAATAATAATTAAATAAACACTGGAAGGTTTGTTAAGGATCGGAAAATTGAAACAGTATGTTAACAAAATTAAAACTGGTGAAAACAATCGCGTTATTGCATCAGCTGTAAAAACAGAAGAAAGTAGGTCAGAGACAGTCGACTCCAGTGGGAAGAAATCGAACTAAATTATAGCAACATGTGTTTTAGAAGAAGGAGAAGCCGCCATATTTTAAACATTGTTAAAAATCTAAAGACGCGTTAGTTGGAGATAGCATGGGGGACGCTACGAGATCGGACCTGCCATGACCAGTCAAAATTTTCCATTTGAAGAAAGCCGTCAAAATTATACAGATTTGTGAAGAAACTTGGCAATTTTAAATAAGGATAAGTGAATTTAAAGATAAAGTACAGTGGTAATATAATTTGAAGGAACTAAAACGAATTTAAGTGTGTAAAATATAAAATTTAAAGTGAACGGAATTCTAAGTGTGAGCAAGCAGCCATTCGCCGATATTTATTAAGTTGAGTATATAGCGCTATAAAAATAAACTTTAGTGGACTTTTAAGATAATAGGGAAGTTTAAACTTGTACATTATTAGAATATCTTGGAATTAATTAATAGATAGTAGTAAGAATCATAATCCAGTTCAAATAGTTTCGCCTTTTTGCTTATTCCAAATTTGTTAAGTTTTTCCATCAGGAAGTTATTTATTAAAACTGTTTTCTAAATTTAATCTTGTTTTTCAAAATTTATTTAATTAACAAGAGTTAAAAATATAGCCCATGCATATAAACCCCAAGATATTAAGAGATCTTAGAAAATAGCCTAGGGTATAAAAACCTTATAACTAAAAAACAAAGGAATTGAGTTAAACCTATTTTGTTAAAACTTGTTAAGTTGTAAATTTTTGTTTTGTGTTTATTGTTTAACTGTTGAAATAAAAATTGTTATAATAAAGAATTATGAATTGTTCCTAAGTAGTTTTTTTTTTGTTTAAATAGAAATTAAATATCATTCAATATATATTAAATAGAAAAACCCCGTTGCGTTTTTTTTTTTATAATTATGTTATAATATATATATATATATATATATATATATATATATATATATATATATATATATGATACACAAAAATTCAGGGAAAATTTATATTATATTTTAATATTATACAAATATTTGAAGTATTTCAAAATAATTTTCTAAAACCTTTTCATACAGACATCCTTACGCTACTTTTTATAATGACTTATTAACTACAGTAACAAAATCCATGTATTCTACATTTTTCATACCTTGCGTAAAAGAAGTAGGTGGGATATCATTTTCGTACCAGAACCTGTCACTCTTACGCAAGTCAGCGAACTGCCGAGCCAACATGCAAGTAAATGTAGGGCCGAGGACTGATCCATTGTGCGGTTGTTCCAGAATACCTCCAGCGAGCAGATCCACAGCATCAGCATCCCTGATAATGTGTACTTTTAATACGTTATAATTACAACTAGTTTAAATAGCTACATATTTTTTAACTCTAACTAAAAGTATGCAAGTACTACTAAACACTTTCTGCTCTACATACTAATGATTAAGTGTTGCAAATTCAAGACATTTAGTTTTAAATAGCTGCATTTTTTTAAACAGTAAGACATTCTGGTTTATGCAATAGGATATATGTATTTTTGTTAAGTAGTGTGTGTGCTTCTTCCCCAAACTATTTTAGGAATTGTAATATTAATTTGATGGTAAAACAAATAATCCTTGACTTAAACATATTAAAAATTGAACAATATTTTCACTAGCAAAACCATGTTCAGGTGAAAAATTTATACTCACTAAAATTTGTTGTTCCTTTGACACAGAAAATACAATTTCCGTGATAGTGTAGTAATACTTCTGTGGTAAGTGTTTAGCATAAGTCAAAAGTTCACCTTTTTATCTTAAATAAACAAAATCAATATTCCTTTCTTTATTTCATCCACAGTCAAAATATTAATTATTTTTTTAAAGAGTTCATTAAAAAGTAATAAGTTTTGGGAAACATATTATTCAGGTTATCATCCTAAATTAGTTTTTCCCCAGGAAAAAACATGTTAAACAATTGTATTAAAGACAATTTCCATTTCACAAAGGACATGAGGTTAACATATTTATGAAGACTAATTATAAGCAATAAGTTTTACTGTTGCATAGGCCAAAATTTGATAACAGAATGTTAAAGCACTTAGAAAAACTAACATTACCATGTCTAGCATATAACATTATTTGTTTATCTTACAAACCCACAATAATTGTTGAAGGAGCTCTTCATTGAAATGTAACCCTGATTAGGCAACAATAATTACACATAGGGGTTTCTAATTAGGTTAATAGAATTAACCACACACAGCTTTTGTGAGTTCTATTTTTTTTGATACGCCAACACCTTTTCATCCATAATAAAAATGCGTTTGAAATTATAATTCTCATATTGATTCTACATGGTTTTGGACTATTTCTTTCTTAGGAAAAATAATTCTACACCAACAGTTATCACTTTGTGGAAATGCATTTACAAAGTAAGTCTATTTATTTTTAATTCAATTGAGATTTACTACTTTAAGACATAGTAGTATGGATCATGTATGTTAGCTAAGTTTCATGTAATCCATTTTTGTTTACTAAAAATTTCTAATTGTTCAAATTCAATAAGTTTGATAACTTCAGAATTTTGGGACACCTCTACCATTTATATCTTTACATGTTTTTTGTACACTGTCTAATCCAAGGGGTAGTTAATTAACAAATAAGAAAAATAAAAAACTTCATAATGAAATTTTACTTCTAACTTCTGAAAACTTCTTATCAGTTATCCCCTAAACACTAGCTAGTTTAAGTTATCAGTAATTCTCTCAACATTCAATATTATACTATTGTTAAAAATAACCACTTACTTATAAATCTTTGACAAATATTCAAGTGCTTCTTTTGGTATTGCGTAAAAATCAGAAAAATGTTCGTAAGAAGACCCGTTCTTGCAAAACTGTAACCAAGATTGGTACTTTGCTAATCTTGCTGAATGTGATAGTGAAAGTAAATTGTCCAAGTTTGCTTCTGAAAAATAAAAAATATATAACACATGTTACTAAAAAGATCCATTTATATAAAACGATAGATCTAAATATTGAATTATATATAATAAATGTATATAACAGGTGATGAAAATAATTACCACACATTAAAGGGGGAAGTATTCTGTTTCTAACAACAAACTATTTGTTTATTTCTGAAACAGTTATGATTTGGATTCAATCCCGTACTGAAGTAAAGTTTATAGAAATGTTATTTTTTTTAAAATAACATAACACCTAGAATTTCATTTAATTTGAATCAACAGTAGAACCTTGATAATTTGGACAAACTGGGGCCATTGGCCCATACACATTAACCAGACACAAAAGAAAAATAAAAGAAGATATTGTATTACAGAAAAACTCCTTTATATTTAGTAAACAAAGGGTATTATGCACAGTATATGAATGTACATATTGTATATTATACAGTTAAACTCCACTGCAATTTATATCTCGACAAACAAATCTGTCAATTTTGACTGTTAAGTTTTGTGCTCTGCTTTTGTGCTCTGCAATCCTCTTAGTCTTTTCAGCAAGAGACGCACATTATGTTCATTATTTTGTTGATTTTAGGTCTAGGATGTTTTTATTGTTGTGTTATACTTTGTTTAGACTCTATGGACTGCTCTTTATTTGATTTTTGTTATTTCTCATTTATTGTTTTTTTTTATTCTACTTCAAAAGCATCCCGAGTCAATGGAGTCTGACTTATCGAGGTAACCTTCATGGAGAAGGTAGCAAAATAACTTGGAGCACTTTTTTTTCTTTGTGATAGAGCTGGAAGAAATTTCACACTAGATAGATTCCTTGTTATGACCAATCAGCCACAGTAACTACGGAATATGCCCCACTCATACTAGCATACACAAAAGTGCAGCCAACTTTAAAATTACAACTTCCCCTTGTTTAAAAAAAAATATTGTATATTTACTTTCGAATAAACCTCACTAACTTATGTAGTATCGCAGTAGTATTTGTAAATCTAGAATATTTGTAAATGTTTTGTCCTAGTGCAGGCATCCTCACTATGGGGCCCTCAGAGTGTTAGGAATTACAACAGTAATACTGTATGGTGGCAGTGGTATTTTGTAAGGAAAACGAAGAATCAATCTCACTATAAGTTTTGGAAAGCACTTGAAACAGACAAATTTCCTAACTTAACCGACTGTGCTCAGAAAATTGTGTTTTTGTATCTACATATGTTTGAATCTACATTTAGTAAACTGAAGTTCATAAACAACAAGTACAGATCTAGATTAACGAGTAAGAACTTTGAAAATATTTTGAGAATTTCAATTTCTTCCCATCCTGCTAACATAGATGCCACATTAGAGAGCTGCGACAGATTTTGACCATCGGGTTCAAAGAATTAACAAATTCAGTTATTCCTGGAGTTACATACAATACATTTTCCTACTTTTATCATGCAAAGCAGTCAATTCATTTTAGTGATGTAACAAACTTATGTTATAATCATACTGTTTTGTAAGTTATTTAATACCACTTGTACTTGCGGCCCTGAGGAAAACTTGTAGCAAACTATTTGGATCTCTAAGAAATCCTAATGAAAACGCCTGCTGTAGTGATTACTGTGTGCGTAGAGAGTTTCTAGGTTCTGGTTAAGGTTTGTGTAACTGTGTCGTATTTCTAGGTAATAAACAAAAGATGGGTCTTTGTTATGGATAACTGATTGTATATTCTTTTAATATCTAAGCCTAAAAAAACTCATTTTGTATACAAATATGTTTCCACACCATCACTAGTGGACTTCTTCAGTGTCCACCAATAAAAACATAAATTTCAAACAATAATTTCAAATTTTAAATAAATAACATCTGTTGAATGCAAAAAACTCAAACCTCTTAAACACAACTTTCCTTTAAAAGTAATTGCTTTGCAATCGAAATTTACAGACAGGTTTAAATTAAACTGTAATAAGTAATTGATGTTGTCATTATTGCTCCAACTTGTTAGCTATTTCAAAGTCTAATTTTCAAACCTTTAGTAATTTTAAAAAATAACAAATTTTACTTAGTCTACTTTTAATATATAAATCTATCTATTTTTATTGACATAACAAATCATAAATAAATAAACCTTATGTAATAAGCCCTGACAAATATCTATTACAAAATCTAATCACAAATAAAATTATCCAATTTAGAATATTAATTAAAATACCAAATATAAACACTAATAATTGTCATACTATAAAAAAAATTCTATGAAAAACACTTGCATAGACATGAAAAACATGTTGTACATGCTTATCTGAAGGACGGAAACAATAACACATTAATAAGGGTCAAGCAGACTAAATATTCAACAAACAGAACAATGTAATTTCATGAAACAACAAGGAAAATGGATGACAAACCATCTATGAACCACATACATACATTTTGTAGGGATGAAATAGTTTCATTAATGGATTAACATATAACAAATACAAAAATAAAATAAGTGAAATAATTAAAGGTACTAGATTAAAATAAGTAAACGAAAACAAAACTGAGATGAAAAAAAAGTAAATGAAACTGATTCCGCCAAACTTTCAAGATCTCATTAAATGCTAGGCTCCTACTTACAAACAATATTGGAAATGTTCAACTCTCAAGTACTTTAACTACAAATACATAGATAAATTAATTCCAGAAACTAATGGTCACACTTTTGTATGCTTTAAACACACAATTTGTGTGTGGACAGTATAGTTTGCAAATGTATTATTAGGAATGGTTAAATTAGGTGTTTATATCATAAGTAATTATTTAAAGAGTTGAGTGAAAACTATTAACTTACATTCTGACGAGTTTTGAAACCATAATTTCAATGATGAAGCCAACTTGCTACTCAAACAATATTTTGAGACATATAAAAAAACAGTTTTGAAACGTGTCAGCAAGTAAGTTAATACTTTTTACTCAATTCTTCAAATAATTATTTATGATTTAATCAGTGAAATCAAGATGATTACAATAATAAACTACAGATGTTTATAATACAACCAAGCGAATTTTATACAAAAAGTTTTACTCAGGTTTTCATATTAGATTTTAATATAAGGTTTTATAAAATGCTTGATGGGCAAAAGAAGCACATAAATGAAATATAAAAACTAAAAATAAAATCTTCCTCCAGAAGAATAATGACTAATCATTAGTAGAGGGTTTTAACCTAATTTAAGTATAATTTTAAAAACCATTTTAAGATAGAGAAAAACTAATTTGAAACAATGTTAAAGTTTATGAAAAATTAAATTAAAATTTCTACTAGACAAGAAATTTACAAGAAGCTTGAGAAAAGAAATATATCAATTAAAAAAATTACTTCTAATATTACAAAAAACTATAATTAAAAAATCATAATTTAGGTAGCAAAGAAATGTATTATTTAAAAGCTGTCAAAAGCAACTCTATAGTAATTCTAAATAAAGTTGACTTTTTTCAAAAGTTATTTTTTAAAAGATCAAATTACTTCAATTACAAAACAAAAAGCAGATTATAAAATATGATACAAATAATAAAGGACATATTACCATGTACACTGTAGTCTAAATGGTTTCCTGGTTTATCAGCAGGTGTCTTAACTATCTTTGCAAACAAATCAGGGAGAAGTGACTCAATGTCATGAGATGTTACATCTGAGTCTCGTTGTCGCGACACCTAAACATAATCAATTATTTTAAGTGATAAATCAAACCAAAACAAAATTTTAAAGTAGTAAATATAATAATATAAAGGGGAATAGTATTTTTTTACATATTTGGTCTATAAAAATAATGTAATGAACTTATTCTGGTAATTAATATATTGAAATGATATCAGATGAATAAAAAATTAATTAAAATAGAAAGATAATAATAAGGTAAAATACTTTCCGTTTCAAAGACTTTATGAAGTTATTATTATTAATTACAAATAATTTTTTTCCACCACTAAGTGCAATAATTTTACCTTTGTGATGAGGCACCTTTCGGTCACTTGACCATTGTTGAATCATTGAATTAATTTTCTCTATTTTTCTGGTGCGGATGTTCGGTCTGTGATGTTGGTATTTGTTGACGTCATACATGTTTCTTCATTAAGCCATGTGTATAATGTTTTTTAATAGTACGTTGTCTGCATAAGTTGTCTGTAGGTTCATTAATTTGTTGTGTATGTTTTTAAAAATGTGGTATTTTTCTAGCGAGTTTAGTTCTATTGGGTTATTATTTATTTCAAGTATGGTTAGGTTATTTTTGTAATTTTTATTTCATGTTTATATGATATTAGGTGTGCTGCAACATTTGATGCTTTTATATTTTTATTTTTGAATGCTTTGTAATGTTCTTCAAATCTTATTTTAAATGATGTGGTTGTTTTTCCTATGTAAAATGTGTTACATGTAATTTTGTAAATTCCTGATAGGTTATGTTTTTCTGTATTTGTTTTGTGGTTTGTGTTATTAAGATATTTTATTATTTTGTTGCTTGGTTTGTATGTTGGAGTGTAGCATTCTTTGTTGTATATATTTGATAATTTTTCTATTTTGTTATTGGTGTATTTATATTTAAAGTATATTTTTTTATTTTTATTATTTTTGTGTTCAGGTTGTAGTGTTGTGTTGAGGTTAGGTTTTTTGTAAATTTATTGTGTATGTTTTTTATAAGGTGTTTGTTGTATCCATTTTCTATTGCTATTCTTGTAATATTATCTAATTCTTCATTCAGTTTTTGTTAGTTATCTTGTGTGTATTTTATTGCTTTATTTATCATTTTACTCTAAGTGTTAATTTTGTGTGTCCAGGGGTGGTTAGATTTGTAGTGTATTGTGGTGTTGTTGGAAGTCGGTTTTCTGTATACTGTAGTTTCTATTTTATTATTATTTATATTTAATGTAATGTCAAGATAATTAATTGTTCTGTTTCGAAGGTGAATTGTATGTTTTTGTTTGTATGTATTTAATTTGTTTAGTATTATGATGTATTCGTTGTGAATGCTAGGTTGGCACATTACAAGTATATCGTCTATGTACCTTGTCCATAGTAAAATATGTGTTTAGTATAGGTTTGATTATTATTTGTTAAAAGTGTTGTAGATATATTTCTGACATGACTGATGATATGGGTGATCCCATGGGGAGTCCAGTTGTTTGTTGATAGTATTTATTGTTACATTAGAAGTAATTTTGGTTACATATGTGTTTTGTTAGTGTAATGATACTATTAATTGTGTTTTCTTTTTCGTTATTGTGTATTAGTTTGTTTTTCATTATTTCTATGGTTTTTTCTATATGGATACTAGGGTACATGTTAGTTATGTCATAACTTTTTATTTTTGTGTTGTTGTTTGTTTTTGTTTTTTATTTTATTAATTAATTTGTATCCATTTTTTATATTGTGTGTTGTTGATTTGTATTTTAGATCTTATTATTTTGTCTAGGATTTTTGCGATTATGTAGGATGGTGCTGTTTTGAAATTTATTAGTGGTCTAAATGGTGTGTCGGGTTTGTGGATTTTAGGTATGCCTGTTAACATTGGTGCGCATGGTTTGAATGGGTAAAGTCTTGTGTGGTATTTTAATTTATTGTTATAGTTTAGGGTATTTCTGTGTGTGACTATTAGGTTTTTTATTGTATTAAGGTATATGTTAGTTGGGTCTGGGATTTGTTCGTATTTATTATCTTTTATGTGGTTAGTAATTTAATTGATGTATGTGGTTTTCAATTATTACTGGTGTGTTTGTTTTATCTAATTTTAATATTATGTAGTCGTTGTTTTCTAGTTTTTCTTTGAGCTTCTTATTTCTTTTTTGTTTATATATTGTTCTGTTTTTGGGGTTTTTATTAGGTTAAAATTATTATTAATGTTGTTTCTTATGTGTTCTTATGAAACTCAAAGAAAAACTAGAAAACAACGACGACATAATATTAAAATCAGATAAAAAAAACACCCCAGTAATAATTGAAAATACCAAATACATATAATTTAGGGTATTTCTGTGTGTTACTATTAGGGTTTTTATTGTACTAGGTATTTTTTGGTTGGGTCTGGGATTTGTTCATACAACACCACAATACACTACAAATCTAAGCACCCCTGGACACACAAAATTAACACTTACAGTAACATCATAAATAAAGCAATAAAATAGACACAAGATAACAAACAAAAATTAAATGAAGAATTAGATAATATTACAAAAATAGCAATAGAAAATGGACACAACAAACACCTTATAAAAACATACAATAAATTTACAAAAAAACCTAACCTCAACACAACACTACAACCTGAACACAAAAATAAAAAAATCTACCTAAAACATAAATACACCAATAACAAAATAGAAAAAATAACAAATACATACAACAAAGAATGCTTATACTCCAACATACAAACCAAATAATAAAATATCTTAATAACACAAACCACAAAACAAATACAGAAAAACATAACCTATCAGGAATTTACAAAATTACATGTAACGACTGCAACACATTTTACATAGGAAAAACAACCACATCATTTAAAATAAGATTTGAAGAACATTACAAAGCATTTAAAAATAAAAATATAAAAGCATCAAATGTTGCAGCACACCTAATATCACATAAACATGAAATAAAAATTACAAAAATAATCTAACCCTACTTGAAATAAATAATAACCTAGTAGAACTAAACACGCTAGAAAAATACCACATTTATAAAAATTTACACAACAAATTAATGAATCTAGAGACATATGCAGACAACGTACTATTTAAAAACATTATACACGCTGCTTAATGAAGAGACATGTATGACGTCAACAAATACCAACATCACAGACTGAACATCCACACCAGAAAAATAGAGAAAATTAATTCAGTGATTCGACAACGGTCAAGTGACCGAAAGGTACCTCATCACAAAGATAAAACTATTGCACTTAGTGGTGGAAAAAATTATTTACAAGTAATAATAATAACTTCATATATATATTTCTTCTGTCCGTATCTATGTCACTGAACTCCTCTTGAACAGCTGGGTAGATTTTTATGAAATTTTGTGTGAGTGATTAAGTTTATTCGAGAATGGTTTAGATTCACAATCTGAACTGGTAGAATTTAGAAAAGGCCACTACTTTTTTGCCCCATCATGCAGTCTCTTATATTGAAATTTAAGAATTGTTAATATAGATGGAAATAATATTACAATTTCTAAATAAGTATGTGACTAGGTTAGTTTGCATAATTGCTCTCACTTCAAGTTATAATGTTACTTTATTTAATGTACATTATTACGTTAAAATTCTATTGATTTTAAAACATCTTTTATAATTGAATTGAACATTTATTTAGATTATTATGTTTTAAAGTGAAATTAAAAAACATATATTGCATAAATTTGTAAGATACAGTATCTAAGTAAGTATTTTGTTGGTACTGCTCGCCCAAAAAATAGTAAAAACTAAAATATGATAAACAACTAGACTTCCGTGGTAGTAAAAAAAATATAAATACTTTTTAAGGTATTATGCTAGTTTCAAGTTAAAAAAATCGAGGCAAAACATTAACTTTGTAAGGTTTAAGGTGGCTGTGGAGGAGTGGGGGTGAAATACTTTTTTTCCAAAATGGTAGTTATTTAGCGAAAGTGTTATTCGTTATGAGTTTGTATGGTCTATAACATTTTTCAGTTGAAATCGCTTATGTGGCTAAAGTAAATAATTACCATAGGTAATTTTTAGAATTAGTGGCCACCTAAGATATATTGGAAAATTGTTCAAAACCACCAAATATGACAATATGCACAAGAATTTTTTTTATTGTCCTCGGAAAGTTATTTTTTTTTTAATTTAAGGTTGGGTAAAAATATCAGTGCAGAGCATTAACCCATTCACTACCAAAGATGGAATTTGCCCATCATGATTGTTTAAGCGCCAAGGATGTAAAGTGCCCGTCCTGTAGTTTTAAGAAGGTTTTCTTGTATTATAACAGATAGCGTTGGTGTCTAGTTATGCATAGATGTTTTCTATACTCTTTTGGTGTTCCCGTAAATATAACCTCTATTTCAGTTCTATACGTTCTTATTTAGAAGTGTTTGGACGCGCATTCTTAGGTTACGTTTGTTGTTCAGTTTACATTTTATAATGGCTAATTGTGAACAGGTATTTCCTGATTCAGAAGAATTTACAGAGTTCATAAATACTGTTAATTGACAGTGATGAAGTGATACAGTGACGTCACGCATACCTTATGTGTGTAGATATTTGAGAAACAATGATTTGGCTTAATTTTTATGGTTTTTGCATACGTATATTTAAATATACTTATAAAGTCTCTAGTTGGGATAGATTTGGTTTTAAATTTATACATTACTATATTCAAATATAACTAAAAAGTGCCCAACAGGATAGATTTGGTTGTAATTTTATAAATTACCTAAATGGTTAAATCTATAAAATTATAACCAAATCTATCCTGACTGGATACTTCATAGCTATATTTCAATATAGATATATCAAATTAACCTTCCCTGGCAATAACAAATTTATCAGTATAGCTTCAAAACATGTTTTTGATTCACAAAGTTTAGATTGCTAAAACACAAACTACAGTTGTGATGTCACTGTATCACTTCGCATACAACATTACCTAGTCTACCTCCGCAGAGTAATACTTTTTGACAGGTGATGTCACGTGATCTCTATTCTAGCCATACATGTGTATATTTGTTTGTTTTTTTTAAAATTTACAACCAAATCTATCCTAATTGGATACTTTATAGGTATATTTCAATATAGATATATAAAATTAACCTTCCGTAGCAATAACAAAAGTAATAGTTAGCAATACAATTTCAGGACATGTTTTTGAACAATTTTATACTTTTTCTCAGGTGTTGGGGGGTGGGGGCGGTGTGTGCATTTTCATCCTAACCTTACCGAACAGAATAAAATAAAATGTAATGTAAAAATGGAGACCTCGTGACATCAGCTGAAAAAAGATATGACGTAGTATGCACACTATTAGTTGCTAGTGCGTGCGGAAAGAAATGAGTCCCTACTACAATTTTATAAAAATAACGTTCCGTAGCAATATAAAAAATATAGACATAATGACGTTGGTGCTAACATTTTTTTGTTTTGTTATTATATTACTCGTTTTATTGTGTAGAACACGAATATCCACTTTTTTCCGCAGAAAGTACGGAAAGTTACTTTTTTAACATTTTAAATGTTAGGTTATAATGGCATATATAGTGTAAACGAGTCTTATTGATATTGTTAAATTTTTTTTTTTTTTTTTAATTACTCATTTCAATGTGTAGAACACAATTATAAACTTTTTTCCGCAGAAAATGCAAAAAGTTAATTTTTCTGCACATTTTTAATGTTAGTCTGTAATAGCGTGTATAATGTGAACAGCGCATTGTACTACGTCAAAGTCAGTTTATTTTCATACTAAACTTAAAATCTAAAAATTTAACTTTTGATTATAATTTTATACAACATGACTATATACCTACATTAAAATGTACCTACGAAGTATCCAGTTAGGATAGATTTGGTTATAATGTTATTCAACTTTACTATCTACCTATATTGAAATATACCTACTTAGTATTCAGTCAGGATAGATTTGGTTATAGTTTTATACAATATTACTACATACCTACATTAAAATATACCTATGAAGTGTCAAGTCGGGATAGATTTGGTTATAATTTTATTCAACATTATTATCTACCTATATTAACCTTCAAACACACGCGCCGGGGTGTAAAGCACCCCACGCCATTCATTTCTCTCTGAGACGACTCCAAAAAATTTTTGTTCTCGCTCCCCTCCTAGGTAGTTGTTTATCACTCCTTCCTCCACACTGTCACTCAAGGTCAACCCGTTGTGGCGTACCAGTCATTGTGTTTACATCGTTGTTTTAAGTGCGGGGTGAATATGACCCCGCGCGTGTGTTCTCGTCCAAAAATTTTTGTTGGTACATTTTTAAGTTATTGTTTTTTAATTAGAATAATTTTTTAGTGTGAGTCTTTTATTGGTGTTTAACATATTTATTTATCTTTTTTGTTGTAATTTTGTCTTTTTGTCATAAAAAAATTAAAATTCTGGGTCAAGAACTTTCAAAACCCCATATTGCATCAAGAGCCTTACTGCCAGGACTACCTTTGCATATACGAGTAAAAGCAGGTGTGAAGCACATAAGTGGTGTTGAGGAAACTAGAGAAATAAAAATAAAAGAAGTTCTGGACGATGCGAAGTTTGCCCGCGGCAAAAAGACCGGAAGACAACCACTTTATGCTGCAACTGCAACAAATTACTTTGTAGGGACATTCCTTTATATACTGTGAAGAATGTGCACCTGAATAAAAAATACATTTTGAAAATATTAATTTTAAAAAATCTTTACTTTTTAAATTGTTTTGACTTTTTAATTTGGATTGAACTAATGTTTACTTCTAAACCAATACTTCTGTACACAGTTATGAATTTAGCTAATTTTTGTTCACCTAATAAAATGTGTATATTTTTTGAAATATTTTATTCCAATGTAAAAAGTTATTTACTAATGTTTACTTGTATAAATATGAAGTAAATTGCATAGTAATAAGAATTATTTTTCATTATGACGAATAATTTTAAATTTTGAGTGTGGCAAATTTTGACGATTTTCAAGCTGAATTTACATAATTTTTTTTCAAATAAACATATTGTTGTATTTATGTTGTTTAACTTTTTGAAAAGTCCTCTAAAGAATGTAGCCATTACAACTTACTAAAATGTATGAATAAATGTTTAATTTTAATTTGAAAAAAAAGTTACAATTTATAAAGTCAATTTAAGTGCATTTAGACTATATTACTACAAAAAAAATCTACAAGTGATAAACCCATAAAAATACTATAAAACGTTTTATAAACAACAACATTCACACATACAATTTTATAAAGATGAAAATTTAGTGATAATTAACTTTTTTTTAAGATAAGAAATGGGGTGGAAAATACCCCGCGCGTGTGTTTATGTCCGAGTAGTTGGCGCGTGTGATTGAAGGTTAAAGTATACCTACGAAGTATCCAGTCAGAATAGATTTGGTTATAATGTTATACAACATTACTATCTACCTATATTAAAATATACCTATGAAGTATCCAGTCAGGATAGATTTGGTCGTAATTTTCTGCATTGGCAATAAGTCTAAATATTTACCAAAATTACAACCAAATCTATCCTGACTAAATACTTCGTAGGTATACTTTAATATAAATATATAGTAATGTTAAATAAAATTATTATAGGTATATAGTAATGTTTAAAATTACAAATCTAGACGTAGTGCAGTGCGCTGTAGCTACTGCGCGCCCGGTTCACGTTATAGGCCTACATGACTTTACAACTTAACATTTAAAATATGAAAAAAGTAACTTTCCGTACTTACCACGGAAAAAAAAGTTGATATTCGTGTTCTACACATTAAAATGAGTAATATAATAACACAAAATTTTTTTTAGGACCAACGTCATTATGTCTATATTTTTACCAAAAAAACTAATATCAATATTGAGTAATTATTTCGACGTGCGACTACCCCTATTTTTGTGAAATTTCTTTACTTTTCTTATGTATTTTTACGTCCTAGACACTCATCCAGCATTATTTCTTGTCCCTGGTACAGTTCTTTTAAAATATACTTATAAAAACATAACCTAAACTAACTTTTATCAACGTGCAAATACCGATATTTTTGTGATTTTTTGTTTTCTTTTCTCATGTACATTTACGTCCTAGACACAAATCCAACATTATTTTTTGTCATTATTAATTTATCATTAAACGTCTAGATTTTGTTATAATTTTATACAACATTACTATATACCTAAATTAAAATATACCTACGAAGTATCCAGTCAGGATAGATTTGGTTATAATTTTATCCAATTTTACTATCTACCTATATTGAAATATACCCACGAAGTATTCAGTCAGGATAGATTTGGTTAGTTTTATACAACATTACTATATAATTACATTAAAATATACCCACGAAGTATCCAGTCAGGATAGATTTGGTTATAATTTTATACATTACTATCTACCTATATTAAAATATACCTATGAAGTATCCAGTCAGGATAAAATTAGTTGTAATTTTCTGCATCGGCAATAACTGTAATATTTACCAAAATTACAACCAAATCTATTCTGAATGAATACTTCGTAGGAATACTTTAATAAAGGTAGATAGTAATGTTGAATAAAATTATTACCAGATCTATCCTGACTGGATACTTCGTAGGTATATAGTAATGTTGTACAAAATTATTAATCTAGACGTAGTGCAGTGCGCTGTAACTACTGCGCACCCGGTTCACGCTATAGGCAAATATGCCATTACAACCTAACATTTAAAATGTGAAATAAAGTAACAGGATAGATTTGGTTGTAATTTTCTACATCGGCAATAAGTCTAAATATTTACCAAAATTACAACCAGATCTATCCTGACTGAATACTTCGTAGGTATACTTTAATAAAAATAGATACTAATGTTGTATAAAATTATTACCAAATCTATCCTGACTGGATACTTCGTAGGTATACTTTAATGTAGCTATATAGTAATGTATAAAATTACAAATCTAGACGTAGTGCAGTCCGCTGTAGCTACTGCGTGCCCGGTCCACGCTATAGGCCTACATGTATTACAACCTAACATTTAAAATGTGAAATAAAGTAACTTTCACAAAAATACATAAAAATGTAAGAACGTACATATGTAAAAACATAAGGTAATTGTTTAGATTCCTAAACCGGGCCTATATTTTCATGAAACATTCAGAAACATGTAAAAAGGCAATTTTCATTGAAATAATTTTTTTTTGCCTAGAAACATTATTTTTTCTTAAATTAAAGTTGGGTAAAATTTTCAGCACGGATGTAGAAGTTATGAATGGGCACAAAGTGATAAGAATATTTCGTTACGTCACAGTGGTGCTCATAAGCTTGTACGCATCGGCCGCGGTACGTCACACAACCTTATGTGTGTAGATATTTGAGAAACGTTTTGGCAAAATTTTTATACATATATTTAAATATACTCATAAAGTCTCCAGTTAGGATAGATTTGGTTTTAAATTTATACATTACTGTATACCTATATTAAAATATACCTAAAAAGTGTCCAGTTAGGTTAGATTTAGTTTTAATTTTATACATTAACTAAATGGTTACATTTATACAATTAGAACCAAATCCATCCTGTCTGGATACTTCATATTTTATACTTTTATTTTGTTAAATTCATTAAAATTATGCCAAAACGTAATGCTACACATTATCCAAGTGTAACGGTTAGTACATTTGTGATGTCGTGTATCCCTCCGCGAGGCAGACAGCCTATTCACAACTGCTACATCCGCGCTGAAAAATTTTACCCAACTTTAATTTAAGAAAAAATAATGTTTCTAGGCACACAAAAAAATTATTTCAATGAAAATAGCCTTTTTACATGTTTCGGAATGTTTCATGCAAATATAGCGGTAGTCGCATGTCAAAATAATTACCCAATATTGTTTTAGAGCATACTAGATAGTTATAATTACCAAATTAAAAATATAATGTATAAGAACAATGTTTGATAAATAAAACCAAAAAAACTTACCATCAATTCCTCTACTATTTAAGGTATTGTTTCACTTAAATTTTAAGTTTAATTTATTGGGTTTTTAGAAATATCTTTTATGACAGTCTTAGAACAACCATAAAAATGTTTTTAGAACATTAGAACAAGCACAAATGTTTTTAGCTCAAGTCACTAATGCAAGTTTGTCATAGCACAAAAAAATAACAGTCTACAGTTTCAATCTTTCTTACTGCTCACTCGACATTAAAAAAATGTATACTCTTACACATACATAAAACTATAATCTGAAACGCCTTTGTAAAAGTTGTGTAATCTGTCCTCCATATCAAAATATTTTTCTTTAAACAAATATTCTACCAATGATCGAGCAGAAGAAACCAAATTCAATTTACTCCTCCCACCAATGTTATTTTTTGCCACAAAATTTATTGAACAGGAAGAACTCAAGTACTCAAAATCTGTTTCTGATAAATGACAATAGGCTTTCATGCGATTAGAAACAATAGAACTTCCAGCAGCAACCCATTCTTCTAATTGTGAGATAAGTGAAACTGAATCGTATACACCACTGACAGTTATTAGAAATGTTTTCCTCGTCTTCTTCTCTATTCCACCTAAAATCCACTGTCCTATTTCACCAGGAGTCTCTCCAAATTTTGCTTCATCAATAATTTCAATAATACTGCCTGGTCCACCGATTTTTTCAGAGTAACGCTGAAGATGGTCTAAAAATACATTTGCAACAAAGTCACGCCACTCAACGATAGTTGCTGGTGACACTTTCAACTGAGTGTCAAGCAAGCGCTGGTAAGGTGGTTCAAGATACAGGAATGTTGCTAACATCAACCAAACTTGTTGGAAATTAAGTTTGGATTTCTCAAAAATTGTACCTTTCCTTATGCTAAAAGTAGTACCACATTGTCTTCTCTTTCTTTTAGGTAACCGTACTGTTTTACAACAACGGAATACATAGCTTGTAGAGAGTTTTAACTTGGAGCCACATCTGAAACAGGTTGCAACGGTTTTAACAACTCCATGAGCTACGAGATACTTTAACACGTCTTCTTCTGAAAAACTTAGGGCCTCGTAGAAATTAGTCTTACATCCGACACAATGTTTAACGTCATCCATTACTAAGTTACATACACTAATAATCAATATCCCAAACTAACTGAGATAAACTGATTGATAATACAAAAAACAGAACCACATTTTAAAAAACGTAAAACTACAAACAACTATCACACAAATAAGACTAGTAAAGAGGGCAATGTTTCCCGGCTAATCACAGATTGTACTAAAAAAAAAATTAATAACTCACAGGTCAAAATAAGAGTATATATAAAACATTATTTATATTATAACTATACAGGATTTCTTGAATTTAATATAATTATATATAAATAATATATAATATATAAATATAATTAATATATGTTGTTTTGTTGTTGTCGTGTCTATTGATGTGCAAAGTGCAAAAAGTTCAGATTTCTCCAAAAGTCCTGATGACAAGATCTGCCAGTTTTGGAGCCCAATGGCCATGAAGGATTTCAATTGGTGGTGCTCCAAGTTGAAAGAGAGAACAGACAATGAATTGGTAGTAAAAAAACATGGTCTGGGGTTAGTTGTGATTGGGGGGCAGTACTTGCAATGGGATAAGATGTTATATTAGTTAATGATAACTTTATACCATGGAAGTGTCCACTACGCAGCTAGCTATTGTAGAGGAGAGGGTTCTTGAGTAGTTTAGATCGGGGTGGTTGCCTTGCTAAAATGCTGGTTGATGTAGAGTTTTCGCTTGGCAACCGCATTCGCATCTGTATAAGTGACTGTAAAAGGTTGATCTTCGTCACGTGCTTCTTTTGCAAGGGCATCTGCACACTCCTTACCCTCAATTCCGACATGATCAGGGACCCACTTGAGAATGCAAGATATATCTAATGAATGGAGAAGCGCATTAATTTCTTGTGTCTCGCCATTGTGTATGGCTTCGAGTGCCGATTTTGAGTCTGAGAAAAAATACAATTTCTTCTATTGAGTTATTAGAAGGAGGAAAAGAGCGACCGTAGGTAAGCGCCTCTTTAATAGAAATTAGTTCACTAGTGAAGTATGAAGCAATTTGGCCAATGGGTATTTTGAGCCTGACGTTATTTCCTGAGTAGTAAATGATGGAGATGCCTGCACCACCTCTATTACATTCAATATCAGAGGAACCATCTGTGTAGACTAATTCACTGTTTTCTTTGGCAAGTAACCGAACAGAGTCTTTACCTTTCTTAAATAAAACTTGAGTTGGTTCTTTCTTAGAGCATGGTTCCAATAGGTTAGCATTGATTTTGGTATTCATAGGGGGCTTGAAAGGAAAAAGTGGTTCCAGGGAGGTGTGGTCAAGAAGGATGGCATCTCTGATGTATCTGTCAAATTGTCAAAAAGCTCTGTGAGCGATGTAGTCTTTATTGTGGCTTCTGATTTTGTTAGTAAACTTTACAGTAGCAAGTTTTCGTCTGTTTTCAAGGGAGGCAAAACCTCTTTCAAGTTCGGCCTTGGTGTTATTAGTAGAAGACACTGCACCAGTGATAATTTTTGATGCTCTATACTGGACTGAATCTAATGTGTCTTTAACAAATTCAGACGCATGTGCCCAAATGGGGGAGCAATACTCAAGTATTGGCCTAATGACAGTGCAGTAAGTACTTTTTAGCTCTTGAGCCCCAGTTCGTGACACAAAGTTTGCGGAGGATGTTCAATTTCTTTAGACCCTTTTTTGCCATGGTTTGCGTGTGTTTAGTAAAACTCAGCTCTGGATTTAGGATCACTCTCAGATATTTAGGGTTTTTAATGCGTTCAATTATTGAGTTTTGAATTTTTAAGACTGGTTAGAAGGTTCCACGATTTCTCCTACCAGTTGAAAAAACACAATAGTTAGACTTATTGGGGTTTATAGTAAGTTTAAGATCTCCAGCCCATGTTGCAATGCCTTCCAAACTGAGATTCAGGAATTTCTGAGAAGTTTTGAGATCTTGACTTGTACTCCAAATGGCAATAACATCTGCATAGCAGGTGATCTTAGTATTCTTATGGATGTAGGAATCGATTGTGTTCATGGAGAGTAGAAAGAGCAGAGGGCTCAAGACACAGCCCATTGGTACACCGGCCCATGTTTTGCAGGTCTTGAAGAGTTTTCCATAAAACCTGTCTGAGAACCGTCTGTTTTTCAGGAACTCATTAATTCATACAAGTGCATGTCCTTCGACCCAACCATATGGGCTCTGTGGATGAGTTTTGTTGCCAAACTCGGTCGAAAGCCGAAGACAGGTCTAGAAAAACAGCGACTGTTTTTCCATGATATTTTTTCAGTAGTCTATTATTAATTGATTGACAAAGATAAAAGAGCTGATATACTGTACTGTGATGAGCTCGGTAGGCTGTCTGGTAAAAGTGTATTTTTCTCTCTTGAGTTAGCCAGTTCATGGTTCAGGAGTGAATCATTCGTTCCATGAACTTACACAGTGTACTGGTAAATGATATCGGCCTGTAGCTTTTACAGTCAGCGGCGTTCTTTTCAGCCATAAAATCGGAATAATAATAGAGATTTTCCAAAATTTTTGGACCTTGCCGGAAGTCCAGGAGAAATTGAAGATATCCAGCAACATTATTTTGGCTTTGTCACCGAAGTGTTGAATCATGCTGCTAAAGATGAGTTGGGCGCCTGGAGCTTTCTTTGGGTCAAGTTTTAAGGTAGCAGAATTGAGTTCATTTGTGAAAATGTCAGAGAAAATGCTGTTCTTGGGGGGCTTAAAGGAGCCTTGGATAAGTCTTCTTGTGGTCTTTAAGGTAACTTTGTCGATTTTTTTTTAAAATGCGCTTGCTCTTGCTAGCGTTGAACTCGGCTAGCTTATTGGCACATTCAATATTCGTGGGAGCTAGGTTCCCACAGTAATTGAAGGAGTTTGTTCCTTGAGCAACTTGTGGTGATTGCAAAACTCGATTATTCAGAGTCTTAATAATATTCCAGTGTTGATGTTCTTCTGGGATCTGAGGCAGCATCGAAATTTTCTTATTTCTGGCGTTTGCACAAGGATATTTCCTCTTAAACTGTTTGACAGCGTTTAATGTATTTTTCCTGTTATTCTCTGTGTTATTGTTTTGAACCTCTGAACACAAAGCATCTGTTTCCGATACAAAGGCTTCAATGTGGTTATCTTTCCAGTAGGGTACCCAGTCGGTTTTCTTCTTTTCTCGAGGAATGGAACGTTTGCGGCTTTTTGTATAAAAGAGTTGAAAGAAGAAACCAGGTTGCTTAGGAAAGATTGCTTGATAAGGTTGCAAAATTCCTCAAGTTTTTATGTGAATTGAGGCCAATCCACTTTCTCGAAGTTCCAGGAACGTTTGATTTGCTCAGGCATATCAAGTGTCAAGTCGATCCTGGTAAGAATTGGGAAGTGGGTGCTGATAGCACTGTAAAGAACTTGTAGTGATGTCAGGAGCTTACGCAGTGCCATTGGTTTTCGAGACGTAAGTAACATGATTGTTGTTTAAGACTAAGAAGTTTATGTCAATGAGAAGATCTTTAACTTGAGAGCCTCTTTGAGCTATCCCACGAGGGACTTTTGGCATTGAAATCTTCAAGCATAATATTTTAACCATTCGTTGTGTTCACAAGATCATGTAAAAGGTTGTCATCGATTTACGTATTGTCTGGATGATAGACATTGACTATTCTGAGTTAATGGTGAGGTAGGAAGATGTCAATAGCTTTTGCTTCGATATTGCTGTCAAAGTTTCTGTTTTCAATACGAGGACTGGTATTGTATTAATGTCTCGTTGCTTGATAAGGTAAGCAAGTCCTTCATCATCCTTGTCTTTCCGAATTGTGGTGTATGCTTTGATTCTCAACATCAAGTTTGGATTTAGTTTGGTTTCCTGCATACAGGCCACATGAATATTGTTTTGATGAAGGATGTCTGAAAGTTCTTCTGTTTTTCTCTGTGTGCAATTTATGTTAAGTTGTAAAATATTGAGTGTCCTCGTTCCATACTTCTCACCAAGTGCCCGGTCATCAGCAAATAATTTATATAAAATTTTATACACATAAGTATTTGTAATTGTATGTATAATAGTTATGAATACATTATGTAATCATTAAGATTTTGTGAAAATATAATGTAAAAGAAAAGTTTGTGGTAAACCAAATAAATGTTATTTTTGACATTACAATGTTGTATAAAACGTTGTAAATATCATCCACTTGTTCTTATTACTAGTAGTTTATTTGAAAATATATATACTATCATACTGCTATTAATTGTGCATAAAACCACAAAATTGAAGGAAAATTTCATTATCATAGTTGTAAAAGCTAATATGTAGTAATATTAAAATATAATAGGATAAATAGATTTCAAGTGTAAAATAGTATAATTAGAAATATATAGGGCATTATCTTATACGGTATTATCTTATATTTTGTCGTCCATGTCGATCGATTCTAAGTCGATTTTACTAAAATCGAAGTAAAAAATACATAAAATTTTTATTTTGAACCTGAATAGACTGTTAGTGAAAGATATTTTTGTATACGTAAACTAACTGTTAACATAAATCTTTTAAAGTAAATACTTGGAAATAATATGATACATTTTTAGAATCTAATCTTACGTAATATTGTATATAATTGCGATAATGTATTTGAGAATTAGGCTTTGAATTACAAAATTCTGAATGTTTATCATTATTTTTATGTGTTGACTCTTTCAATCTTCAGACCTATCCCGATTTCTAAAAATAGCGTTAACGCGTTAACCATTTAAAAAAGTATGTGATTTAATTTAACCTGAGCTCCCATACGTTATTTTAGGAATAGTACTTGGCATAAGAATTATAGGTTCAAACCTATATGTAAATAAAACAATTTTGATATAAATAACTGCTACTTTCAACATAAGTTATATTTTCTGTTTATTTATCATTCTGACAACCTATCCTTATTGCTCTTTTTGGTATTACAAAACTAATCAGACGAAGTGTAATTTAATGAAAAAATTATTAAAATGGACACGGTAAACATAAAAATAATTAATAGTTACTAAAGTATATAAGAAACTGACAGTTCATGCATTTACAAAGGTAATCTTAAATTAATGGTAAAAATTTCTTTTTCTAAACCAATTCCATATTTGCATGGAACATTCCAAAACCTGTCAAAAAGCTATTTTCATTGATATTTTTTCGTTTTTTGGGTCGAATTGTGGTTTGAAAAGAGTTTTGTTGTTTAGTGATAACTTTTGTTTCAAGTCTGTATCATGTTAGGCTCATGTGCAATGTATAGGTTTATTGCAATGATCTTCAAAATAATGTTTTGTAAATAAAACAGTACTGAGTTATTGTGATTAATAGTATCTGTTAGATTATCTGTTGTATGAGATATTGACTAATAATACTTAGAAGGTCTTAAGTGTTGAAATTTAATGGGCAAGTGTTAAGCCAGATTTTGAGATTTTGTTGTATTTTCAGGGTACACTTTTCTGCAGGTGTAGTAGATGGGCATGTGTATTTACTAGCAACAAATTTGTCATGTAACTTATTATCATACATACAGTTTCTGAAACTGAATTAAAAATGGGTGAATATTAATTAGTGCACTAATAGCTACTTTTTAAACTACCGTTTTTAGTGTAGTTGTGTGAATTACATTGTAACAGAAATGTGTTCTATGCGAAATGGAATGTCAAAAAAATATCATGCCAAAAGTAACCTTTTGAAATAGCAACAATGAAGAATGCATTAAAATTGTATTAAAACAACTAATTAATACATCTAAATACATTATCAACAAAAAATCCCACTTAAAACAAATCCACCATCACCCACCCTAAAATTCACAAACCCAACGTCCCCATCCGAGCCATCATCAACTACCAGAATGCCCCTGCACATAAATTAACAAAATACATGGACAAAATAATCAGACAATCCATAAATGTAAACACAGAAACACATATAAAAAACCAGAAAAACCTCATAAATAAAATAAAAGACATAAACATACCACACAATTCAACACTACTATCACTCGACATAACAAATATGTACACCAACATACCCATACCCGAAACGCTCAACATCCTAGAAACCCAATTAATACAGAACAACATACCTAAAACCCACGTTACCAAAATCATAAACATCCTCCAAATCATCACCAAACAAAACTATTTCACCCACAACTCAAACTTCTATTCACAACCAGATGGCCTACCCATGGGAAGTCCTATCAGTAGTGTCCTAAGCGAAATTTTTCTACATCACATAGAAAACACCAAGATACTCACAAACAATACACACGCACACAAAATTATTTACTGGCACAGATACGTCGATGATATCATAACACTATATAGAGGCAACTCCCGTCAATGCGAAAAACTCCACCTATACTAATAAAATACACCCAAAACTCCACTTCACTTCAGAAATTGAAACCAACCGATCCCTAAACTTCCTCGACCTAACCATAACAAAAAGCCACACACAAAAACACAGCTTCAACATTTACAGGAAACCCATAATGACAGACACACTTATCCACAACACCTCAAACCACCCTATCCAATACAAACATGCTGCCTTCAGATCCATGTTCCATAGACTTAAAGAAGTCCCAATGACCACAGAAAACATAAACAAAGAACTAGACACAATTAAATATTTAGCATACACAAATGGATACAACATCACAATAATAGACAAACTATGGTACAAAATACAAAAAAAACATTAAAATTAACACTATAGACAGGGAAAACAAATACATCACATTATCATACATTAACAAAACAACAAATACAATAGCCCGCAAATTTTTTAAAAAAACATGATACAAAATAGCATACAAAACTAATAACAAACTGTAAAACAAAGTACAACTTAACACCAACAATAAAGATAAACTACAAGCACCAGACGTATACAAACTGAACTGCGACGAATGTAACAAATTCTACATTGGACAAACAGGTCGCAGCTTGAAAGAAAGAATTGAGGAACACAAACAGAACACCAACTCAACATTTTACAACCACATAAAAGATACAGGACACAAATACAGTGACATTTACCATAACCTAGAAATTCTATACATCAACAAAAAAGGACCACATCTCAACACACTAGAACAATATGAAATTTACAGACATACAAAAACACAAAGTACAAACATATTAAACAAACAAACACAATACAAATCACACATACTCTTTGATACTATCGAAAACCTACCTTTAAAACCGTCACCGCTTGACCCAACATCTCCAAGCATAAGACACTGATGAAGATCGGCAAATAGCGATCGAAAACGTTCTGTCTCAGTAAGTTTTACTAAATTTAAAGTTTAGATAGTCATAAACATTGTTCAAGTGATTAATAAGATTCACCGAACGTAATGGACTACAAAATTCAAGTATTAAAAATGTTAATCACTTAAACAATAGCTTATGACTATCCGAACTTTGGGTGGATAGTTGGATGGATGAACGTAATGGACTACAAAATTCAAGAATTAAAATTGTATTAACCTTAAAATATTGTAGAAATTCAACCATCAAGACCACTAAAGTGAATGACTTATGGAATAAAATAGGAGTTTTCATGATTAGCCAGGACTATAAGTTTGTAATACTTTTGTCTTTATTTTGGTATTTATTTCCCGTGCCCTCATGTATGATTTTAGTGAAGAAAATATTTTTCAACGTAAAGTTAATCATGTAGATTTCTAATACATATTTTTACTACAAACAGTTTTTGATCAAACACACATTTTCTATATTATTTAAATCCATCTTTACTTGAGCAACTAGTTTTTAACTAAATACCCTTGTACATATGTTAGTATGTCTTGCCTATAGTAGCACTTACTTTTTTCAATATTGAAGACGGGCATTTTGGGAAATATATCCTATTATCAGACCATAACTCGGACCGTAACTCTATACAATAATTTAAAAAATAAGTGCTACAAATAAGGCAAGTATAACATATGTACTTACATTTTTTGGTACATAATCCATTTGTAGAAATGGAAAAGATTGAGGGTCAGTAACAACATATTTAAATTTTATATTGTGGTCAATGGTATTACATTAATTTACATGAATCTAAACAGGTTTTTAGTTACTCTTGGGGTTCTTTTTAAAGAATAGCTGTAATTTGTTTTAAGGAGTAAGTGCCAGATGTTTCTGAGGGAAAGGTTTCATTATACATTTGTCCAATTTGAAAGCTCCATCACTGATACTAACACGAGGGAGCTTGGTATTAACATATGGCTGCTGTCAGGGCAGTGAGTGAAACTTCTCTTTTAATACCCAAATTTGTTACACTTAGATTTCTACTTGTCCTTCTTTCCTACAGGAAAATTGTCAAAATAAGGGGAAATTTTGCTATTAGCATAAAAAATAACATATATAACAATAAAGAAAAGACTTTCAGAACTATCAGGTGACATAATTCTAACAGGTAATAAAAGAGGTAATCTTGCCAATTCCTGCTACACAGTTTAGAAACTGCTAGCGATTTCAAAACTTTGCCTTGTTTAGATCTCAAAATGATCCAGTTAATTTTAAATATCCAAGGAAGGAAAATATGTTGTAAATTAACTTTTTTGGCTTAGAGATTGAGGCGCAAATGTTGAAACCACACTGTGAGACATTCTATTGGAGAAAGCCATTGATCGAGGACTTCCAGTTAGCAAAAACCCAAGAGAAACAAAGTATTGTAGAGATCCTGAAAATTTTTTCAGTCTAGATACTGGTTATTATAAATAGCTTAACGTGTTGTTAGCGTGTCATCATTTTTATGTAGGAACAGCGTATATTCAAATGGCAAAGCATCAGAGGTAATTTTAAAAGGCATGACATATCCTTGGAAATTTACAGGATAATTAAAAGTTAATGTTATTGTAATTATAATTACAATCCTTTTTATAAATGTAATTTCTAAGGCTGAAAACAAAGATATATTACAATAAATCAATCTAAAAAATAAAGAACATTTATTATTTAAGGGGATTTATCAATGCTACAGAGCAAGTTTAACTGATGGAAATATTAATGACAGAATAAATAACATTTATTTTAGCTAAAAAGAGAATTACAATACAGATCCTAAGGTACAAGCTAGTTCTTTTGTTTGTCCATCACAACAAGTAGAACAGTGCAACTATAATAAGACGAGATCTGAAAAATAAAAGAACCCAAAGACTGGGAAGAAAATTAAGAATAATAATAAAAATAACTCTTATGGAGAATAATAAAAGCTCTTACTGACATGATAAAAGATGAGCCAATCTCAAGGTAATTTAGTAAAATGTATTAAAACATTCATGAAGCCAGAAGTACAAACCCAAGGGGGTTAGTGAGGGAATCATGCACAGTTCATGCTACTACACTGTCCTCTAACATTAAGAGCAGGGTAGGTTATGGACTTACTTTTATTTTTAGGATCCTGAATATTTATAATTTTGCCAACAGTACTTTGCCTAAAATAACTTGGGTAATAGTTCACTGATACTCCACCACGGCATTCTAAACACATTGCTTCTATACGAAGTAATTGAACAATAGTTTTCCGTCATATTTGATGTATTATACTGTCAATATTGTGGCAAGTTATACATATATAATTTCAGTTATATTTGTTACTCAGTAATATCACTGGTGAAAAGTAAACTATTTAAAAAGAAATATATTTGCAATTTTTGTGTTGTACATCTTGAGGTTTTTATAGAAATTACACTTGTTTGTATTATCTTGGCAAAAAACCATTACTTACTGATTTATTCAGCAGATGCGTTTTTCGCTAGGTCCATTTTTAATGGTGGGAATTACTGACAAGACTGTTGCTCAGGTGTGTTGTGTTTGTGTGAGTCTGTGGTGTATTTCTGTTCTGTGGTGTGTTATTGTTCTTAGAGTAGTTGTTAATTATGTGTTCAAACATAGTGTTTGATTGGGAGTGTGTTTTGTCATTTAGAATGTGTTGTGGATAGTATTTATGGTGTTTGAATATCTCGTAGTTTTCTACTGTGTTAAGGTTTTTGCTTTTATTGATGTAATGTAGGATTTTTAGATTGGTCAGTATGTCTCTGTCACTCTGTGAGTATAGTGTGTTTTGTATGTGTATGGCAACGGTTGATGTGGGTTGTCTTTCTTATCACTCTTCAGCACTTGACGTGACTTCCGATGTGCTTACGTAATTAATTCCTGTTTCAGTGAGTAACGTGTTGTACCCGTGTTTAGGAAAGGAATGCGAGAAAGCAGTGGAACGCAGCTCTGTGAGTGAACAAAAGGGGCATTGTTGCAGACTACCAAACAAAAGCACATGGCCACCTCTTATGTGCCAAAAACTAACCTCCAGTAATTATTATGTGCATTATCTCTCCAACAAAACCTTCTCTATTAAGTTGGATAAAATTCTTTAAAAACTCTGAAATTCTTGCAAAACATTTGTTTCTCAGGTCTTCCTTCCCCATTTATATACATTTCCTCCACGTTTCCATGACATACATGGTTATTTAACAACTGTACCAGCTTTTACATAGGACAAACAGGGAGAACATTTACCACAAGATACAAAGAACACGTAGAACAGATAAGAAAGACACAACCAAAATCAAATTTTGCCATACACATACAAAACACACTACACTCACAGACTGACATAGACACAAATCTAAAAATCCTACATTACATCAATAAAAGCAAACAACTTAACACAGTAGAAAACTATGAGATATATAAACACCATAAATACTATCCACAAACATTCTAAATGACAAAACACACTCACAATCAAACACTATATTTGAGCACATAATTAACAACTACTCTACAAACAATAACGCACTACAGAATAAAAATACACCACAGACTCACACCAACACAACACATCTGAGCAACAGTCTTGTCAGTTATTCACAGCATTGAAAAATGCGCTGACCTAGTGTGAAGCACGTCTGCTGAATAAATCAGTAAGTAGTGGTTTTTTTGAGAAGATAATACAAACAAGTGTAATGAAATATATTTGTTATATATTTTCTGTTTATGCAGAGGGATATATTTTTTAGCCAACAATGTGTTTTATTTTTACTGCAACTAAGACGAATTGTATCTAGCAACTTGCTTTCTGAGGGGAGTTAAAATGTCAGGCTTGTTCCAGTGAATGACACCGACTTGGTATTCTAGTACTACTGATGTGCAGTTAATGTTGGTTTGGAACCAGGTCCAAAGGCTTAGTGCAGTTAATCTACCTACTATATCCTCTTCTTTGTAATACATGCTTAGACAATGTTTGTTATATAACCAACTTTAGGTCTATTACCTCAAAAATTGAGACATTTTCATTTATTCAGTAACTAGACCCTCCTTTAGATATTGTAACTAGATACTGAAAAAATCCTTGAAGAATCTAAAACCATCTTTGTACCTATTACGGTCATTATATCAGAGGAGCTTATTTTTAAAGTTTGTTCAAAACTTTGTTTAAACAATATTTTAAGAAGTTTTAAGGAAAATGTAAAGGAAGATAAAGTTATAGAGTTTATGCAATTTTATAGCGTGTTTTAAAATCTAATCAGAGTTGACATTTTCCAGAAATAATGAAATATATGAATAACTCATTATTTTAATTTAAGTTTTAAAATTAGCCTAGAAACAAAATAATACAACACTCTAATCCTCATCTTTTTTATATAATCAGTGTATGAGGGGCTTGTGTAAGAAATACTCATGTATGAGGACCTTGTGTATGGGCGCTTGTGTAAGAGGGATTCGTGTATGGGGACCTTGTGTATGAGGAACGAATGTATGATGAGTTTGTGTATGAAAATCTCGTGTAAGAGGGCCTTGTGCATGAGGGGTTTGTGTATAAGGATTTATATAAGAGGGACTCGTGTATGAGGGGCTTGTGTAAGAGGGACTTGTGTAAGGGGAGCTTATGTAAGAAGGGCTCATGTATGGGGACCTTGTGTATGAGGGGTTTGTGTATAAGGATTTATGTAAGAGGGGCTCGTGTATGGAGACCTTGTGTATGAGGAGCTTATGTATGATGAGCTTGTGTATGAGAATCTCGTGTAAGAGGGCCTTGTGCATGAGGGGTTTGTGTATAAGGATTTATGTAAGAAGGACTCGTGTATAAGGACCTTGTGTATGAGGAACTTATGTATGATGAGCTTGTGTATGAGAATCTCGTGTAAGAGGGGCTTGTGCATGAGGGGTTTGTGTATAAGGAATTATGTAAGAGGGACTTGTGTATGGGGACCTTGTGTATGAGGAACTTATGTATGATGAGCTTGTGTATGAGAATCTCGTGTAAGAGAGCCTTGTGCTTGAGGGGTTTGTGTATAAGGATTTATGTAAGAGGGGCTCGTGTATGGGGACCTTGTGTATGAGGAACTTATGTATGATGAGCTTGTGTATGAGAATCTCGTGTAAGAGGGCCTTGTGCATGAGGGGTTTTTGTATAAGGATTTATGTAAGAGGGACTCGTGTATGGGGACCTTGTGTATGAGGAACTTAAGTATGATGAGCTTGTGTATGAGAATCTCGTGTAAGAGGGCCTTGTGCATGAGAGGTTTGTGTATAAGGATTTATGTAAGAGGGGCTCGTGTATGGGGACCTTGTGTATGAGGAACTTATGTATGATGAGCTTGTGTATGAGAATCTCGTGTAAGAGGGCCTTGTGCATGAGAGGTTTGTGTATAAGGATTTATGTAAGATTGGCTCGTGTATAGGAACCTTGTGTATGAGAATCTCGTGTAAGAGGGCCTTATGTATGGGGAGCTTATGTAAGAAGGGCTCGTTTATGGGGACCTTGTGTATGAGGGGTTTGTGTATAGGGATTTATGTAAGAGGGGCTCGTGCATAAGGATTTATGTAAGAGGGGCTCGTGAATGGGGACCTTGTGTATGAGAAACTTATGTATGATGAGCTTGTGTATGAGAATCTCTTGTAAGAGGGCCTTGTACATGAGGAGTTTGTGCATAAGGATTTATGTAAGAGGGGCTCGTGTATAGGGACCTTGTGTATGAGAATCTCGTGTAAGAGGGCCTTGTGTATGGGGAGCTTATGTAAGATGGGCTCGTTTATGGGGACCTTGTGTATGAGGGGTTTGTGTATAAGGATTTATGTAAGAGGGGCTCGTGTATGGGGACCTTGTGTATGAGGAACTTATGTATGATGAGCTTGTGTATGAGAATCTCGTGTAAGAGGGCCTTGTGCATGAGGGGTTTGTGTATAAGGATTTATGTAAGAAGGACTCGTGTATAGGGACCTTGTGTATGAGGAACTTATGTATGATGAGCTTGTGTATATGAATCTCGTGTAAGAGGGCCTTGTGCATGAGGGGTTTGTGTATAAGGAATTATGTAAGAGGGACTTGTGTATGGGGACCTTGTGTATGAGGAACTTATGTATGATGAGCTTGTGTATGAGAATCTCGTGTAAGAGGGCCTTATGCATGAGGGGTTTGTGTATAAGGATTTATGTAAGAGGGGCTCGTGTATGGGGACCTTGTGTATGAGGAACTTATGTATGATGAGCTTGTGTATGAGAATCTCGTGTAAGAGAGCCTTGTACATGAGGAGTTTGTGCATAAGGATTTATGTAAGAGGGGCTCGTGTATAGGGACCTTGTGTTTGAGAATCTCGTGTAAGAGGACCTTGTGTATGGGGAGCTTATGTAAGAAGGGCTCGTTTATGGGGACTTTGTGTATGAGGGGTTTGTGTATAGGGATTTATGTAAGAGGGGCTCGTGCATAAGGATTTATGTAAGAGGGAATCGTGAATGGGGACCTTGTGTATGAGAAACTTATGTATGATGAGCTTGTGTATGAGAATCTCGTGTAAGAGGGCCTTGTACATGAGGAGTTTGTGCATAAGGATTTATGTAAGAGGGGCTCGTGTATAGGGACCTTGTGTATGAGAATCTCGTGTAAGAGGGCCTTGTGTATGGGGAGCTTATGTAAGAAGGGCTCGTTTATGGGGACCTTGTGTATGAGGGGTTTGTGTATAGGGATTTATGTAAGAGGGGCTCGTGTATGGGGACCTTGTGTATAAGGAACTTATGTATGATGAGCTTGTGTATGAGAATCTCGTGTAAGAGAGCCTTGTGTATGGGGAGCTTATGTAAGAAGGGCTTGTTTATGGGGACCTTGTGTATGAGGGGTTTGTGTATAGGGATTTATGTAAGAGGGGCTTGTGTATGGGGACCTTGTGTATAAGGAACTTATGTATGATGAGCTTGTGTAAAAGAATCTCGTGTAAGAGGGCCTTGTGCATGAGGGGCTGGTGTATGAGAAGTTATGTGAGAGAGACTTTTAAATGAGAGCCTTGTGTTAGAGGGAACTGTGTGAGACGCTTGTGTATAAAGGGTGAATATAAGTGATAAATAATTTATTTATATTGACTTAATAATATAATAAATATAATATAAAAACTTACCAATGTAGTAGGGGTAAGGGAAGACAACATTTTGAGCCCCGTAATACTAAGAGCATAGCTGATACCAGGAACATTTGCACTTGCATAGTCTTCAAATCTGCCAAATCTTTGTGGGCGCAGAGAAAACTCAGTTGTGACCACCTATGCAGAAAACAAAACAAGTGTAAAAAAGACCTTCAGTTTTACTGTATGCTTTACACAATAACTTTAAATGTGGTTTTGTTTGTGCATTGAAATTTTTAAAAAATTAGTTGATATTTTTGAATTTTTCATTATTAAAGAACACTTAGTAGAATAGATTGACAGAACAAGTTGTGGGTGTAAAGTTTGGTTCTGTTGAGTTTATGCTATAATGGCATAATGTTTAAGTTAATATATGATAAAGTCTGTCCACTAAGCATCCTTCTCCGCACATAAATCCTCAGAGTACAAGTTTCTACAACCAACCTGAATTTGGCAGCAACCACAGGAGACTAGGACAGTTTAGATAGTATTGCTTTATTGAATTCATAGAGTCCTGTTTTATATTTTATATATGTTGTGTTTGTACACATTTGTTAATTTAGGCTAGACAAAGGCGTGACAGGTTGCATTCAATATTGCAATGAGTTGATTTGTGAAAATAACCAGACATATCTCTGTGCCCTTCACTGCCAGTCACCTTGAGACAGTACAGCTCTTCATCTCAAACCTTCCCACTCATAAAACAAATCTACCTCAATGAGTAAATTTGTCTTGAGTTTCTCACAACTAAAATATATCTATAAAGTATGCTTGAAAAAAATATAGAGGCCAGTAGAATAATTATAATTAATAAACGATTATAGATCCTTGCTACAAATATTTTCAAACACTTGATGTAGGCCTTAATTTCGCTAACACAGTTCGCATCATCAGGAGGTTATAAATATGAAATGGAAACAGAGGAAACAAGAAAAAGGTCTCCACGATGCTGTATATAAGCTATCATATAAACTCCAAATGTGTACAATTACAGCCATCATTAAGTCTCTAAAATCTAAAGAAACAGTAAAGCTATTTTGTAAACCTAATAAGGGAAAACAGGCAGTCAAGATTTTCTAAATGATGAACACAAGAAAACACAAATAAACATTGTAGTGTTACGTTTGTGAAGAAATGTTAATGATTAGGGCTGTAGTTAATGATGTATCGACCAAAGTATATATATATATATATATATATATATATATATATATATATATATATATATATATATATATATATTCCTTGCATCTCTTTAAAATTTTCTCTCTTCATTGGGGTCCTTGGTAAATATAACCACCAGGCCCCACATAGTCTTAAATATAGCCATAGATATGAGAAGTTCTTGAATTTTGTAGTCAATTACGTTCAGTGAATCATATTAATCACTTCAACAATAGTTTATGACTATCCAAAATTTAAACTTTAAAGTTTGGATTTTCATAAACTATTGTTTAGTGATTAATGAGAAGTTCTGCCAGAGTGTTAATAAAATAAAAAAGATGGGAGAGAGAACTTTGAAAACGTTAATGTAAACCAATAAAAATGGTAATGGTGTTAATAAATAATGTAGAATGACTTGGATATCTAATATTTTCAGAAAAGGTAGTAAAAAACAACAAACATTACTGGAAATTTTTTGACACCAGTGCAATGAGCAAAATATCAGTAAAGTTTTAACACGTAAATTAAAACTGAAAGATTTACAGATATGTAGGTAAGGTGGAAGCACATGTTTCTGGTCTTAACTGCACTATTTTGTGACAATAGAACTCTAATAAAAAATATATATATATATCAAACAGGAAATACTGTACATTTGCTCTGAACAGAAGTTCAACTGTAGTTTTATAAAGGTGTTGCAGATACATTTTGAGTAGACTATTGCAAAAGTAAGGGTTTTTAGTAACAAAGGGTAGGATGTTTCATGTGCCGATCTATAGAAACATATTGAGAAAGTGTAAAGTAACAATAAATACTGTAATGAATTAGTAAGTATCATTTTTCTTAAACCTATTGCAAGTGATATACCGTATGGTCCAAAATAATTAGAACTGAAACTGAATCAGCTGTAGTTGCCTTCTCTCAGATATATAGTCATTCCTAGTCGTTTTATAGGGGACCTTAGGAGATTTTGTTGTGCCTGAAACCTGCCTTTACGTTTATAATGGTTCCAGCAAGATGACACAACCAGCCATACTGCCATAGACAACACTGCTTTTCTTCAAGAAGCTTTTGATCTAACATCTACGTCTGGGGAATGATGAGGAAGAAGATTTTCTGTGATAATCTACCAACGTTCATCGATCAACTATGGAAAAAATAACCATGTGTATAACTGGCACAAAATTATGTAAAACCTTCAAGAACTATATGACTATTGCTTCAAATTGAACGGAGGTCATATAAAACATGTCTATACCAGAATCTAACCGATTTAGCCTCTATTTACTTGTTTGTATTTGTAAAACTATGTAAAAAAATAAAATTAAATGAAGTAAAATCTTACAAATATTTCAGTACTGTTTCAGTATAAACATATTTTAGCACAGTTTTCTTATTTTGTTATTTGTAGGCCTATATACGTGCATACACCTCATAAACAATGTGAATCTAAACACCTCATAGAATTACATGAGTCTAAGTGTGCAGCATAGTGACACTTACCTCTCCAAGTAACACAGGCAAGAACTCATTATAAGTGATGTGTTGTATCTCGGCAATAACAACTCGCTTTGCTTCTTGGAACAGCTGCTCATGACTCCAGTGAGGATTTATCTGGGAGAACTGGTCTACAAGACGGTTGTGCTCCAAGATAAACATAGACAACAGAGCACCTAGTCCAGAGTCTTCCTTGCCACATCTGTAACAAAACGTATGAAGCCATGAGACAAAGCGTTGCAAGTAAATAGGAGGGAAGGTTTGATCAAGGATACGGTCTTGTACATTAGGACCAGATATAAGATTATTCTTGGGTGAAGCACAATACACAAATTTTCTCAGTAAGAAAATATATAACGATATTAATTCTATTTATATTGTAAATAGAATAAGCAATGCTTTATATAAAAAAATTGTTTATAGTTTAGAAGTTCCCTGTGTTGTTTATTTATTATTGGAAGAAACTGCTTCTTACTGACATTTCTCAGCAGACCCTTATTGCACTTGTTCAATGTGTTGTTCTATGCTGTGTGTCTCACAAGACAGTTGCTAAGGTATTATGGTCTTGTGGATTTTTTGTGTTTTGTGATGTGTTGTTCTTCTGAGAGTAGTATCTTGTTATGTATTCAAATATAGTTCTATTGCAAGTGTGAAATATGTCTAGTAAGACACATAAGTAAGCAGTGGTTAGTGAGTTATTAAATCCTCAAGATGCACAAGCCAATAATTACAAGACTTACCTACAAGCAATTACTAGTGACGTCGCTATATTAATTACACTACTTATGTATATACTCTACTTCCTATACCCAACTTCCTATACACTACTTCCTATACCCAACTTCCTAAACACTACTTCCTATACCCTACTTTCTATACCCTACTTCTTATACCCTACTTCATATACCCTACTTCATATTCCCTACTTCCTTTACCATACTTCATATACCCTACTTCCTATACCCAACTTCCTGTACACTACTTACTATACCCTATAGTGTTATCACAGTTGAGCATGAAAATCTTTCTAATAATAATACAAATTACATATACTTATCACATACAACGGGAGAAACTTTATAAAATTATTGATTTGAAATCGTTCTTTCTTTGGGATCTCGTCTAAAACATATGTCACATTTAAAAATACCTTCCTCCAGTTTCTTACGTTACCAGAAAGTTTCATTCCTTACCCAGGAGACTCCACAGTCTAGTAGGATGCAAGGGAGACTATTGTGTTGAAAGCACGCGCTATAGTGCTCTCATTATTCTAAACTCATAGTCAGGGCAATGGCAAAACCCAAACCCCAGGTTATGGTATGGCTTTTGTAATATCCCCCTACATTAGACTATCAGCAAGGACATGGGGATAAGTAAATACATAGTTAGGGCAGGGACAAAACCCAAACCCCAGGTTATGGTATGGCTTTTGTAATGTCCCCCTACATTAGACTATCAGCAAGGACATGGGGATAATTAAATACATGGTCAGGGCAGGGGGCATAACCCAAAATTTACATTAAAGGTACATAGTTCAGGCCTAAAGCTGTCACCTAATTGCAACATTTACCGGCTACAAAAAGTACTACTTTGAGTCTTGTAGAGATTTCATCTAAAGATGGTTGCGTTGCAATCGAAATGTATATAAGGATTTAAATAGAAAGTTTTACTGTTTGAAGGGGTTTTATTTACTTACTATTAAAAAGAAAATACAGCCCAGTTGCTCCAAGCTATTATAGAATTTGTTGGTAAAGTTTTTGAATAACTCTCAGGGTGATACATTTCAATAGATTTAATTCTATAAAAAGACTAAAACAACCGCTTATGTAGTGTATTTATTGTGCTAGTGAAATAATATAATTTAATTTAAAAACAGCGTTTTTACTTTTTTAAAGCTGTAAATTTTCCATACTTACATACAATAAACAACCAAGGGCAACGTTTACATTTGTACTAATTTTTAGAGTACAAGTTGTTTAACGTAAAATAAATGTTTAACATAAGAAGTTTAGGAAAGTGGTTCTGGAGGAGCAGTGACAATACTTACTCAGTGCAGGCGTGTATATTTAGCAAGCCGGCTTCCACCCGCAGCTTGCCCTCCTCGTGCTGGGAGTTGCCGTAGATCCCGGAAGCGTCCAAGTAGCCGGAAGCTGAGTTCACTACTTGAGCCACGTCCACGTTGATTTCATCTGCAATAAGACATGTAACTTTACTATGTGCTTTTCATTCTTAGGTTTTCTCGGTACGTGCCTTAGTTTCAGAAATAACAATCAAGTGTTTATTATCTTCAATATTTCTGAAAGTAATTATGTTTTTGTACCAATGTCGTAGCTTTTGTAATAAGATAGAAATCCTTTCGGTACATATAGTTTTTTTAAGTAGCATGTGTCTCATTACAGTGATAACGCCTTTAATAATTGTAATACTATATTAGATATACAGAAATGATAATCAATTGCCTATTTCAGCCTAATTTATTAAAGTTTATTTTCTACTACTTTTTCAATATATTTTTCAATAATTAAATTACACCAACTGCAGTGAAGAAAATAGGTGTGTGTGTGTGTGTGTGTGTGTGTGTGTGTGTGTGTGTGTATGTGTGTGTGTGTGTGTGTGTGTGTGTGTGTGTGTGGGAAAAGAAATGCAGTAAAGAACAAACTGTTTTATCTTTAGACGTTTAAATATATCTTGAACGTATACAAATAAATAACTGCACATGAGTTCACAAAACAATATACTTTATTATCATACGTGTTTCAATGATTTATGGCAT
Source organism: Prosapia bicincta (assembly GCA_036971475.1). NCBI lineage: Eukaryota > Metazoa > Arthropoda > Insecta > Hemiptera > Cercopidae > Prosapia > Prosapia bicincta. The sequence continues at coordinate 323,024,675 of JBAIZL010000002.1, read as the reverse complement.
CATCATTAGTGAAACTACTACAACGTTATTTATGTCTGTAACTAAACAGATCAAGCACCTATTTAGTTGCAGTTGTAAATTTGTAGTAGTGTCACTGATGATGATGATATGAGTCATTGAAATGCGTATGCTAATAAAGTATATTGTTGTAAGTTCTTGAGGAGATTGTTTATTACTTTAACTCACAAGCCCACCCATTTAATATCTTGGATGGTACATCCTTGCGCTCGCACGCACATGCATATATGCGTGAAAGTGAACCCAACGTCTCTTAGAAAGCTCCGGAATGCGATGACTGTTCTCACATTTCGGCCGGCATTGAGATGGAATTAGCAATCTGAAGATGCCTTTGTACGCATGTGATCGCAGGTTTCTCCACTTAGGATTGGAGGGCTCTTCACAAAGGAGGCTTTCCAACAAGGACGAGATGGCCCCACTTTGGAGCACGCCCCAACAAAGATAGATTACAAACCAAGCAGCGTATCTGGAATACATACTGCAATGACTTTCACTAGTCATAAAACCAGATTAGCTACGCTGCCTCGTGAAGGAGTGTGTGGTAGTTATATCAATTCTTATCTCTGACTCTACGACTAAATATTTCTGCAAGTCCTTTACCCAAGACGCTCTCCTTCCGCCTGTCTCGTGTCCCTGCCAGACACCAACAGCCCGTTCCGTACATGTTATTGGAGGCAGCCCTAGGAGGTGCTTTGTATTACCATGTAAAACATTTTCAGATGAGTTGCTTTTTAACAAGTACTATAAAAAAATGCTAATTGTGAGATAGAGGGGCCACCTGAGATATAAATTAAAAATTGTTCAAAACCACGAAATAGGACGGTATTCACAAGAACTTTTTAAAAATTTACAATGAAACTTATTTTTTTTAAATTTAAAGTTGGGTAAACATTCAGTGCGGTGTAGTTAGTTGTGCATCGGAGTGATACAGTGACGTCACGCTATTTCTATTTATACTTTGCGTGTGTAGATATTTGAGAAACAACATTTTGTCTTAATGTTTATGGTTTTTGCACGCGTATATTTAAATACACCTATAAAGTCTCCAGTTAGGATAGATTTGGTTTTTAATTTATACATCATTATATACATATATTAAAATATACCAAAAACGTGTCCAGTCAGGATAGGTATGGTTTTAGTTTTATACATTACCAAAATGGTTAAATGTATAAAATTAGAACCAATTCTATCCTAAGCCATAGAGAGAGCTCCATGCTGTGTCCGAAGTTCTGCCATACATAGATACCTAACAGTACTCAAGCCCTTATGAACATGGGTTGCCACCCTAGGATTGCACCTAGAGCGGGAATGTGTAAGTTATCAAGCGCTTCCAACATAAAGTGTTGAGAGCCATAGTGAGAGCTCCATGCTGCGTCCGAAGTTCTGCCACACATATATACCTATCAGTACTCAAGCCTTTATGGACATGGGTTGCCACTCTAGGGATGCACCGAAAGTAGGATTGTGCAAGTTATCATGCGCTTCCAACATAAAGTGTTGAGAGCCATATTGAGAGCTCCATGCTACGTCCGAAGTTCTGCCATACATATATACCTATCAGTACTCAAGCCTTTATGGACATGGGTTGCCACTCTAGGGATGCACCGAAAGTAGGATTGTGCAAGTTATCATGCGCTTCCAACATAAAGTGTTGAGAGCCATATTGAGAGCTCCATGCTACGTCCGAAGTTCTGCCATACATATATACCTATCAGTACTCAAGCCTTTATGGACATGGGTTGCCACTCTAGGGATGCACCGAAAGTAGGAATGTGCAAGTTATCATGCGCTTCCAACATAAAGTGTTGAGAGCCATATTGAGAGCTCCATGCTGCGTCCGAAGTTCTGCCATACATAGAGACCTAGCAGTACTCAAGCAAGTTCTTATGGACTTGGGTTGCCACTCTAGGGATGAACCCAAAGCATAAATGTGCAAGTTATCAAGCGCTTCCAACATAAAGTGTTGAGAGCCATAGCCAGGGATCCTTGGTGCGTCCGCAACTCTGCCTCAAGACTCACTAGAACTCTACACCTAAAGATATTTATATACATTCTTTTAAAAGTTTGTGTAAATATAAGTAAATTATATAACATAAATATATTATAACTTATATATATTTATAAACTTTTAAAAGTATGTATATTATAATATATAATAGTTTACTGTTTCTACGTGTAGAGTAGAGTAAGGACTAGTTTTGTTGCATTCAGAAAGCGTTGCTTTGATGAATGTGTGTAAAGAATACAAGAAAGGCCGAATAGTCAAGTGTCACTATGAATCTGGGAAACACGTGCTCAGTACAGGAAGTGAAACCCGACACCAGGAAACCTTCACTTCCGGTCCCGCGCTAAACTGAAAAGTGGCGGAAAATCGGAAAAACAGTTCCTGTGCAATACATGTTACGCGATATCAACTAGCACAAGGCGCCTACTCTTAATAGGGATGGTTTACTGAAGATGGCGTTTAGAATCGAGACACGTCAAAAGCAGTTGCAGGCGTTTGCGAAATGCAATCATTATGGAATGACCTACATTACACTGTAAACATGGCATTCTGTATCCTTGTGTGTAATATTATTATAAAACACACCATGAAGGCAAGTAATAAAAGTCGTCATTAGTGGTCTATTCGAAATTTGCCTCACCTCTTAGCTGAAATATCATTAGTTCGCATCATTAGCGTCAGGTTTCCGAAAATAAACATATTATTCCGAACATTTTCGAAAATCAAACATGACGCTTATAACAGAAAAACAGCTTTTTTAGTCTTAACCTAGAGGGTATTTGGAGGTTATGTTAAATTATTTGTTTAAATACAATTTCCTATATAGTCAGAAATGCCAAAAACAAGCGTTATCACTTAAGGTAAACAATGCCATAATCTTTCCGTATAAGAACTAACATTAGATCATTGGCATTTACTTAGACCCTACATATACTATGTTTACTTATTTGCCTGAAAGTAGGCATTAGGTTTAATGAAGCCAAAAAATACCACAGATGATAAAACGGATGTTAACAAACCATTGTATCATGACCCTTTAGCACGAAACAAATATTCACTCCTTAATACATAACAAAATCATTCCTTCTTCCTCACTGATACTTACCATACACAGGTCTGTCCAGATCCCTCTGCAGCATTTGTCCCCACACCCCCAACAAGGCAGTCACGTGAGGGTGAGGACCTTGGGGGAGACGAAGGCCGCTAAGTTTTACTACGAAATCACCACCTAAACAAAAAAAGTGCTTTAATTAGAACGGAATTAAAATATAGAAAGTAAATGCACAAAACAATTACACAAGACACGTGCACACATGCTATGACTATACAACCATGTTTACTTTGTCGCAGTTTTGCCCCTTAACAGGGGTATTGGAAGGCAAACTAGCGTTATTATTTGTTTACAAAGAAACTTCATTAGCCTAGTCAGAAAAGGAGTAATGGCATTATTGGAACACACACACACACACACACACACACACACACACACACACACACACACACACACACACACACACACACACACACACACACACACACACACACACACACACACACACACACACACACACACACACACACACACACACACACACACACACACACACACACACACACACACACACACACACACACACACACACACACACACACACACACACACACACACACACACACATACACACACACACACAGACACACACACACACACACACACACACACACAACCACACACACACACACACACACACACACACACACACACACACACACACACACACACACACCACACACACACACACACACACACACACACACACACACACACACACACACACACACACACACACACACACACACACACACACACACACACACACACACACACACACACACACCACACACACACACACACACACACACACACACACACACACACACACACACACACACACACACACACACACACACACACACACACACACACAACAACAACTACAGTTGTCAAGTTAAACAATATGTTTGTTCTTGTTCCAATTGTTTCTGACCAATTTGCTGAAAGCGAAAGGAAGTATATCACAGATACAATCTTTAGGTGAACTCGAATTCAGATAGGTCTCTTTGATACATACGATCGTGACTAATTGTTAAGCAAATAGCTGGATCTGTGACTTTCTCTAGCACGCATTCTCGTCCGGCTTTCCTTTTTGCATGTAAACACTCAAAGACAGGCCATGTATTAGTGTTTTACTGGGAGGTCTGTCTAACGTCTGTGTGAAACGTAAAAAAAGCAACTGGCGAGAAACACAAGAATGTCATATTTATTTTGATTTCTTCAAATGAAATTGTTGGTTATTATATTTTTAACATCATCCTTTTATACATTTTTTTTAACTTGAGTAAAATATTGTGTGCTACTTGTTATCTTTTTTCTTGTTTATTTTTCAAGTGCCAAACAAAAAGCTGTCTAAATACTAAGATAAAAATGTTTTTCATTAGCCATTG
>JBAIZL010000002.1:322985144-323017644 GCA_036971475.1 Prosapia bicincta | reverse complement strand
CATCAGGAATGAAAATTACAATAATGTAAGCTATAGGCCTAAAACATATGTTTAATTAGAAATAGAATTGTTGCTAAATTTATACAAATTGCTAAATTTATTTTATTGCTGTAACATTATAGACATTGAATATAGTATCAAATTTAGAATGTATTTGTATTTGTTCTTTTATTAATTTGTTATTTTTATTGTGTTTATATATTTCGAATGCTTCATATATATTCATTCTTAATCCCTTATTAATTTATTTTATAAGTCTCATATTTTCTATATTTGGAAATTGGTGCTTATTATTAATACAATGATTTGCGAAATTCGATTTATATATTTCTGGATTAATATAGGCATTTAAATGATCTTTATATCTTTCTTTTAATTTTTTCTTGGTTTGACCTGTATAAGCTTTATTACAATTTTCGCATTCTAATTTATAAACACCTCCTTTTTCATGCATATTAATTGTTTCATTATTGTTATTTATTATGTTTATTATTTTGTTATTAGTTTTGTATGCAATTTTGATATTTGTATTTTTAAATAATTTGGTGATATTTTTTATTATATTTTTTATTTTTTTCTTATAAAAGAAATTAATAAGGGATTAAGAATGAATATATATGAAGCATTCGAAATATATAAACACAATAATAATAACAAATTAATAAAAGAACAAATACAAATACATTCTAAATTTGATACTATATTCAATGTCTATAATGTTACAGCAACAAAATAAATTTAGCAATTTGTATAAATTTAGCAACAATTCTATTTCTAATTAAACATGTGTTTTAGGCCTATAGCTTACATTATTGTAATTTTCATTCCTGATGATGTTGGTACTGTTTGCCAAAGAAAAGCTTTGGATATAAAATAATAAATATTCTTGTATTTGAATAACCTATGTTGTTTTAAATTATTAAACAAGAAAACGTATTTTATATTTATTTATATATATATATATATATATATATATATATATAGTCTATATATATATATATATTATAGCTCTACTTCTATGATATATAATTACCTCACCTATCACACCTTCAGGTTTATAAAGAATTAACAATCATATAAAATTTAAACATCACTTGCATTTATTTCTCTACATTTAACTCTACACATTATACCAAATTTGAATTAATATTTTGCAGTGACAGTATTGATTTCTTAACTAACATTATAATTAATAAAGGGTGGACTCTTGAGGCTTTAGGTTTTCTAATAAAGTAACATAAGAAAGTTTAATAAATTCAGTATTAAATTTTGTTCTTGCTCTCGGTGAAACTAGATTAATTTTTATAAATTGCAATGAAATTAAAATTGTTCTGAAATTTACTAAATTATAGATGTCTGTTGGCTAAACTTATATCCAAAGAATACTTATGGTATAGTAGAGATCCTGGAATCTTGGCCGTTGTTTCCTTCTGCGCTTACACTTGACACAAAAAAAAACTTACTTTCTTAATTCTTTACAAAAAAACTCTTACGTCGTTTTAAAATTTACTTATAAAAACAACAAAACTCTTTATTTAAATTTTAACAGTTTACCCCTTTTACAACACTGCCACCTTTTGTCCCCACCAATCCCTTTTCACCTTTTCCTGATCATTTTAGTTTTTATGAAAATCCCTAATCTCTCCCTCTACCAATACGTTCTTTTTTAGTTTCCCACAGCTTTCTCAACTAACCCACCTAACGGTACAGCGTTATTTCCCAGGTTATCGGTTACTGGAATTTCCCGTCTTAGCAAGCTTGGACCCTTTCTATTGTAAATAGTTGCCCGTACACAGTTTATAGCTTCCCTGGAAAAGAATAATGGAATGATACCTGCTTATCGGCACCTTACAAACTATTCGTGTCTTTCTTTGCTTAATCCTTCTACAGATAATTATTTTAGCTACTAACTAAATTTATTCTAAAGCCTCATACATTATTTTATAACACATATATATATATATATATATATATATATATATATATATATATATATATTAAAACAACATAGGTTATTCAAATACAAGAATATTTATTATTTTATATCCAAAGCTTTTCGTTGGTAAACAGTACCAACATCATCAGAAATGAAAATAACAATAATGTAAGCTATACGCCTAAAACATATGTTTAATTAGAAATAGAATTGTTGCTAAATTTATTACAAATTACTAATTAAACATGTTTTAGGCCTATAGCTTACATTATTGTAATTTTCATTCCTGATGATGTTGGTACTGTTTACCAACGAAAAGCTTTGGATATAAATTAATAAATATTCTTGTATTTGAATAACCTATGTTGTTTTAAATTATTAAACAAGAAAACGTATTATATATATATATATATATATATATATAATTAATAAATTAAAAATATTTCAAAAACAAGAATACTTTTAATGAATATATTTATTCAAAGCTTTTCGCCGGTAAAATAGTATCAGCATCTTCAGGAAAATAATTATCTAATAAAATCTCTAATAAAATCTAATAATAATTTTATTAGATAATTATTTTCCTGAAGATGCTGATACTATTTTATCGGCGAAAAGCTTTGAATAAATATATTCATTAAAAGTATTCTTGTTTTTGAAATATTTTAAATTTATTAACTATATTACAAGAAAACATATCACCATATTTAATATATATATATATATATATATATATATATATATATATATATATATATAATAAAAGGTCAAACTTTCAATCGTTAATAAAATACTTTTTATTCACCCACTCGAGTTCAAATACGTTTTTAAACTTGACGTTGTTGACACATGATGTCAATACAACTTTTTTTAAATATTAATTCATTGATTAAATTTAATGATTTAATTTTAGTCTTATATTGGATAAAAACCTATCACAAAAGGGGCAAGTTATGCAATGCAGTTATTTCTTTCCATTTTGCTTAAAATTTGTGATAAAATAGGATTTCATAAAACAGCTGATTTTCTGTTATAGGTTATGAGGTAGAATAGCTGTTTTAACGCATTAGGTTATATTACTTTATTTATATTATTTGTAACTATTTGTTGACCCAAGTAGGAATTGATTTGTTTATATAACTTTTAATGCTAGGAGTAATTCACTTCTGAGAGAAGTAAAGTATATTAAGAATTTTGCATACATTATACAGTAAAGGAGTGAGCGAAACACAAATTTGTGATTGTTTTCTACGCTACAGGAAAATGACAATTCTTGGGGGTAACTAGTAGTGGTTATTGTAAAGCAATTCTTTGCATACTTTTATTAAATATAAACTGGTTTCAAGCATTTCTGTACAAGGTGAAGGCCTGCGAAGACGATAGCCATACCCTGACACAAGCATCTAAATATGTACGTCGTTATGGTATTGGGAATCTTTCGATGATTTACGACTGGTTCTACTGGTCCCGAGTAGTCTTGCAAAAGTGGTCGTGTCTGGTGGGAGTTCGTCTCGACTCATCCCAGTCCAGGCCTTACAATAATGTAGCAATATTCCTGCAATACTGGTAAATCGAGACGTGCCGCAAAGCCCCAACCCCCGGGTACAACGATTTCAACAATATCAAAAATAACAAATAAATAATAATAGCACTAACAACAATAATGAAATTACCAATAAGAATAATAACCTAACCTAACGAAGCAAGCGGGGAAGGTCCTTAAGATTACGTTAAACAGACAATAATCGTAACACTGACTACACTATTTGGTTTCCCTACAACTACATCTTATGTATTTACACTGTAACACTATAGTAGCGAGTCCTGACGCATTAGCTAGGATTTAGCTTAGTTGACACTACCTAATGCAAAGAAATAACGTCTCCATACACCTTAGTTAAAGCCCATAAACACGACGGTTTTTTGTCGTTAGGTTACGTTATAATAATAACAATAACCGCAATAACTAATACAACAATTATTACAACAACTATGACAATAGAGATAAAAATAATAATACAACAATAACAATAGCAACCAAAATTTAATCTATCCTAAAATAACCCAATCTAATCTAAGTTGACCTAACCTAACGTTATTGGTCCACCGTCCGTCCGTTAAAAAAAAACATTTTCCGCCGTCGCCCCATAAGAAACCTCATTTGAGACCGTTGTTCGTCGTCCGTCTACGGGTTTGACGATGCGCATCAAAGCTGTATCTTCCGAAAATATCAAAGTACGGTGATAACCAGTGTGTGTGTGTTTGTGTTTGTGTGTGTGTGTGTGTGTGTGTGTGTGTGTGTGTGTTATTCTGTTTGTAAGTGCAAATATTGTAAACGTATTCAAAGTAGGTAATCATTAACAGAATATAAGTTTATATATATAACAACCACATCGTTAATCTTGGCATAACAAGAGACTCGATCTTACAAAAGACGGCGCTGTGTAAGCAACATCCGATACATTTATACACTGGTGCAATTGAAGCGAACTACAAGACTGGCAACACAAGTGTCACTGTAAGAACCCTAGGGAAGATAACACTTTATTTGCAAAGCTTGGTATCTGTTACACAGTGTACTCGTATATCGATTACGTTTATCTCCTTACTGGAACCGCACATGCCTGATGGTGCAGTCACGTAGCAAGTGGAGCCTCCTCAGGAAGGAAGCAAAGCGGGCTTTCACCGGCTTACACCTCGGCGTGGCGCGGCGGCCGTATTTTATAACTCGCCACATTCTTGACGCCTTGTTCACGGTTTTTCTAGCGTTAGACCACTAGCCATATTATGCAACCACTTTCTATGTCCAAGACCTTGGTCGCGGGTTTTGCTTTAATGCCTCTACTGCGCCTCTAGGTACTGTATGCAGCGACCAACAAACTTTGGCCAAGTGCCAACATGGTAATTATTATATTCAGCTTATAAGTATAACTTATATAAGAACAAAAACTCTCTACTCAAAATATATACACGTTATTTAATATTCAGGCTGGTTTCGATAAGGAAGTTGTCTTCTTCAGTGATAAATGTGCATAGTTTGTTATAACCTGAGTCCAAGTAATAACTTTGTTTACATGTCACATTTATTTAGTTTATTGAAACAAGTCTAAACACACCAAAACACGTCTAGCTTTTGTATCTGACAAAAACAATCGACAATACTCTGCCCTTGGAATTTGGAAGCTCGTACTTTCCGAACACACCTCGTACATTTCGGTTGCTAGACAAACGCCTCAGAAGAAACTATTACAATTATATTTGTGTAGTAATACAAGATCACAAATATTGCTAGGTTCCTCTGAAGATGATTACTTAGAAATCGAAACGTACATTAAAATTTAAGTAAATAGAAAGTTTATTTAAGAGGTGGAGGTAGAGAAGTGGTTAAAAGATTTTATTTCTTTAGCAAAAGTTGGCTATACTTGCTTTAAGCTACTATTAATATGTATATTACTGTCAACAACGAAACTATCTAAATTTTCTCTTTTTTATAATATATGATTGCAATCAATGAAGATGATACCAGTGTTGAGAGAGTTTTTAAATTTCGGACTCTAACAAAAAAAGTCTAAAAATATTTCATTCAACACCGAGATATCTTTGTGTCAAAATTAAAATATTTGAATAATAAAGTTATGAAATAGACGTGTTAAGTTTTATTTTCACTTAATTGCTGATTTCTATATTGTAGTTATGTATTGAAAAATTTAAATTTGTAATACAGGCATCTTCACTTCTGGTTGCAATATTTATGTATATTGGAGTACATTTATCTACCCTTCTTAATATGTAACAATAAAATGCCATTCAAGTTTTGAAAATAGAGTAATTCCGAAACGCCCCAACAAAGGAAAATGTTGTAATGTTAGGAAAAGCAGAAATATACGTATATATATATATATATATATATATATATATATATATATATATATATATATATATATATATATATATCGAATAATTATTAATGTGAATATTTTCTATAATGGTTTAGGCTATAATATAGGATGTACGAGTATATTCTATAGACTGATGCTTTCTTCACCTGCCTTTTCTAACTTAGTTGCATTACGCGTGACGCGTTTCGGCTATTCACCATCTACAGGAAGGTTGGCAAGTACTCCACGATAAGTACATTACAACACAGTAATTGCGGTTATCTTGAGAGTTATTGCTATTGCTAGGTCTCCAAACAAGCAAAGTTTTATTGATTTGTTTATACCATGGTGATGGTTTTGTTTGATAGCCTTTATAAGGAAGTTAGCCCAAGACTTTGCCAGAGTGCAGCACATACATATATATCACTTCACAGCTTTCTCCCGACCCTTTATAATTATTGTTATTAAAGTCCGCAGATGTGGCGATTGAAGGCCTGGACACAGTAGGACTTTCTCTGTGTCCAGGGTAAAATCTGCCCAGCACTTCCTTATGGCTATCCATGTCGCACAAGATGCTAACAATTAAAGTAATTTTCAATTGCAAGTTCATGTAAAGTACATATAACTTTACATCTAAGTGTTACGATTCATTCATTGACTAACTTTGTGAGATATACATAGAAGGCATTTCAATACAGTATTTTGGACTTGATCTGTTATATTGAAATTGTTTGGTTTATTTTCGTATGTAACGTCAGTGTTTTTGTAAGTGTTGTTGGTTGTTATTTTGAAATATGTGAACCTAAGTGAAGTTTCAAAGGAAGCCTACTAAAGAAAATAAATTTGTAGTTCTTGAAGAGGACGATAGTTTCGAAACGTAATATAAGGCAATGTTTGAAAACTAATCAAGAGTAACTTCAAATTTTATCGTCTTTAATTTGTCGTAACGAACCAACTTAATTATTTCAATTCTTTTATGGCATAATTATGTTTACATAATTGGATTTAGTATCTTTGAATCTGTGGTTTGTATTAGAGTAATTAATAAACATCATGTATTCTAGAATACTAATAACTTCACATACATATCAAGCAATACAAACAAAAAACGTTGGAAGTGAATTCCTATTAAACATTATATTTTAGTTACTTTGTTCTTAAATAATTTTAATTAATATAAATAAACTAATGTAACCAGTGCTAAAGTTAAAACAGCTGTTCTGCCACAGCTGTGGATGACAAAGCAAACATCCATGGTTATTTATCTATGGGACAAGCCACTTACATGTTCTATAAGTGGGGAAAAACATTTAATATGACAAAATATGTTTTTATAGTATTTTTAAACATTGGGAAAACTTTCTTTTCTGTTGGATGTTATTGCAAATAGACAAAAATATGTTATCTTTATAAACAAGCTTTGGCGAAAATAGTTGACCAGATATTGTACTTAGAGTCGATGTAAGCAAGTCTGCTCCTGAGGGCACATGACCTTGGGCAGGAATGTAACTTCCGCGAACTCGCTCTTGTCGGAGGACAGTGCTTGGTATTGCAAAAACCTTCAGCAACTTGAACAGTGCTGTACTGCGATCAATTCGTGACTAGATCGTTGAATTAAAATCTCTAATCAGGGTTTCTAGAAATGTTTTCAATAAAAATAAGTAACAGTGGCCAGTATTTTCAAAAAAAGTTTTATTGTTAAATAAAAATGTAAACAATTAATAATTGCTTTGTTAAGAACACAATATCGTACCTACACTTTAACTTGACTTGGTCTTGGATCTGTGGAACCCCCAACACGAGCTTTGCGGGTTGCAGTACCTAACAAAATTGTGACGCAGCCACAAGCTTCGCGAGTTGTACTACTATACAAAATTGTGACGGAGCCACGAGCTTTGCGGGTTACAGTACCATACAAAATTGTGACGGAGCCATGACATTTGCGGGTTGCAGTACCATACAAAATAGTGACGCAGCCACGAGCTTTCGGGTTGCAGTAACATACAAAATTGTGACGCAGCCACGAGGTTTGCGAGTTGCAGTACCATACAAAATTAAGACGGAGCCACGAGCTTTGCGGGTTGTACTACCATTAAAAAAATTGTGACGGAGCCACGAGCTTTGCGAGTTGCTGTACCACACAAAATTTAGACATAGCCACGAGTTTTCGGGTTATACTAGCATACAAAATTGTGACGGAGCCACGAACTTTGCGGGTTGCGGTACCATACTAAATTGTGACGGAGCCATGAGATTTGCGGGTTGCAGTAACATACAAAATTGTGACGGAACCACAAGCTTTGCGGGTTTCGGTGCCATACAAATAAGTGACGGAGCCACGAGCTTTGCGGTTTGCTGTACCATACAAAATTGTGACGGAGCCAAGAGCTTTGCGGGTTGCAGTACCATACAAAATTAAGACAGTGCCACGAGCTTTGCGGGTTGCAATACCATACAAAATTTAGACGGTGCCACCAGCTTCGCGGGTTGCAGTACCATACAAAGTTGTGACACAGCCACGAGACTCGCGGGTTGTACTACCATACAAAATTGTGACGGAGCCTCGAGCTTTACGGGTTAATGTACTATACAAAATTGTGACAGAGCCACAAGCTTTGCGGGTTGCGGTACCATACAAAATTGTGATGGAGCCACGAGCTTTGCGGATTGTACTACCATACAAAATTGTGACGCAGCCACGAACTTTGCGGGTTGCGGTACCATACAAAATTGTGACGGAGCCTCGAGCTTTACGGGTTAAAGTACTATACAAAATTGTGACGGAGCCGGGAGCTTTGCGCGTTGCAGTACCATACAAAATTGTGACGGAGGCACGAGCTTTGCGGGTTGCAGTGCAATACAAAATTGTGAAGGAGCCATGAGATTTGCGGGTTGCAGTACCATACAAAATTGTGACGGAGCCACGAGCTTTGCGGGTTGCTGTACATACAAAAGTTTGAGAGAGCCACGAGTTTTGCGGGTTATACTAGCATACAAAATTGTGACGGAGCCACGAGCTTTGCGGGTTACAGTACCATACAAAATTGTGACGGAGCCATGACATTTGCGGGTTGCAGTACCATACAAAATAGTGACGCAGCCACGAGCTTTCGGGTTGCAGTAACATACAAAATTGTGACGCAGCCACGAGGTTTGCGAGTTGCAGTACCATACAAAATTAAGACGGAGCCACGAGCTTTGCGGGTTGTACTACCATTAAAAAAATTGTGACGGAGCCACGAGCTTTGCGAGTTGCTGTACCACACAAAATTTAGACATAGCCACGAGTTTTCGGGTTATACTAGCATACAAAATTGTGACGGAGCCACGAACTTTGCGGGTTGCGGTACCATACTAAATTGTGACGGAGCCATGAGATTTGCGGGTTGCAGTAACATACAAAATTGTGACGGAACCACAAGCTTTGCGGGTTTCGGTGCCATACAAATAAGTGACGGAGCCACGAGCTTTGCGGTTTGCTGTACCATACAAAATTGTGACGGAGCCAAGAGCTTTGCGGGTTGCAGTACCATACAAAATTAAGACAGTGCCACGAGCTTTGCGGGTTGCAATACCATACAAAATTTAGACGGTGCCACCAGCTTCGCGGGTTGCAGTACCATACAAAGTTGTGACACAGCCACGAGACTCGCGGGTTGTACTACCATACAAAATTGTGACGGAGCCTCGAGCTTTACGGGTTAATGTACTATACAAAATTGTGACAGAGCCACAAGCTTTGCGGGTTGCGGTACCATACAAAATTGTGATGGAGCCACGAGCTTTGCGGATTGTACTACCATACAAAATTGTGACGCAGCCACGAACTTTGCGGGTTGCGGTACCATACAAAATTGTGACGGAGCCTCGAGCTTTACGGGTTAAAGTACTATACAAAATTGTGACGGAGCCGGGAGCTTTGCGCGTTGCAGTACCATACAAAATTGTGACGGAGGCACGAGCTTTGCGGGTTGCAGTGCAATACAAAATTGTGAAGGAGCCATGAGATTTGCGGGTTGCAGTACCATACAAAATTGTGACGGAGCCACGAGCTTTGCGGGTTGCTGTACATACAAAAGTTTGAGAGAGCCACGAGTTTTGCGGGTTATACTAGCATACAAAATTGTGATGGAGCCACGAGCTTTGCGGATTGTACTACCATACAAAATTGTGACGCAGCCACGAGCTTCGCGGGTTGAATTACCATACAAAGTTGTGACGGAGCCAAGAACTTTGCGGGTTGCAGTACCATACAAAATTGTGACGGAGCCAAGAGTTTTGCGGGTTGCGGTGCCATTCAACATTGTGACAGAGCCATGAGATTTGCGGGATGCAGTACCATACAAAATTGTGACGCAGCCACGAGCATCGCGGGTTGTACTACCATACAAAATTGTGACGGAGCCACGAGCTTAGAGGGTTGCAGTACCATACAAAATTGTGACGGAGCCAAGAGCTTTGCGGGTTGCAGTACCATACAAAATTTTGACGGAGCCATGAGATTTGCGGGGTGCAGTACCATACAAAATTGTGACGGAGCCACGAGCTATGCGGGTTGCTGTACCATACAAAATTTATACGTTGCCACGAGCTTCGCGGGTTGCAGTACCATACAAAGTTTAGACGGAGCCACGAGCTTTGCGGGTTGTACTACCATAAACAATTGTGACGGAGCCACGAGCTTTGCGGGTTGCTGTACCATACAAAATTTAGACAAAGCCACGAGTTTTGCGGGTTATACTAGCATACAAAATTATGACGGAGCCACGAGCTTTGCGGGTTGCGGTACCATACAAAATTGTGACGGAGCCATGAGATTTGCGGGTTGCAGTAACATACAAAATTGTGACGGAACCACAAGCTTTGCGGGTTTCGGTGCCATACAAAATTGTGACGGAGCCACGAGCTTTACGGGTTAAAGTACTATACAAAATTGTGACGGAGCCACGAGCTTTGCGGGTTGCGGTACCATACAAAAATGTGACAGAGGCACGAGCTTTGCGGGTTGCAGTGCCATACAAAATTGTGACGGAGCCACGAGCTTTGCGGTTTGCTGTACCATACAAAATTGTAACGGAGCCAAGAGCTTTGCGGGTTGCAGTGCCATACAAAATTAAGACAGTGCCACGAGCTTTGCGGGTTGCAATACCATACAAAATGTAGACGGTGCCACCAGCTTCGCGGGTTGCAGTACCATATAAAATTAAGACAGTGCCACGAGCTTTGCGGGTTGCAATACCATACAAAATTTAGATGGTGCCACCAGCTTCGCGGGTTGCAGTACCATACAAAATTGTGACACAGCCACGAGATTCGCGGGTTGAATTACCATACAAAATTGTGACGGAGCCAAGAACTTTGCGGGTTGCAGTACCATACAAAATTGTGACACAGCCACGAGATTCGCGGGTTGTACTACCATACAAAATTGTGACGGAGCTAAGAACTTTGCGGGTTGCAGTACCATACAAAATTGTGACGGAGCCAAGAGCTTTGCGGGTTGCGGTGCCATTCAAAATTGTGACAGAGCCATGAGATTTGCGGGATGCAGTACCATACAAAATTGTGACGCAGCCACGAGCTTCGCGGGTTGTACTACCATACAAAATTGTGACGGAGCCACGAGCTTTGAGAGTTGCAGTACCATACAAAATTGTGACGGAACCAAGAGCTTTGCAGGTTGCAGTACCATACAAAATTTTGACGGAGCCATGAGATTTGCGGGGTGCAGTACCATACAAAATTGCGACGGAGCCACAAGCTTTGCAGGTTGCTGTACCATACAAAATTTATACGGTGCCACGAGCTTCGCGGGTTGCAGTACCATACAAAGTTTAGACGGAGCCACGAGCTTTGCGGGTTGTACTACCATACAAAATTGTGACGGAGCCACGAGCTTTGCGGGTTGCTGTACCATACAAAATTTAGACAGACCCACGAGTTTTGCGGGTTATACTAGCATACAAAATTGTGACGGAGCCAAGAACTTTGCGGGTTGCGGTACCATACAAAATTGTGACGGAGCTTCGAGCTTTACGGGTTAAAATACTATACAAAATTGTGACGGAGCCACGAGCTTTGCGGGTTGCGGTACCATACAAAATTATGACGGAGCAACGAGCTTTACGGGTTAAAGTACTATACAAAATTGTGACGGAGCCACGAGCTTTGCGGGTTGCAGTACCATACAAAATTGTGACGGAGCCACGAGCTTTACGGGTTGCAGTACCATACAAAATTATGACGGAGCAACGAGCTTTACGGGTTAAAGTACTATACAAAATTGTGACGGAGCCACGAGCTTTACGGGTTGCAGTACCATACAAAATTATGACGGAGCCACGAGCTTTGCGGGTTGCAGTACCATACAAAATTGTGACGGAGCCACGAGCTTTGCGGGTTGCGGTACCATACAAAATTATGACGGAGCAACGAGCTTTACGGGTTAAAGTACTATACAAAATTGTGACGGAGCCACGTGCTTTGCGGGTTGCAGTACCATACAAAATTGTGACGGAGCCACGAGCTTTGCGGGTTGCAGTACCATACAAAATTGTGACGGAGGCACAAGCTTTGCATGTTGCAGTGCCATACAAAGTTCTGACGGAGCCATGAGATTTGTGGGTTGCAGTACCATACAAAATTGTGACGGTGCCACAAGCTTTGCGGGTTGCGGTACCATACAAAATTATGACGGAGCCAAGAGCTTTGCGGGTTGCAGTACCATACAAAATTTAGACGGTGCCACGAGCTTCGTGGGTTGCAGTACCATACAAAATTGTGATGCAGCCACGAGCTTCGCGGGGTGTACTACCATTCAAAATTGTGACGGAGCCAAGAGCTTTGCGGGTTGCAGTACCATACAAAATTGTGACGGAACCATGAGATTTGCGGGTTGCTGTACCATACAAAATTATGACGGAGCCAAGAGCTTTGCGGGTTGCTGTACCATACAAAATTTAGACGGTGCCACGAGCTTTGCGGGTTGCAGTACCATAAAATATTGTGACGCATCCACGAGCTTCGCGGGTTGTACTACCATACAAAATTGTGACGGAGCCAAGAGCTTTGCGGGTTGCAGTACCATACAAAATTGTGACGGAGCCTCGAGCCTTACGGGTTAAAGTACTATACAAAATTGTGACGTAGCCACGAGCTTTGCGGGTTGTACTACCATAAAAAAATGTGATGGAGCCATGAGATATGCGGGTTGCAGTACCATACAAAATTTAGACGGTGAAACGAGCTTCGCGGGTTGCAGTGCTACACAAAATTGTGACGGAGCCATGAGATTTGCGGGTTGCAGTACCTTACAAAATTGTGACGCAGCCACGACCTTGGCGGGTTTGTTCTACCATACAAAATTGTGACGGAGCCAAGAGCTTTGCGGGTTGCAGTACCATACAAAATTGTGACGGAGCCAAGAGCTTTGCGGGTTGCAGTACCATACAAAATTGTGACGGAGCCAAGATCATTGCTGGTTGCGGTGCCATACAACATTGTGACGGAGCTACAATCTTTGCGGGTTGCGGTGCCATACAAAATTGTGACGGAGCCACGAGCTTTGCGGGTTGCTGTACCATACAAAATTTAGACGGTGCCACTAGCTTCGCAGGTTGCAGTACCATACAAAATTGTGACCGAGTCTCGAGCTTTGCGGGTTGCTGTACCATACAAAATTTAGACGGTGCCACTAGCTTCGCAGGTTGTAGTACCATACAAAATTGTGACCGAGTCTCGAGCTTTACGGGTTGCAGTACCATACAAAATTGTGACGGAGCCATGATATTTGCGGGTTGCGGTACCATACAAAATTGTGACGGAGCCTCGAGCCTTACGGGTTAAAGTACTATACAAAATTGTGACGGAGCCACGAGCTTTGCGCGTTGCAGTACCATACAAAATTGTGACGGAGCCACAAGCTTTGCGGGTTGCGGTGCCATACAAAATTGTGACGGAGCCACGAGCTTTGCGGGTTGCGGTACCATACAAATTTGTGACGGAGCCTCGAGCCTTACGGGTTAAAGTACTATACAAAATTGTGACGGAGCCACGAGCTTTGCGGGTTGCAGTACCATACAAAATTGTGACGGAGCCTCGAGCCTTACGGGTTAAAGTACTATACAAAATTGTGACGGAGCCACGAGCTTTGCGCGTTGCAGTACCATACAAAATTGTGACGGAGCTTCGAGCCTTACGGGTTAAAGTACTATACAAAATTGTGACGGAGCCACGAGCTTTGCGCGTTGCAGTACCATACAAAATTGTGACGGAGGGACGAGCTGTGCAGGTTGCAGTGCTATACAAAATTGTGACGGAGCCATGAGATTTGCGGGTTGCAGTACCATACAAAATTGTGACGGAGCCACAAGCTTTGCGGGTTGCGGTGCCATACAAAATTGTGACGGAGCCACGAGCTTTGCGGTTTGCAGTACCATTCAAAATTTAGACGGAGCCACGAGCTTTGCGGGTTGTACTACCATAAAATATTGTGACGGAGCCATGAGATTTGCGGGTTGCAGTACCATACAAAATTGTAACGCAGCTACGAGCTTCGCGGGTTGTACTACCATACAAAATTGCGACGGAGCCAAGAGCTTTGCGGGTTGCAGTACCATACAAAATTGTGACGGAGCTAAGATCTTGGCGGGTTGCGGTGACATACAACATTGTGACGGAGCTACAATCTTTGCGGGTTGCGGTGCCATACGAAATTGTGACGGAGCCACGAGCTTGGCGGGTTGCTGTACCATACAAAATTTATACAGTGCCACGAGCTTCGCGGGTTGCAGTACCATACAAAATTTAGACGGTGCCACGAGCTTTGCGCTTAGCAGTACCATACAAAATTGTGACGGACCCTCGAGCTTTGCGGTTTGCAGTACCATTCAAAATTTAGACGGAGCCACGAGCTTTGCGGGTTGTACTACCATAAAATATTGTGACGGAGTCATGGGATTTGCGGGTTGCAGTACCATACAAAATTGTGACGGAGACACGAGCTGTGCGGGTTGCTGTACCATACAAAATTTAGACGGTGCCACGAGCTTCGCGGGTTGCAGTACCATACAAAATTTAGACGGTGCCACGAGCTTTGCGGGTTGCAGTACCATACAAAATTGTGACGCAGCTACGAGCTTCGCTGGTTGTACTACCATACAAAATTGCGACGGAGCCAAGAGCTTTGCGGGTTGCAGTACCATACAAAATTGTGACGGAGCTATGATCTTGGCGGGTTGCGGTGCCATACGAAATTGTGACGGAGCCACGAGCTTTGCGGATTGCTGTACCATACAAAATTTAGACAGTGCCACGAGCTTTGCGCTTAGCAGTACCATACAAAATTGTGACGGACCCTCGAGCTTTGCCGGTTGCACCATACAGAATTTAGACGGTGCCACGAGCTTTGCGGGTTGTACTACCATAAAATATTGTGACGGAGCCATGAGATGTGCGGGTTGCAGTACCATACAAAATTGTGACGGAGACACGAGCTGTACGGGTTGCTGTACCATACAAAATTTAGACGGTGCCACGAGCATCGCGGGTTGCAGTACCATACAAAATTTAGACGGTGCCACGAGCTTTGCGGGTTGCAGTACCATACAAAATTGTAACGCAGCAACGAGCTTCGCAGGTTGTACTACCATACAAAATTGCGAGGGGAGCCAAGAGCTTTGCGGGTTGCAGTACCATACAAAATTGTGACGGAGCTAAGATCTTGGCGGGTTGCGGTGACATACAACATTGTGACGGAGCTACAATCTTTGCGGGTTGCGGTGCCATACGAAATTGTGACGGAGCCACGAGCTTTGCGGGTTGCTGTACCATACAAAATTTATACAGTGCCACGAGCTTCGCGGGTTGCAGTACCATTCAAAATTTAGACGGAACCACGAGCTTTGCTGGTTGTACTACCATAAAATATTGTGACGGAACCATGAGATTTGCGGGTTGCAGTACCATACAAAATTGTGACGGAGACACGAGCTGTGCGGGTTGCTGTACCATACAAAATTTAGACGGTGCCACGAGCTTCGCGGGTTGCAGTACCATACAAAATTTAGACGGTGCCACGAGCTTTGCGGGTTGCAGTACCATACAAAATTGTGACGCAGCTACGAGCTTCGCGGGTTGTACTACCATACAAAATTGCGACGGAGCCAAGAGCTTTGCAGGTTGCAGTACCATACAAAATTGTGACGGAGCTAAGATCTTGGCGGGTTGCGGTGCCATACAACATTGTGACGGAGCTACAATCTTTGCGGGTTGCGGTGCCATACGAAATTGTGACGGAGCCACGAGCTTTGCGGGTTGCTGTACCATACAAAATTTAGACAGTGCCACGAGCTTCGCGGGTTGCAGTACCATACAAAATTTAGACGGTGCCACGAGTTTTGCGCTTAGCAGTACCATACAAAATTGTGACGGACCCTCGAGCTTTGCCGGTTGCACCATACAAAATTTAGACGGTGCCACGAGCTTTGCGGGTTGCAGTACCATACAAAATTGTGACCGAGTCTCGAGCTGTACGGGTTGCGGTACCATACAAAATTGTGACGGAGCCTCGAGCTTTGCGGGTTGCAGTACCTTGCAAAATTACCCACGTTTGCAGCCTTTAATTATTACATAAATTTTAAATTTTTCGAGACAATTTTCAATTTAACATCTCAGAAAATTATAAATCTACTTTTAAATTTTTTTAAACAAAACGCTGCTACATAATAACAAGCAAAAAACGTACAAAAACGCACAACCTTATCCTTTATTTACTTAGGCACTTAGTTTCAATGACAAAGTCATCATCATCAGTGAGTGTTGATACCACAAACTCTAACTTAACTACAACTTGTGTTGTAAGTTAGAATTTGTAGTAGCAACAATCAATGATGATGATGATGATGATGATGACTTTGTCATTGAATCGCTTCTGAGTAAATAAATAATTAATTTATAAGTTTTGTGTACGTATTTTATTTGTACTTTCAAGCTAAGCTCAAAGAATAGTTTGGCACTGCTACATAATTTGACGTACTTCATAGAAATGTAAAACTTTGACACAAATGACGTCACATGAGCTTGAGGCATTAATGACCAATATTTTTGGTAACGACCAACTAAATCATTACCAAATACTCGCGCTATCAGCAGACCGATGAGAGCGCGCGTCCGTCTCTTCTCGCTCGCAGCAGTTACGCCTTTTCTTACTAAAGATTTTATCCCGCTATAGGCCTACATCTCACGTCTCAGCAAATCATTTGGGATAAGAAGTTTCATTCATAGTTTAGTCTTCTTTAACAACACATTTTCGGAAGTAAACATTTTAAAAAACATTTAACGGGCTACATGTTTTAGTTCTAATGTATCTGTAACATGTACAGGATTTGTTTTCAATATAATTTTTTTTTTGGGGGGGGAACTGCGTCAAACAGTACCGTCTTTTTATGTATCTGTAATTTTACTCTTAAAAGCAGAAAAAACAAGTAATGTAAATAAAATTAAGTCAATTCTTACTGACCCCAACAAAGAAAAATTTTATTTAATTTACTGTGTATTATATAATTACAATTATTATAAGTATGTATATACATATGCCAGAATTACAATATTAGGTAAAAAAATAAAAAGCGAGTTTCCTTGTAGTTTTCCATTTCCCTCTCTACATGGTGTTGGACTATTATTTTTGTTTGTTACTATTTATTCGCTTACTTCTTTTCGTTTCTAATTTATGAAGCTGGTGGTGGTCTATAATTTCTCATTCTACAAAAATCTTGTAAACATTCACTATTGCAAGGAACCTTCCTTTTATAACTTCATATTTATGCTTAAGTAATGTATATCTAGCCATGGGAAAGTTGGATTTCAAACATGTAGTTAATCAGTTAGAATCCGACATTAACTTTGTTATATTAAATTAGTAAATAAGTATTAAAAAAAAATGTATTATTATCAAGTGTCATCCACTATAGGTTGAAAAATATATTTGAACTTGAGTGAATGAATACAAAGTATTTTATTAAGGGATTGAAAATGTGTACAAGATATAAATAAGGAGAGTGGGAACTAATAGAAGGGATCGGATTCACCATGCTTTGTATTGATACATATATTAGTAGGGTTACAGTTGTTTATAAGCGAACTTTCGTAACTGCTCCATATCTATGATGCATACATGGTGTATGGAGCATACACGACGGAGTTCAGCTTCACTTTGCATCAGTGCAGGGGGCAACGGGGAACAAAATCATTGCTTTGCATCGATCCAGGGGGCAACGGGGAACAAAACCATTGCTTTGCATCGATCCAGGGGGCAACGGGGAACAAAACCATTGCTTTGTATCGGTGCAGGGGGCAACGGGGAACAAAATCATTGCTTTGCATCGGTGCAGGGGGCAACGGGGAACAAAATCATTGCTTTGCATCGGTCCAGGGGGCAACGGGGAACAAAATCATTGCTTTGCATCGATCCAGGGGGCAACGGGGAACAAAACCATTGCTTTGCATCGATCCAGGGGGCAACGGGGAACAAAACCATTGCTTTGTATCGGTGCAGGGGGCAACGGGGAACAAAATCATTGCTTTGCATCGGTGCAGGGGGCAACGGGGAACAAAATCATTGCTTTGCATCGATCCAGGGGGCAACGGGGAACAAAACCATTGCTTTGCATCGATCCAGGGGGCAACGGGGAACAAAACCATTGCTTTGTATCGGTGCAGGGGGCAACGGGGAACAAAATCATTGCTTTGCATCGGTGCAGGGGGCAACGGGGAACAAAATCATTGCTTTGTATCGGTGCAAGGGGCAACGGGGAACAAAATCATTGCTTTGTATCGGTGCAGGGGCAGCGGGGAACAAAACCATTGCTTTGCATCGGTGCAGAGGGCAACGGGGAACAAAACCATTGCATTGCATCAGTGCAGGGGGCAATGGGGAACAAAACCATTGCTTTGTATCGGTGCAGGGGGCAATGGGGAACAAAACCATTGCATTGCATCGGTGCAGGGGGCAATGGGGAACTAAACCATTGCTTTGTATCTGTGCAGGGGGGAATGGGGAACAAAACCATTGCTTTGTATCGGTGCAGGGGGCAACGGGGAACAAAATCATTGCTTTGCATTGGTGCACTGGGCAATGGGGAACAAAACCATTGCATTGCATCGGTGCATGGTGCAATGGGGAAGAAAACCATTGCATTGCATCGGTGCAGGGGGCAACGGGGAATAAAACCATTGCATTGCATCGGTGCAGGGGGCAACGGGGAACAAAACCATTGCTTTGTATCGGTGTAGGGGGCAACGGGGAACAAAATCATTGCTTTGCATCGGTGCAGGGGGCAATGGGGAACAAAACCATTGCATTGCATCGGTGCAGGAGGCAACGGGGAACAAAATCATTGCTTTGCATCGGTGCAGGGGGCAATGGGGAACAAAACCATTGCATTGCATCGGTGCAGGGGGCAATGGGGAACAAAACCATTGCTTTGTATCGGTGCAGGGAGCAATGTGGAAGAAAACCATTGCATTGCATCGGTGCAGGGGGCAATGGGGAACAAAACCATTGCTTTGTATCGGTGCAGGGAGCAATGGGGAAGAAAACCATTGCATTGCATCGGTGCAGGGGGCAATGGGGAACAAAACCATTGCTTTGTATCGGTGCAGGGGGGCAATGGGGAACAAAACCATTGCATTGCATCGGTGCAGGGGGCAATGGGGAACAAACCCATTGCTTTGTATCGGTGCAGGGGGCAACGGGGAACAAAATCATTGTTTTGCATCGGTGCAGGGGGCAATGGGAAACTAAACCATTGCATTGCATCGGTGCAGGGGGCAATGGGGAACTAAACCATTGCTTTGTATCGGTGCAGGGGGCAATGGGGAACAAAACCATTCCTTTGTATCGGTGCAGGGGGCAACGGGGAACAAAATCCTTGCTTTGCATCGGTGCAGGGGGCAATGGGGAAATAAACCATTGCATTGCATCGGTGCAGGGGGCAATGGGGAAAAAAACCTTTGCATTGCATCGGTGCAGGGGGCAACGGGGAACAAAATCATTGCTTTGCATCGGTGCAGGAGGCAATGGGGAACAAAACCATTGCATTGCATCGGTGCAGTGGGCTACGGGGAACAAAATCATTGCTTTCAACCAGTTTTCGTAGAATGAAACCTAAACTGTTTTACCAGGAGTTGTGGGAAAATAATATTTTTCAAAAAACTTTAGTATTTTATGGATATGCTATTTGGTTAAAATCTTTTCTAAATCGCATTTACATTATAAAAATCCAATATAATTATTCACTCTTTATTTTTCAAAGCAATTTTAAATTAACTGAAAAACTTACAAAGCTTCAAAAATAAATTTAGTAATCAACATGAAATAAATGCTCAGCATCGTGTTCAACCGAACTTCCCAAAGCACATTTTGTAGAAATTTATGTTTACACTTTATTTTGGCACAAAGGTTTAGTTTAAAAAGATGAATAAAAAGGCTACTACTTCTTTTTGGTGTCTATGATCAAGTGTGATAAGTTTGCTGTCCTTTAGCATTTAAATAGTAAAATTATTTTTCTAATAGTTCAACGAATCCTTAAAAGTACATACGTAGAATTTAAAAAAAAAATTCGTTCAAGTTTGGCTAAAATAAAAGTAAGTGAAAGGTTTAAATAAATGTAGAATATGTGGGTATGATCCATGTATATGGATAAACATATAAAAAAAGGTTTCAGGTTATAACTAAAGGTAGCTACTTGAAGCAATTCTGACGCAATTTTTTATATTAAATAAATAACACCTTTTAACCATAACGTTTCTTCTTAACCCCCTTTATGTAGGTAACTTTGTGGTGAGCGTTGTTGTAGTGTGTGCTTGCGCGCTCGCGCAGTACTTAATCCGACTTCCCAGTACCACCTTCTAAATAACACCTTTTAACCACAAGGTTTCTTCTTAACCCCCTTATGTAGGTAACTTTGTGGTGAGCGTTGTTGTAGTGTGTGCTTGCACGCTCGCACAGTACTTAATCCGACTTCCCAGTACCACTTTCTAAAGAACACCTTTTAACCACAAGGTTTCTTCTTAACCCCCTTATGTAGCTAACTTTGTGGTGAGCGTTGTTGTAGTGTGTGCTTGCACGCTCGCGCAGTACTTAATCCGACTTCCCAGTACCACTTTCTAAATAACACCTTTTAACCACAACGTTTCTTCTTAACCCCCTTTATGTAGGTAACTTTGTGGTAAGCGTTGTTGTAGTGTGTGCTTACGCGCTCGCGCAGTACTTAATCCGACTTCCCAGTACCACTTTCTAAATAACACCTTTTAACCACAACGTTTCTTCTTAACCCCCTTATGTAGGTAACTTTGTGGTAAGCGTTGTTGTAGTGTGTGCTTACGCGCTCGCGCAGTACTTAATCCGACTTCCCAGTACCACTTTCTAAATAACACCTTTTAACCACAACGTTTCTTCTTAACCCCCTTTATTTAGGTAACTTTGTGGTGAGCGTTGTTGTAGTGTGTGCTTGCGCGCTCGCGCAGTACTTAATCCGACTTCCCAGTACCCCTTTCTAAATAACACCTTTTAACCACAACGTTTCTTCTTAACCCCCGTATGTAGGTAACTTTGTGGTGAGCGTTGTTGTAGTGTGTGCTTGCGCGCTCGCGCAGTACTTAATCCGACTTTCCAGTACCACTTTCTAAATAACACCTTTTAACCACAACGTTTCTTCTTAACCCCCTTATGTAGGTAACTTTGTGGTGAGCGTTGTTGTAGTATGTACTTGCACGCTCGCGCTGTACTTAATCCGACTTCCCAGTACCACTTTTTAAATAACACCTTTTAACCACAACGTTTCTTCTTAACCCCCTTTATGTAGGTAACTTTGTGGTAAGCGTTGTTGTAGTGTGTGCTTACGCGCTCGCGCAGTACTTAATCCGACTTCCCAGTACCACTTTCTAAATAACACCTTTTAACCACAACGTTTCTTCTTAACCCCCTTATGTAGGTAACTTTGTGGTAAGCGTTGTTGTAGTGTGTGCTTACGCGCTCGCGCAGTACTTAATCCGACTTCCCAGTACCACTTTCTAAATAACACCTTTTAACCACAACGTTTCTTCTTAACCCCCTTTATTTAGGTAACTTTGTGGTGAGCGTTGTTGTAGTGTGTGCTTGCGCGCTCGCGCAGTACTTAATCCGACTTCCCAGTACCCCTTTCTAAATAACACCTTTTAACCACAACGTTTCTTCTTAACCCCCGTATGTAGGTAACTTTGTGGTGAGCGTTGTTGTAGTGTGTGCTTGCGCGCTCGCGCAGTACTTAATCCGACTTTCCAGTACCACTTTCTAAATAACACCTTTTAACCACAACGTTTCTTCTTAACCCCCTTATGTAGGTAACTTTGTGGTGAGCGTTGTTGTAGTATGTACTTGCACGCTCGCGCTGTACTTAATCCGACTTCCCAGTACCACTTTCTAAATAACACCTTTTAACCACAACGTTTCTTCTTAATCCCCTTATGTAGGTAACTTTGTGGTGAGCGTTGTTGTAGTGTGTGCTTGCGCGCTCGCGCAGTACTTAATCCGACTTCCCAGTACCACTTTCTAAATAACACCTTTTAACCACAACGTTTCTTCTTAACCCCCTTATGTAGGTAACTTTGTGGTGAGCGTTGTTGTAGTGTCTGCTTGCACGCTCGCGCAGTACTTAATCCGACTTCCCAGTACCACTTTCTAAATAACACCTTTTAACCACAAGGTTTCTACCTAACCCCCCTTTATGTAGGTAACTTTGTGGTAAGCGTTGTTATAGTGTGTGCTTACACGCTCGCGCAGTACTTAATCCTACTTCCCAGTACCATTTTCTAAATAACACCTTTTAACCACAACGTTTATTCTTAACCCCCTTTATTTAGGTAACTTTGTGATGAGCGTTGTTGTAGTGTGTGCTTGCGCGCTCGCGCAGTACTTAATCCTACTTCCCAGTACCATTTTCTAAATAACACCTTTTAACCACAAGGTTTCTTCTTAACCCCCTTATGTAGGTAACTTTGTGGTGAGCGTTGTTGTAGTGTGTGCTTGCGTGCTCGCGCAGTACTTAATCTGACTTCCCAGTACCATTTTCTAAATAACACCTTTTAACCACAAGGTTTCTTCTTAACCCCCTTTATGTAGGTAACTTTGTGGTGAGCGTTGTTGTAGTGTGTGCTTGCGCGCTCGCGCAGTACTTAATCTGACTTACCAGTACCATTTTCTAAATAACACCTTTTAACCACAAGGTTTCTACTTAACCCCCTTTATGTAGGTAACTTTGTGGTGAGCGTTGTTGTAGTGTGTGCTTGCGCGCTCGCGCAGTACTTAATCCTACTTCCCAGTACCATTTTCTAAATAACACCTTTTAACCACAAGGTTTCTTCTTAACCCCCTTATGTAGGTAACTTTGTGATGAGCGTTGTTGTTGTGTGTGCTTGCGTGCTCGCGCAGTACTTAATCTGACTTCCCAGTACCATTTTCTAAATAACACCTTTTAACCACAAGGTTTCTTCTTAACCCCCTTTATGTAGGTAACTTTGTGGTGAGCGTTGTTGTAGTGTGTGCTTGCGCGCTCGCGCAGTACTTAATCCTACTTCCTAGTACCATTGTCTAAATAACACATTTAACCACAAGGTTTCTTCTTAACCCCCTTACGTAGGTAACTTTGTGGTGAGCGTTGTTGTAGTGTGTGCTTGCGTGCTCGCGCAGTACTTAATCTGACTTCCCAGTACCATTTTCTAAATAACACCTTTTAACCACAAGGTTTCTTCTTAACCCCCTATATGTAGGTAACTTTGTGGTGAGCGTTGTTGTAGTGTGTGCTTGCGCGCTCGCGCAGTACTTAATCCTACTTCCCAGTACCATTTTCTAAATAACACCTTTTAACCACAAAGTTTCTTCTTAACCCCCTTATGTAGGTAACTTTGTGGTGAGCGTTGTTGTAGTGTGTGCTTGCGTGCTCGCGCAGTACTTAATCTGACTTCCCAGTACCATTTTCTAAATAACACCTTTTAACCACAACGTTTATTCTTAACCCCCTTTATTTAGGTAACTTTGTGGTGAGCGTTGTTGTAGTGTGTGCTTGCGTGCTCGCGCAGTACTTAATCTGACTTCCCAGTACCATTTTCTAAATAACACCTTTTAACCACAACGTTTATTCTTAACCCCCTTATTTAGGTAACTTTGTGATGAGCGTTGTTGTAGTGTGTGCTTGCGTGCTCGCGCAGTACTTAATCTGACTTCCCAGTACCATTTTCTAAATAACACCTTTTAACTACAACGTTTCTTCTTAACCCCCTTATGTAGGTAACTTTGTGGTGAGCGTTGTTGTAGTGTGTGCTTGCGTGCTCGCGCAGTACTTAATCTGACTTCCCAGTACCATTTTCTAAATAACACCTTTTAACCACAACGTTTATTCTTAACCCCCTTTATTTAGGTAACTTTGTGATGAGCGTTGTTGTAGTGTGTGCTTGCGTGCTCGCGCAGTACTTAATCTGACTTCCCAGTACCATTTTCTAAATAACACCTTTTAACCACAACGTTTATTCTTAACCCCCTTTATGTAGGTAACTTTGTGATGAGTGTTGTTGTAGTGTGTGCTTGCACGCTCGCGCAGTACTTAATCCTACTTCCCAGTACCATTTTCTAAATAACACCTTTTAACCACAACGTTTATTCTTAGCCCCCTTTATGTAGGTAACTTTGTAATGAGCGTTGTTGTAGTGTGTGCTTGCACGCTCACGCAGTACTTAATCCTACTTCCCAGTACCATTTTCTAAATAACACCTTTTAACCACAACGTTTATTCTTAACCCCCTTTATGTAGGTAACTTTGTGATGAGCGTTGTTGTAGTGTGTGCTTACACGCTCGCGCAGTACTTAATCCTACTTCCCAGTACCATTTTCTAAATAACACCTTTTAACCACAACGTTTATTCTTAACCCCCTTTATGTAGGTAACTTTGTAATGAGCGTTGTTGTAGTGTGTGCTTACACGCTCGCGCAGTACTTAATCCTACTTCCCAGTACCATTTTCTAAATAACACCTTTTAACCACAACGTTTATTCTTAACCCCCTTTATGTAGGTAACTTTGTGATGAGCGTTGTTGTAGTGTGTGCTTACACGCTCGCGCAGTACTTAATCCTACTTCCCAGTACCATTTTCTAAATAACACCTTTTAACCACAACGTTTATTCTTAACCCCCTTTATGTAGGTAACTTTGTAATGAGCGTTGTTGTAGTGTGTGCTTTTACGCTCACGCAGTACTTAATCTGACTTCCCAGTACCACTTTCTAAAAAACACCTTTTAACCACAACGTTCATTCTTAACCCCCTTATGTAGGTAACTTTGTAATGAGCGTTGTTGTAGTGTGTGCTTGCACGCTCGCGCAGTACTTAATCTGACTTCCCAGTACTACTTTCTAAAAAACACCTTTTAACCACAAGGTTTCTTCTTAACCCCCTTATGTAGGTAACTTTGTGATGAGCGTTGTTGTAGTGTGTGCTTGCGTGCTCGCGCAGTACTTAATCTGACTTCCCAGTACCACTTTCTAAATAACACCTTTTAACCACATCGTTTATTCTTAACCTCCTTTATGTAGGTAACTTTGTGATGAGCCTTGTTGTAGTGTGTGCTTGCACGCTCGCGCAGTACTTAATCTGACTTCCCAGTACCACTTTCTAAATAACACCTTTTAACCACAACGTTTATTCTTAACCCCCTTTATGTAGGTAACTTTGTGGTGAGCGTTGTTGTAGTGTGTGCATGCACGCTCGCGCAGTACTTAATCCTACTTCCCAGTACCATTTTCTAAATAACACCTTTTAACCACAACGTTTATTCTTAACCCCCTTATGTAGGTAACTTTGTGATGAGCGTTGTTGTAGTGTGTGCTTGCACGCTCGCGCAGTACTTAATCCTACTTCCCAGTACCATTTTCTAAATAACACCTTTTAACCACAAGGTTTCTTTTTAACCCCCTTATGTAGGTAACTTTGTAATGAGCGTTGTTGTAGTGTGTGCTTGCACGCTCGCGCAGTACTTAATCTGACTTCCCAGTACCACTTTCTAAAAAACACCTTTTAACCACAAGGTTTCTTCTTAACCCCCTTATGTAGGTAACTTTGTGATGAGCGTTGTTGTAGTGTGTGCTTGCGTGCTCGCGCAGTACTTAATCTGACTTCCCAGTACCACTTTCTAAATAACACCTTTTAACCACAACGTTTATTTTTAACCCCCTTTATGTAGGTAACTTTGTGATGAGCCTTGTTGTAGTGTGTGCATGCACGCTCGCGCAGTACTTAATCTGACTTCCCAGTACCACTTTCTAAATAACACCTTTTAACCACAACGTTTATTCTTAACCCCCTTTATGTAGGTAACTTTGTGGTGAGCGTTGTTGTAGTGTGTGCATGCACGCTCGCGCAGTACTTAATCCTACTTCCCAGTACCATTTTCTAAATAACACCTTTTAACCACAACGTTTATTCTTAACCCCCTTATGTAGGTAACTTTGTGATGAGCGTTGTTGTAGTGTGTGCTTGCACGCTCGCGCAGTACTTAATCCTACTTCCCAGTACCATTTTCTAAATAACACCTTTTAACCACAAGGTTTCTTTTTAACCCCCTTATGTAGGTAACTTTGTAATGAGCGTTGTTGTAGTGTGTGCTTGCACGCTCGCGCAGTACTTAATCTGACTTCCCAGTACCACTTTCTAAAAAACACCTTTTAACCACAACGTTTATTCTTAACCCCCTTATGTAGGTAACTTTGTGATGAGCGTTGTTGTAGTGTGTGCTTGCACGCTCGCGCAGTACTTAATCCTACTTCCCAGTACCATTTTCTAAATAACACCTTTTACCCACAAGGTTTCTTTTTAACCCCCTTATGTAGGTAACTTTGTGATGAGCGTTGTTGTAGTGTGTGCTTGCACGCTCGCGCAGTACTTAATCCTACTTCCCAGTACCATTTTCTAAATAACACCTTTTAACCACAAGGTTTCTTTTTAACCCCCTTATGTAGGTAACTTTGTAATGAGCGTTGTTGTAGTGTGTGCTTGCACGCTCGCGCAGTACTTAATCTGACTTCCCAGTACCACTTTCTAAAAAACACCTTTTAACCACAACGTTTATTCTTAACCCCCTTATGTAGGTAACTTTGTGATGAGCGTTGTTGTAGTGTGTGCTTGCACGCTCGCGCAGTACTTAATCCTACTTCCCAGTACCATTTTCTAAATAACACCTTTTAACCACAAGGTTTCTTTTTAACCCCCTTATGTAGGTAACTTTGTGATGAGCGTTGTTGTAGTGTGTGCTTGCGCGCTCGCACAGTACTTAATCCGACTTCCCAGTACCATTTTCTAAATAACACCTTTTAACCACAACGTTTATTCTTAACCCCCTTATGTAGGTAACTTTGTGGTGAGCGTTGTTGTAGTGTGTGCTTGCACGCTCGCGCAGTACTTAATCCTACTTCCCAGTACCATTTTCTAAATAACACCTTTTAACCACAAGGTTTCTTCTGAACCCCCTTATGTAGGTAACTTTGTGATGAGTGTTGTTGTAGTGTGTGCTTGCACGCTCGCGCAGTACTTAATCTGACTTCCCAGTACCACTTTCTAAATAACACCTTTTAACCACAAGGTTTTCTTAACCCCTTTATGTAGGTAACTTTGTGGTGAGCGTTGTTGTAGTGTGTGCTTGCGCGCTCGCGCAGTACTTAATCTGACTTCCCAGTACCACTTTCTAAATAACACCTTTTAACCACAACGTTTATTCTTAACCCCCTTTATGTAGGTAACTTTGTGGTGAGCGTTGTTGTAGTGTGTGCTTGCGCGCTCGCGCAGTACTTAATCTGACTTCCCAGTACCACTTTCTAAATAACACCTTTTAACCACAACGTTTATTCTTAACCCCCTTTATGTAGGTAACTTTGTGGTGAGCGTTGTTGTAGTGTGTGCTTGCGCGCTCGCGCAGTACTTAATCTGACTTCCCAGTACCACTTTCTAAATAACACCTTTTAACCACAACGTTTATTCTTAACCCCCTTTATGTAGGTAACTTTGTGGTGAGCGTTGTTGTAGTGTGTGCTTGCGCGCTCGCGCAGTACTTAATCTGACTTCCCAGTACCACTTTCCAAATAACACCTTTTAACCACAACGTTTATTCTTAACCCCCTTTATGTAGGTAACTTTGTGATGAGTGTTGTTGTAGTGTGTGCTTGCACGCTCGCGCAGTACTTAAACTGACTTCCCAGTACCACTTTCTAAATAACACCTTTTAACCACAAGGTTTTCTTAACCCCTTTATGTAGGTAACTTTGTGGTGAGCGTTGTTGTAGTGTGTGCTTGCGCGCTCGCGCAGTACTTAATCTGACTTCCCAGTACCACTTTCTAAATAACACCTTTTAACCACAAGGTTTTCTTAACCCCTTTATGTAGGTAACTTTGTGGTGAGCGTTGTTGTAGTGTGTGCTTGCGCGCTCGCGCAGTACTTAATCTGACTTCCCAGTACCACTTTCTAAATAACACCTTTTAACCACAAGGTTTTCTTAACCCCTTTATGTAGGTAACTTTTTGGTGAGCGTTGTTGTAGTGTGTGCTTGCGCGCTCGCGCAGTACTTAATCTGACTTCCCAGTACCACTTTCTAAATAACACCTTTTAACCACAAGGTTTTCTTAACCCCTTTATGTAGGTAACTTTGTGGTGAGCGTTGTTGTAGTGTGTGCTTGCGCGCTCGCGCAGTACCCAATCTGACTTCCCAGTACCACTTTCTAAATAACACCTTTTAACCACAACGTTTATTCTTAACCCCCTTTATGTAGGTAACTTTGTGGTGAGCGTTGTTGTAGTGTGTGCTTGCGCGCTCGCGCAGTACTTAATCTGACTTCCCAGTACCACTTTCTAAATAACACCTTTTAACCACAACGTTTATTCTTAACCCCCTTTATGTAGGTAACTTTGTGGTGAGCGTTGTTGTAGTGTGTGCTTGCGCGCTCGCGCAGTACTTAATCTGACTTCCCAGTACCACTTTCTAAATAACACCTTTTAACCACAACGTTTATTCTTAACCCCCTTTATGTAGGTAACTTTGTGGTGAGCGTTGTTGTAGTGTGTGCTTGCGCGCTCGCGCAGTACTTAATCTGACTTCCCAGTACCACTTTCTAAATAACACCTTTTAACCACAACGTTTATTCTTAACCCCCTTTATGTAGGTAACTTTGTGATGAGTGTTGTTGTAGTGTGTGCTTGCACGCTCGCGCAGTACTTAATCTGACTTCCCAGTACCACTTTCTAAATAACACCTTTTAACCACAAGGTTTTCTTAACCCCTTTATGTAGGTAACTTTGTGGTGAGCGTTGTTGT
Organism: Prosapia bicincta; assembly: GCA_036971475.1. NCBI lineage: Eukaryota > Metazoa > Arthropoda > Insecta > Hemiptera > Cercopidae > Prosapia > Prosapia bicincta. The sequence continues at coordinate 322,988,445 of JBAIZL010000002.1, read as the reverse complement.
AGTGTGTGCTTGCGCGCTAGCGCAGTACTTAATCTGACTTCCCAGTACCACTTTCTAAATAACACCTTTTAACCACAACGTTTATTCTTAACCCCCTTTATGTAGGTAACTTTGTGGTGAGCGTTGTTGTAGTGTGTGCTTGCGCGCTCGCGCAGTACTTAATCTGACTTCCCAGTACCACTTTCTAAATAACACCTTTTAACCACAACGTTTATTCTTAACCCCCTTTATGTAGGTAACTTTGTGGTGAGCGTTGTTGTAGTGTGTGCTTGCGCGCTCGCGCAGTACTTAATCTGACTTCCCAGTACCACTTTCTAAATAACACCTTTCAACCACAACGTTTATTCTTAACCCCCTTTATGTAGGTAACTTTGTGGTGAGCGTTGTTGTAGTGTGTGCTTGCGCGCTCGCGCAGTACTTAATCTGACTTCCCAGTACCACTTTCTAAATAACACCTTTTAACCACAACGTTTATTCTTAACCCCCTTTATGTAGGTAACTTTGTGGTGAGCGTTGTTGTAGTGTGTGCTTGCACGCTCGCGCAGTACTTAATCCGACTTCCCAGTACCATTTTCTAAATAACACCTTTTAACCACAAGGTTTCTTCTTAACCCCCTTATGTAGGTAACTTTGTGATGAGCGTTGTTGTAGTGTGTGCTTGCGCGCTCGCGCAGTACTTAATCCGACTTCCCAGTACCATTTTCTAAATAACACCTTTTAACCACAAGGTTTCTTCTTAACCCCCTTATGTAGGTAACTTTGTGGTGAGCGTTGTTGTAGTGTGTGCTTGCACGCTCGCGCAGTACTTAATCCTACTTCCCAGTACCATTTTCTAAATAACACCTTTTAACCACAAGGTTTCTTCTTAACCCCCTTATGTAGATAACTTTGTGATGAGTGTTGTTGTAGTGTGTGCTTGCACGCTCGCGCAGTACTTAATCTGACTTCCCAGTACCACTTTCTAAATAACACCTTTTAACCACAAGGTTTTCTTAACCCCTTTATGTAGGTAACTTTGTGGTGAGCGTTGTTGTAGTGTGTGCTTGCGCGCTCTCGCAGTACTTAGTCCGACTTCCCAGTACCATTTTCTAAATAACAGCTCAAACAAGAACGTTTGGACATAAGTTTAGGAGTAAAACTAACCCTCGCTTGGTTATCTATTTGCTTGTAAACTTACTCTTGTTCTCCGGGAGAATCCTCCTGTACGGGCTGTTGGCGGCTCCTTGCAGGGGCGCCCTCACGTTGTTGCATGCCCCGGTCACTTTACGGTACTTGGAGACGTCGCATTGCCCCGCGCCTTCTGCAGTCAGCACAGCCAACAGCGCAAGTAACCTGAAACAGGATGTGTAATGCTTAACTAATGCTCGTTAACTTCCTCTTATTTAATCTGAATTTAAGTTATAAATACACCTACAATAATAGGAACTGGTATTATAAGTATTGGGTATTTACTTCAACTTATCGTTTAACCTTTTACGTGTCAAATTTGGAAAAAATATTTTCTTTCGTTCTTTGAAAGAGTTAACAGTAGTTATTCGTGTATATATACGACATAATATACAACATGAAAAATGTAAACGTTTTTGATAAATAATAAAAACAAATAAATTTCTAAAATAACAACTTGGAGCAACTAATGTGTAATTTTTAATTATAAATAAATAGAGCCTGTCAACCACAAAAACCTTTTATATTCTCTGTACCTCCCACTTTGTGAACATTGCGACACCTCTTTGGAGGGCATAAATAAAAGGGTTTTTGTGTTTTAAGAGGTTTTGTTTATTTATAATTATAAAATTTCGTTTAATAAAATTTTATAAAACTCGTCGCATTTTTAACGTTTTCGGCGTCTAATTTGTTTAAAAACCTTTTTTTACAAAATATACTATGTGGGGTTTCTAAAACCAGTTTGTCAAAGCTTTAAAAGTAAAAAAACATTCTTACAAATTATGAGCAACGAAAACTTACACTTAATTTCAGTATTAAACTTATGCTGAACCTAAAGGTGGGGAAGACAACCTGTAGCATCGATATATCGAATTAGTCATTGGAAAAAAGGTAATTATATTGTTAGTCACTATAAAAACTTCCGTATTTCGATTGTTTACGTTTGTTCCTTCTTTCCCTGCGCTGGTATAATTGCATTGATATGAATACACTCGCTTCTATAGGTTTCTAAAGATACGATCAGCTATTCGAGAATAGACCAAGAATCTGCTGTTTTACGACTACTGGCATTCATCCCGCCACGCTGCTAGCGGGAAAGGACGCCTACTTACTCCAGTAGAAAGTGCTTTTGAAAGCGAAGAAATGCCCCGAGGTAGGGACTTGCGGAATGTTGTGAGATATGAGATGTTGGCGGACAGGTTGCAAGTATTACCGACGCAAGTCACCGGAACTATGGTTTCGTAGAGTCCATAAATCCATATGTATACATTTAACTACATTTTTTTGGCTTTTCCAACACCAGGACGTTGTTCTTTATTGACGCGTTTCGGATTACCTTTATTATCAAAACTTTAAACTGTACTCTTTAATAACAAACTTCAAGTTTAAGGTTATGATAATGGCGTTAAACTGCAACGTATCGACGAAAAACAATGTATTGGTGTTGAGAAAGGCAGAAATATGTACCCAAATGTAAACAGTATCCCTAACAGAAATATGTACCCAAATGTAAACAGTATTCCTAACAGAAATATGTACCCAAATGTAAACAGTATTCCTAATAGAAACATGTACCCAAATGTAAACAGTATCCCTAACAGAAATATATACCCAAATGGAAACAGTATTCCTAACAGAAATATGTACCCAAATGTAAACCATATTCCTAACAGAAATATATACCCAAATGGAAACAGTATTCCTAACAGAAATATATACCCAAATGTAAACAGTATCCCTAACAGAAATATGTACCCAAATGTAAACAGTATTCCTAACAGAAATATGTACCCAAATGTAAACAGTATTCCTAATAGAAACATGTACCCAAATGTAAACAGTATTCCTAATAGAAACATGTACCCAAATGTAAACAGTATTCCTAATAGAAACATGTACCCAAATGTAAACAGTATCCCTAACAGAAATATGTACCCAAATGTAAACCATATTCCTAACAGAAATATATACCCAAATGGAAACAGTATTCCTAACAGAAATATATACCCAAATGTAAACAGTATCCCTAACAGAAATATGTACCCAAATGTAAACAGTATTCCTAACAGAAATATGTACCCAAATGTAAACAGTATTCCTAATAGAAACATGTACCCAAATGTAAACAGTATTC
>JBAIZL010000002.1:322967644-322980144 GCA_036971475.1 Prosapia bicincta | reverse complement strand
TGTTTTCTCACAGCCACTTGCTTCAGAAAATATTTCTACACTTAACACAAGCTAATAATAGTAAAAGGAATATATTAACATAGATACACACACTCTTACTTCTAATGTCGGTATTTTTTGTAAGTCCTTCAGATAGCGCTGACAAGGGTGGCTGCCGAAAGGCTTCAGAATTGTATAGCTAAAGTTTTTCTTGTTTAGAGAACATATGTACACGGAATACACATTTATACACGGTATATGAATAAACATTACTGAAACTGAATTAGGTGTAGTTGCAATGATGCAAAACCTTCAACTTGGAACTGTACGAGTGTTGGCTCAAATTGAACAGAGATTCTATAGATATACCCGAGTCTAACCGATTTAGCTTCTTTGTACTTGTATGTGTTTGTAAGACTATGTAAAGAAAAGAAACTGAAGTCTTACAACTATTTCAGTATAAATATAACTACAGTATAAGTAATTATAGCATAACTAAGTAAATACTTTAGAGCCTACATCCTGACGCGTTTCGGAACAACGAAGCTGACGCTCTATTCAGTACAGTTTCAGTAGAGTTTATTTATCCAAAGTGCCATCATCAGGAACAATCAATCACCGAGTAGAGAGGTCAATAGTCCTTGACGATGGCTGCACTGTGACTGACGAAAAGCCATTTGTATGTTCTTATATTATTGATTATCATTTATAAAAATGAATCATTACACAGACACAGACACACACACACACACACACACACACACACACACACACACACACACACACACACACACACACACACACACACACATTTGAAAATCAAACTCCTTACAGAAGTAGGTGGTGATGGCAGTGGAATTAAACAGTAAACAAAGATAATGCAGAGAACAGACGATCGCCTAAAATACTCAATATAATTTTGTTGGGACAAAACAAAATTTAAGTAGGTTGGGCTATGTTAAAAATCCAATCCTCGTGGAGTGACTGACCTTGACTTTCAGACACGGTTCATTTTGCTTAGCTGCAAATAGTTCTGAACAAGTAATATGAGAAAAAACTTCAAGTCCTACTTGCGTCAACGAACAAAAATGTTATTTTAGTTACATTTTGTAGAATAATTACAAGTAATATAAATAAAGTAACATAACCTGTACCTTAAAACAGCTGTTTTATGAAATCAAATGTTATCACTTATTTTAAGCCAAATGGGACGAAATAACTATATTGCGTACCTTTCCTATTGTCTGAAAAGTTTTTCTTTAATATAAAACTAAAATTAATTCGTTATTAAATTTAATTATGAGTTATTATTTGAAATAGCTGTATTAACATCAAGGTCATCCACTACAAGTTTAAAAAAAAAATATTTGAACTTGAGTGGATGAATAGAAAGTATTTTATTAAAGATTGAAAAATTGAACAAGATATATATTGGAAGAGTTTTTTTGTAGATTACCTCGTAATAACGACGATGCGTGTTAACCGAGGAAATTTTGTACGTCGAAATACATAAAATGTATTAGATTAATGAAATGTTGATTGGTGTTTATAGTGCAGAACGCGAACATATTTCAGTGTCCAGAAATGTAACGTTCTCGCTGTATTTACCTGCTTAGGTCGGAATTCTTTAGCACGAGTTTAAATCTGATTCAAGGTGCACGAGATTACGACCTTCATGTTGTTGTTCAATAAATAAGAAAGGTAATACAGACTCATGCTTCTTTCTAAATAAACTTTTTTAATAATTCCCAAAAGTTTTAACTTTTAAGACCAGTAGTTTCTCATGATTCACTACAACTTGATCCTGCTAAGCTATTTATTGAACAATGACGATACGCTCTATGTATGCTATGTAAAATGGTTTTGTATGCTGTGCCATAGGCAGTTATACTTCACACGATTACAGTAATATTTAATGGTTAAAAACTCAGGGACTGGGGCGTGGCCAGGGTACAAGGGGCACGCCCACCCAAACCAATTAATTTTAGCAGAACAATATTAACCTCTAACACAAATTTATTCTACTCTACCAACACTAGGAAGCAAACTAATATCGACTATTATGTTTGTGAAGCGACACAACGAACCACAGCCTGACAGCAAAGCTTGCGTTTGAGTGTGCCCCCCCCCCACAATACATTGTCCTGTCTACGCAGCTGATCAGGGTTATAAAAATTTCAAAATCTTGTTTTACCACCAAACAATATCCATGTATGTCGTGGAAATGTGTATAAATGTGAAAGGAAGGCCTGAGAAACGAATGTTTTGCAAGTATTTCAGAGTTTTTAAAGAATTTTATCCAGCTTAATAGAAAAGGTTTTGTTGGAGAAATAATGCACACAATAATTATTAGAGGTTAGTCCATAATCTATACAGAGTGCAGTAGCGTATTTAATATGACTTAATCAACAACAACCCTGTTAGCATCATCAGAAGGTTACACACCTACTTGAGTAACCTTTGTAACATAAGGGGTGCCCAAATGCTTTTGGTTGGTAGTTTGCAACAATGGCCCGTTTGTTCACTCATAGAGCCGCAGTCCTTTCCTAAAGACGTGTACAACTCGTTACTCATCGAGAGGGGAAGTAATTACGTTAGCACATCGGAAGGCGCGTCAAGTGATGAAAAGTGCGTCGAATGTGGCGGGTCACGTGATCTACTGAGTCGTCCTTAACGAGCAAGGTGAAGGCCTAAGTGAAAGTTGTCCTTCTGTCAGTCTGTCTACTCAAAGGTCGAGATACGAAAGCCGTGATTTCCTTTTCCGGATGCTTTGTCTGGCTGAACCAGAGACAGGGGACTTATTTTATTAATTTACTAATTTATTTATTTGTTGTTTCACATGTATTTATTAATGTATTTATTGTTTCACTTGTATTTATTTCATTTATTATTTCACATGTATTTATTTATTGTTCCACATGTATTTATTTATTGTATTCATTGTTTCACATGTATTTATTTATCGTTTCACTTGTATTTATTTATTGTTTCACGTGTATTTAGTTACTGTACTTATTGTTTCACATGCATTTATTTATTTGATTTTTTGTTTCATATGTATTTAGTAATTGTATTTATTGTTTCACATGTATTTATTTATGTTATTTAATGTTTCACATGTATGTATTTATTGAATTCATTGTTTCACATGTATATATTTATTGTTTCACATGTATTTATTTATTGTTTTACATGTATTTATTTATTGAGTCACATGTATTCCATTTATTGTTTCACATGTATTTATGTATTCTATTTATTGTTTCACATGTATTTATGTATTATATTTATTCTTTCACATGTATTTATTTTTTGTTTCATATGCATTTACTTATTCTATGTATTGTTTCACATGTATTTATTGTTTCACTTGTATTTATTTATTTTTTTACATGAATTTATTTATTCATTCACAAGTGTTTATTTATTATTTCACATGTATTTATTTGTTGTTTCACATGTATTTATTTAGTGTTTCACATGTATCTATTTTTTGTAATCATTGTTTCACATGGGTTTATTTATTGTTTCACATGTATTTATGTATTTTATTTATTGTTTCACATTTATTTATGTATTCTATTTATTAATTCACATATACTAGTATTTATTTATTGTTTCACATATATTTTTTTCACATGTATTTATTTATTGTTTCACGTGTATTTATTTATTGTTTCATATATATTTATTTGTTGTATTTATTGTTTCACATGAATTTATTTACTGTGTTCATTGTTACACATTTATTTATTTATTGTATTCATTGTTTCACATGTGTTTACTTATTGTTTGACATGTATTTATTTATTGTTTCACATGAATTTATTTATTGTATTCATTGTTTCACATGTGTTTACTTATTGTTTCACATGTATTTATTTATTGTACTCATTGTTTCACATGTATTTATTTATTGTTTCACATGTATTTATTTATTGTACTCATTGTTTCACATGTATTTATTTATTGTTTCACATGTATTTATTTATTGTATTCATTGTTTCACATGTGTTTACTTATTGTTTCACATGTATTTATTTATTGTTTCACATGTATTTATTTATTGTATTCATTGTTTCACATGTATTTATTTATTGTTTCACATGTATTTATTTATTGTATTCATTGTTTCACATGTGTTTACTTATTGTTTCACATGTATTTATTTATTGTTTTATATGTAATTAGTTATTCATTCATATGTATTTATTTATTGTTTCACATGCATTTATTTTACAGTTTACCCGACGTAAACCAAAATTTTATTTCTTAGAATTATCTTTAAAATTATATTGGACTAACGAAAATTCAATAAAATCACAGGAACATATTTATACAATATATTACAAGAAAAATATCGGCAAAAACCCCAATATCACAAAAATAAACAAATAAATAATATAACAAGATTAGAGCTTAGTTAACTTGGGTAATAATATTATTTTCTATTTTTTTTTTTTATGTATTGGGGTTGGTTCTAATGTCTCTATCGTAACTAAAATAATCTATTGGGCAATTGCAGTACGAAAGGTGACGAATTTATACATATAATTGCGTAAGTCGTATTTTGACAGACAAATTGTAGGAGGATGGAAGGTTGTACAGAGGTGGCAGATGGCTCAAATTAAAGGTATTGACACAAAGGAGCGGGTGAAAATACAGGTTTTTCTCAATTTACAATATTTGTAGGGTTTTGAAGAACTTGAAGTTACAAAAAACCTGCATAAGAAATACATTGCAATGAAAAACAGCTGAGTATGATTTACAAATATTTCAGCTGGGAAACAGCTGTACAAATATTATATTAAAAACAGCTGAGTACAAATAATTTAACAGTATTAAAGGTTAGTTAGACATATGATCGTCGGATCAGGTTTAGTTAATGGAGTCGTCTTATCGTACAAGATATGTTTGACAAGTGTATTAAATTAACATCATATTTTAACCAAGAATTAAATAATATCAACAGATGCCATTTCAAACAAAAAGGAACCAATTTATTTAAGACTTGCATTTTCAATAACATACTGTAAGGCTCAGGGTCAAACATTCCTAAGAGCAGGGCTTCAATTAACCAAACCTGTTTTACACATGGTCAACTTTATGTTGCACTAAGTCAAGTAAAATCTCAAGATGGATTAAAGATGCTATTGAAAATACATTCACAAATAATATAGTTTATATGGAAATTTTGTTATGAAAAACTTGAATTATATTAAATTAATTTGTATTACAAAATAAAATAACTGTCCAAAAGTTTAAAATTTGTTTCAATAAGAATATGGGGATTTGCCCCAACAAGCCTCTAGTAAATTATATTTATCAAATAAGGATAATTTAAAAGTCAAAGATTATATAAAACGAAACTAGCTTCGCATAAAATAATTTATTGTAATGCTGTATTTAAATTGCCATTAGCATTACCTTTCAAATATTATAGCGTGAAAGATTATTTAGATCTTCTTAAAACACAAACACTTCATAAATATGAAAGAAGCTATACATTTTGTAAATCAGTTATTTATTCCAGTACCTTAATAATTTTAAATTATAGTAATCATTATTACTACATAGGCCCTACTTGGTATTAATATCGAGTTATTTATGATATACCGTTACACTTTAAGGATACTATACTGAATCAATAACCTTTAAATGAATAGAAACCCAGCTGTTGTTTCAACAATGCTTTAGCTACACTGTCAGAAACAGCTGATCGGAGAATCCATGACTTCGGAATTATTTGAGAGAAGTGAACACAGTTTTTCCAAAAAAATGCATAATGTTTGTGTAATTAAAAGCGAGGTTGTTTAAATATTTGTAGAGATTTGATAAAAAGCACTTAAAAATGAGTTATGTATTGCAGATTGTAATAAATTCGTTCAATCGTAATTGTGTGTGCTACATTTTAATAGAGAATAACGTCGCCGACTGTGTCACGAGATAAATTAGACACTCTTAGGTAATATAATAAGGTTTATTAGACAAACTAACTTAAAATAAATGCTATTGATGTAAAGATTTTAAACATATTTAAAAGAAAAGTTTAACTCGGTTTTAAATTTATCTAAAATTAAATTTATCATAAACGCCTAGTTGGCTATAATTTAGAGTTTTGGTTGATATTTTATTTTCGTGTTCTGGTTCAGGTTACGATTTTATAATGACCTCAGTATGCAGGAAAATCTTTTACTAACACTAAAAATGTTACAATTGTTAATGTATTGCAATAACTTTGTGTTATTACTGGGTTTTTTGGTTTTACGGCCAATGTACAAAATGAAATCCTAGATATTCATCGCTGCTCTTTTAAAAAGCCCTCACTTTTGGTAACACGCTGTCACTAGTTTTGCCTTGTTCGGTTATTTTTATTCTAAATAAATTAAATATAATATTTGGAACTTGAGAAAAGGAATAAATAAACGGGAATCATTGGGTGAACAGGAAGATCCCGAGAATGGGACAGAGTAGCAACGAGGAAGAGCTGCAAGAGCGGTTAGCAACTAGTACAAGGCCTTGCAGGTTTTGTGATGTACATCTTGAGGTTTTATGCTTTTGGCATCACTTGGCAAAAAATCACAACTTACTGATATTTTTCAGAAGACTTTATTCGCACTAGGTCATCCAATATCAGTAAAATATCAATATCAGGAGAAAAATATCAGTAAGCAGTGGCTTTTTTGCCACTTGATACCAAAAGTAGTATCCCTTGGTTCCATTGCTGAAGCGTTGAGGGATGACCTGTGCAAGGAAATGTTTAGCTTAGAACGGTGGTGGATGTGGCTGAGAACATCCAAATGTACAACCAATCTAAGTGTGGGCGCAGCCTCGTAGCACATCCCCAGCTTTAAAAAACAAAATAAATATCCAAATGTCATATCTAGCCCAGTGCATTGTTTCGGGAAAAAAAGTTTTAAAAATTGGTGAACTGTAGGACATGACTTGGGACTAAAATATTTATATACAAAAAATGTGTATTATCCTTGAATATTTACATATTATTATTAAAATTTAAAAAAAAGTTCTTCCTGCTAGTATCTATATGTCATTTGATTTTAATAACATTTGATTCTATGTAGTAACAAGGTTAAACAGGGTTAAAGGTTGTATTTTTTAGCCTCTTAATATTGCCGTATGCAATGCCTTTCCGTCATTAACTTCACAGAAATGGTTTCACTTTCAATAGAAGAAGGAGAATCCGAAGAAACATTGAACACAATTGACTTTATTTTAATGCACTTAGTTTTATTTTAGGTTAAGAAGGCTAGTATTGTTTAAAGTACAGGATTGTTAACCTCACTTTCCATAAACCACGTTTGTTGACATCTGTCATTATGTTCGATATAACCTAGAAATCAGCTGGTGTTTTACCCGAAGTTCAGTTTTCACCACCTGCCAGATATTCAACGTCGGCTAGAATGTAGTTTCCTCACTGTAAAGAAATAGTTTCGTCTGTGCGTATCTCAGATAGAAAAGTTATTCCGCCCTATTCCTCTATGTTTTAGACTAGGCCCACGTAGTTTCTTATCTAGTTACCCTCTGCTAGCCATTTCCTTCTTCTCCAAAGTTACACACTCTCTCTGCAACATCTCTCATTAGAATAAAGCAATCAATTTCTAGCCAAGTGCGTTAGCCGTGTGCATCCTTGTAAAACCGCGTTTATTTGTTACACCACTTGCAGAATACTTTCTGGCAATAGGGTAATTGCGTGCTGACAATAAATTCTCGACGTCAAAGTTTAATCAATCAATTTAAAACGCGTTATAAATTCGAGGGCCGTTGTCTTAGGTTAACCGCGTGTCAATAGCATTGCATCAGAACATAAATTCTTTTAACCGCTTGAATGAATAAACATTTAATGATTAAAGACGTTTTATACTGTTATAAGTGAAGTGAAGTTATTAAAAATAAAGATTAAATGAGCTTTAGCTTATATCACTCTTCGAGAAACTTCGTTCATCTCTGCAAGATTCCAAACAGGCCTGTTGTGTCGAACGACTCACCGCTCTACAAGAATCACATACAGTTTGATTGGTAAGTGGCTTAGAATTAACTGTGACTCATGAAACTTGTGTTATCTCTTTTAATTATCTTTGGTGTTAAACTTAACTTCATTGTTCTCTATTAATAAAGCAGACCCCATACTGCTAAAACAAAGAGCGGGTGTTTCCTCCGGACTTTTTAGTGTAACAGCGTACAATTTTGACCTACCCTATTGCTCTTATAATAATTCATACATTTCTTTCTTTAGTTTTGCTATCAAAACTATACAGCTAGTTAAACATTATTTCTTACTTTGGAACACCAAGCCGTAGCAATTCCTTTATGGGGAAGTTGTTGTCCTACTTTATCACTTATTCAATAAAAGAAGGAGAATCTGAAGAAACATTGAGCACAATTGACTTTATTTTATTGCACTTAGTTTTATTTTAGGTTAAGAAGGCTAGTAAAACATTATTTCTTACTTTGGAACACCGAGCCGTAGCAATTCCTTTATGGGGAAGTTGTTGTCCTAATTTATCACTTATTCAATAGAAGAAGGAGAATCCGAAGAAACATTGAATACAATTGACTTTATTTTATTGCACTTGGTTTTATTTTAGGTTAAGTAGGCTAGTAAAACATTATTTCTTACTTTGGAACACCAAGCCGTAGCAATTCCTTTATAGGGAAGTTGTCCTAGTTTATCACATCTCCTTTAACATTAATTGGCAGTGTTCTTGTTTTCATAAAAATTTGAAGACAATTTTATAACTGAAACCTCCTTTAGGCGTGTTTCAGGAATAAGAACAAGCATTCATTGCAATCAGATTGTACCCAGATTCCCGAAATCAAAACACGGCGTTTATAGTGAGTCGATTAACGCTGACTCCTGTTAGAGCTTATTTGGAGGTTATTTTTAAATAATTTTCTTTACATTAATTACATATGTTAGAATACATAGTTTTAGAATACGAGGTCTTCTGAACACACATCCGACCAAGAAACGTTGTAAACGAAACATAATTACGTTTTCATGATGCCAGCAAAGTGACCGGAAGTGAACGGGTTTGACCTAGTGCGCGACTAGAGTGGTCTTCTGATTGGCAATAAATCTTAAGCTATTCAGTATGAGGAAGTAACTGCAAAAGAAGATCAGCATTACCACATTACCTAACCTAACCGCCGACTGTCAGAGCGGAACGTCAAATGCCCGGACGTCGTAACGCTCCGATAACCCGATGTAAGCACAGAGTCATGCCATTGTTGGGAGCCGCCGAGATGACTCTTAACGACGTTATCTGTGCGTCGGGCTTCACACGTTCCTACGTCTTCTTCTCACAGTCTTGAAAATAAATAAGCATTCAAGGAAGTTTCTTCTCTTTCAAGCAGCTTTTACCAGCTGATTTTTCAATTCCTTCTATTAGTTCACACTCTCCTTATATATATATATATATATATATATATATATATATATATATATATATATATATATATAAATTTTCAATAGATAATAAAATACCCGAGGCTTTGAAACTGCCTCCGAGTAAGAGAATTTGAAACGGGCCTCGAGGCTTTAAAGTGAGCTCCGAGGATTTTTAGTAGGATCCGACTCTTTGAAGTCGATCCCAAGGCTTTGACGTCGAGCCGAGGCTTCAAAACCGGCATCAAGGCTTTAAAATCGGTCCCGAGGATTTAAATCCGGCTCCGAGGCTTTGAAGTTGGTTCCGAGTCTTTGAAGTCGGCCCCAAGTCTTTGAAGTCAGCTCCGAGGGTTTGAAGCCGGCTCCAAGAATTTGAAACCAGCCACGAGGCTTTGAAACCGAATCCAAGTATTTTAAATCGGCCCAGAAGCTTTGAAACTGGCCAAGAGGCTTTGAAACGAGCCCCGAAGCTTTGAAGTCGGCCCGAGGCTTGAAAACCTGGCCTGAGGTTTTGAAATAGGCCCCCGAGGCTTTAACGTCAGCCCCGAGGATTTGAAGTAGGATCCGAGCCTATGAACTCGGTTCCAAGGCTTTTAACCCATCGCCGATGGTTTGAAACCGGTTCCAAAGCTTTAAAACTGACCATGCGGCTAAGAAGTCGGTCCCGAAGGTTTGAAGTCGGACTCGAGGCTTTGAAGGCGGTCCCGAAGCTTTGAAGCCAACCCTGAGGCTTTGAAGTTGGGCCCGAGGTTTTAAAGTCGGCCCCGAGGCTTTGAAGCCGGCTAGAAACATTTTTGAAGTCGGCCCAAGACTTTGAAGCCGATATTAAGGCCTTGAAACTGGCCCTAAAACTTTGAAACCAGCCCCGAGGTTTTGAATTCGGCCCCGAAGGCTTGACGTCGGATCCGAGGCTTTGAAGTCGACTACAACGCTTTAAAGTCAGCCACGAGTCTTTGACTCTGTCCGTGGGGGCTTTAAAGCTGTCCCTGAGCCTTTGAAACCGGCCTCAAGGCTTTGAAGCTGGCCTCGAGGCTTTGAAGTCGGTTTCGAGGCTTTGAACCCGGCACTGAGGCTCCGAAGCTGACTCTGTGGCATTGAAGTTTTTCCCGAGGCTTTGAAGCCGGACCTGAGGCTCTGAAACTTGTCTTGAAGCTTTGAAGTCGGCCCCGAGGCTTTGAAGCTGGACCCGAGGCTTTGAAGCCGGACCCGAAGCTTTGAAACTAGCCCTGAGGCTTTGAAGTCGGCCCCGAGGTTTGAAGCCGGACCCGAGGCTTTGAAGTCGGTTTCGAGGCTTTGAACCCGGCACTGAGGCTCCGAAGCTGACTCTGTGGCATTGAAGTTTTTCCCGAGGCTTTGAAGCCGGACCTGAGGCTCTGAAACTTGTCTTGAAGCTTTGAAGTCGGCCCCGAGGCTTTGAAGCTGGACCCGAGGCTTTGAAGCCGGACCCGAAGCTTTGAAACTAGCCCTGAGGCTTTGAAGTCGGCCCCGAGGTTTGAAGCCGGACCCGAGGCTATGAAGCCGGACCAGAGGCTTTGAAGCCGGACTTGAGACTTTGAAGCCGGATTCGAGGCTTTGAAGCCGAACCCGAGGCTTTGATGCCGGACCCGAGGCTTTGAAGCCGGATCCGAGACTTTGAAGCCGGACCCGAGGCTTTAAAGCCAGCCGAACAAAGGACATGACAGGATTATAGTGATTAGTAGCTTCGTATAGATTTCTAAAACAAATACGAACGAAACGTTTCTGAATTAATTCAACTGTCTCTGGAATAAACAAGACGGGTTTGAGGGGAACCTGGAAATCATTTAGATGTTTGGGAAGATATTGTTGGGGCAGTAAAGATATCAAATTAAATATACTTGCTATGATTTAAAACTCTCTATGATAGTAATAAGCAAATAAAACCAGAAATTATAAACTGCGTAAGACGTTTAGAATGTGACTATTTTAAATTCAAATATAACAACCTAGTTTAATAGGGTGTCAGGTAAATGATCATTGTTGTCCCAAAGTCGACATTGTCGCCAAGTCGTCATTGTTGTCTCAGAGTCGTTATTGTTGTCTCCGAGTCGTCGTTGTCGTCTCAAATTTGTCATTTGCGCCTACAAGTCGTCATTTTAGTCTCCGAGTCGTCATTGTTGTCTCCGAGTCGTCATTCTTGTCTCCGAGTCGTCATTGTTGTTTCCAAGTCGTCAATGTCGTCTCCAAGTTGTCAATGTTGAACTCATTGTTAAATAATGTAAACTTTGCGACATTTAAGTCAGGCTTTTTATGTTTAATTATTCAAAAATAGAACAATATATTTTATATTTTTATTAAATTTTTTGAACTACAACTCAATTTAATCTATTCAACTCGGGCCAATACAGCAATGCTTGGGTCCCAAAAACGTGGGTATAGGAAGCTCGACTGTATGGCATTATATTTAGATTATTTCAAATTAATACACGTCGCCTTTGGTAAGGAATTATGTAGAAAACATTTATGGCATGAGATTCAAGGTTATAACTTTAAAAGGAATTTTTGGAAGGAAGTCCAGAGGGATATGTTGCAAGGAAGTCTAACCGTCAAAAGTAATTTCGTGTTGGTTCTAAACCTAATTCACTTGACTATATCGTCAAGTCTGCAGCAACTTTATGGATTGAAGAAGCGACAAAGCACAAAATCACCTTGTGTATGAGATTTAGCCTCTCAGCCGTTCCTGAGTGCCTGGCCTACTTACTTCTAGATCGTGCTTTTATTCGGTGACCATTCGGCTCCCCTTCACCTTTACCAGTTCTCGCTGCAGAATGTAATTCAATGCCATTCTAGCCGTTGACATTTATTTTCTCTAGGTTTTACAAAACGCTTTAGTTAACTGTGTTTATGCGGAAAGTTTATCTTATGTCCAGGTTGTTTCAAACGTTCATCGTGTGTTTTGTTTTGGGAAATAATTCCTTATTCTTGGAAATTATTTGATTTTCTTTAGTCCTCACAGCTTCTCTATTGTTTGACTAACACTTCCACAAGAAACATGTTACCACGAGTAACCATGTAGAGAGTATAACTTTTGGAAATTCGATATTTTCCCGAAGAGAAATGTGAGGTTAGAGTTGTTTAGGACTTGAGTGGTCAAAAA
>JBAIZL010000002.1:322947644-322965144 GCA_036971475.1 Prosapia bicincta | reverse complement strand
GATTGCATCGCAACCGCAATGCATTTTGTAAACATCAAAGAACAATTAATATGACTTATTAAAAGCTGCTACTACAGTACTAATGTATAAGCCCCGCCTCACAAGATTGCATTCCAACCGCTGCCTTATGTTATGTATAAAGGAATATTCATGCCTTTGTGTCAAGTATTGCTAAACAATTGCCAACACTCCGGCGCGAACAGTTTTAGCACAAGTAAACAACTGAATTAATTTGCGAAAATACTTTCATCATTTACTTTCTCCTTATGGCAACGTAATGCATGAAAGTAGCCACAGCCTACTAGAGCATACGGCGATGACGTAACAATGCTATACACGTTGGATAGACAAGGAGTTAGTAAGGCACACATAGCCTTGCAGTAGAATAGATCGAAGACCTTAATCAGAGAACTAACTGGACTGGGAACAAAGAGTTGACTACTGCAACGGTTAAGTGGCCTGGGTATCGCATGCACTGCAAGTGCTGGCACATTGAGAAAAGTATAAGTCTCATTACACACATCTTCACTTGTGTTAGGGATATTTCTATTTATTCGGATACATTGTACCGGCTTTCATAACACTACTATATTTTCCTTTGTTTGCGCAATTCGGAATGAATACATTTCAAAACTTAAATAGTACATGTAGGTTCACAATTTAAAAAAATACTATTTACCTTTTGAAAATGGAGTCATTCTGAAACAGGTCGACGAAGGAAAATATTGTAATGTCAGGAAAGGCGGTAAAATGTATTCGAATATATACAGAGAACTATGCTCTATAGAATTATTACAGATGAATTTAAAACAAAAAATTGGTAATAAAATTTGTGTAGGCTGGTGTTGCTGGGAAACGTGACAAATCCATACATTGCCTTACTTACTGCCGTAGTTTTCTGCGTTCCTAGCATTCTTCCATACATTTCTTGATCACTGTAGACTAATTTTAATGACATAAATAAAAACCCACTAACCACAATATAGTTTATTTTACTACAATTACTTTATGCACATTTCGTCCTTCAGAAGTACTGTTTGAAATAAATTTACAATGTTTATTATAAATCAAATTTCTTATATTGTGGTTAGTGGTTGTTTATTTATTTGATTACCATTAATACTAGTGTCCTAGATTCTCCACTCCCAACGTGGTTTCCAAGAGACTTAACATGATAATGGCAGGAAACCATAGTAGTCAGCGTGTAATTGTACAGCCTGTTAATGAACTTGATATATTACAACAGTTTCATCCTCGAACACCGTACGACGGTCCATCTGTGCCAGGGGGGAGTAAGAGAAGCCTAGAATCCATTCAATAAAAGCGAGCGCCCTCCAACGTCGCCAGAGTTAACCTCCCGCATACTAAGTAATATAAACAAACATTTTTAGAGTCAACTCGAAGTCAACAAGACAATTTTACTTTACTTACTTTTAATTAAATAATTACAAAGTTATTAAAGAGGATACCAACGAACAGACACTGACAACAAGAAAGTAGTTTCAGCGAGGAAAGTAGAGATAGAGTATAACACCTTTCCAACAAGTGATACAGGAAAACCATGACGAGTGTGACAGAATAGTGAGGAGATGGAGTGAACAAGCTTCCTTGTTCAGACTATATAGATTTCCACTAGAGTTAAACTGATTCTATAACATTGATTAAGGATAAGAATTTCCTAAGAGAAGTTTTAGGAGAGGCCAGAGAAAGAAAATGTGAAAGGTATGAGACAAAATATATGTAGAATTGAAAAAGAACACATTTTTCACTATAATATTGCTCATGAGTACAGAGGAGTCAGGCAATCGGTATTCATCTTTTTTATTTAATAAGAAACGAATAGCTTTTAATAATTTCCTCTGAAGATGATTACTTTGCAATCGAACCCTGTATTAATATTTAAATAAAAAGTTTTTGTAGTTATGAGGTTTTATTTATACAATATTAAGAGCACAGTGGGGGAATATATTACAATATGGTGGTGGAAAATATTGGCACAGATCCCAATACCAATAATTCGAAATATTAGTTATTTTTGTGGTATTGGTTTTTTTGGTAATATTTTAATTGTAAGGTTTTATTTACTTATAATGAAAAGTACCAAGGGCTTAAGACAAAATCAAACTTAGAGAAAAATCAACCAAACATATGTTTGTTCCAACAACCTGACCCTTGACAGGAAAAATATAACTTTATGAAACACGAAGGTCTCAACTTGTGATATATACACATTTAAAATTCCTACAATGCACTAAACTAGTCACAGATCGCAGAATCGTCATCCTGGGTAGAGAAGAAAGTAAGCAAGCACGCGCACACACTCATGGTAAAAGTATACTAGCAAAAATATAGTCAAAGCTTCAAAAACACATTGCATTATAATTATATGAATAAAATTTTCTTCTGCGTAAAAATTGCGTTACGAGAAATATAAACAATTTAAAACGGAAAAGTTTCTTAGGAATACTCACCCAATTACTTCCATTGTTGGCAAATATCTGCGGAACTGCCAAACAATCGTGGCTCCTTTTTCACTTTTTAATAGTCTTTCACTATTTGATGCGTTTGCGAAAACTTCTAATCCATGTTTAACACTTTTCAACCTAAAAAGTAAAAATAAAATGTCTCCAATTGCTGAACAGATTTTTTTGTTTATATTAACAGAATAATTTTAATGATGATATTCTACGAGAAACTAATAATATAAATACAACTTTTTAAAGTTAATTCCAATTTAGGTTAAAAAGGGTAAAAAATTATGCTACTTACTTTTTATTAAATAATTACAATTAATATAAATAAAGTAGCCCAACCTTTGCGTTAAAACAGCTGTTCTACCACATAACCTATAACAAAACCAGCTGTTTTATGAAGTCATATGTTATTACTTATTTTAAGCCAAATGGAACGAAATAACTATATTATATACCTTGTCCCTTTTCGAATTGTTTCTCTCCCATACAAAACTAAAATTGATTAATTTAATTTAATTAATAATTATCATTTGAAAAAAGTGTATTACCATCTAGTGGTGTCCACTACAAGTTTAAAAAATGTACTTTAATTTTAGCGGTTGAATAAAAAGTATTTTATTAACGATTGAAAATATGAGCAAGATATATGTAAGGAGTGTGAACTAATAGAAGGAGTTGAAAAAACGGGATTAAGACATTACTCTAGTTGCAATATTTATGGTGGTCTATTCTCTCTCGACCCATTCATACCGTATTTACAGTTGTTTCTCATTGCCAGCAAGGTGTTAATAGGCGAAGAGTCAAGTCTGAGATTACAAACACATTAACTGGCTGGCCCACACACCGTAATTAATATTTAGGTATGAACACGTTTAAGCCCGAACTTTCTGTATATTTCTGACGCATTTGAGGAGATTATTATTGTATCTTATATTCCATAAGTTACATTATTAGTTTGTTACTTAGTTAATATTAATCAGATATTGTCTTTAAATATTATTGTGCGGGTAGTCAAAGTACTGTGGCAAGTTCCAGCCGCCCTTATAGGCTTTGTCTCACTACTCTAATTGCATTAAAGGTGTTCCTTTAAGCTTTTTTCAGCATTCTTAACACTAATAACAGAAATATTTTCCTGTAAATTCCAATTTTTTGAGCAAACAAACGCTGTGTTTAGTTCTAACTTTAACCAAATCTTTTTACTGTCCCACCATAACGCAGTGGTACTGAGGAGGGAGTTGCAAAGATTATATCTACCACTACCTTAACAGTAGACTACACATGACAAACTTACAAACTTTTAAACAAAATAATTGGGACGTTCACATCGTAAGTTTTATTGTCCTTGTCTAACGACGAAACTTTAAAGTTTGTATTTAATATTTTACCTAACTAATTATTTATCATCACTTTTACACAAGTAAAGTTATGAAAACGACCCTTAAACAAAACGTTAACATTCTCAATGAGCAATCATGGTCAGTGTCACTATTAGAAATACATTGTAAAGAACTAGTCTACCCAGCACAGCGCGTGGGTGGGCGCTAGTTGAAGCTCTCAGGAGTTGCTTTATTATTCAAATTACAATAAAGAAAGTTCACCGAATCCCCTCAGTTCTCTTGGAATACATTTCCTGGCAATATCAGCACAACACCAATTACCGTTGTATGGAGAGTGTTGATTAATTACACGCCTGGACACGGTAGTTTGCACAGAAATGGTTAAAATTTCTGGGATTGTAACAGGTGATTGCGGCGACGTGTGCTCACAGATTATCTCTGGCATCTGTGCGTAATATAGAGGTGATTATGTAGCTTACTACAGCTGAAGAGATTTTTTAGAAGTCTATTAGACTCTGTTTATTAGAAGTGAAAACAACTGTGCAAAATGCAAACGTAGTTATTCTGTTTATTAGAAGTGAAGAAATCTATGAGTAATTTAAACGTGGTTATTCTGTTTATTAGAAGTGAAGAGATCTATGCATAGTTAAAACGTGGTTATTCTGTTTATTAAAAGTAAAGAGACCTATGCGTAATTTAAATGTTGTTATTGTGTTTATTAGATGTGAAGAGATCTATAAAAATGAAACGTGGTTATTCTGTTTCTAAGTAGTTAAGAGATCTATGAGTAATGTAAACGTGGTTCTTCCGTTTATTAGAAGTGAAGAAATCTATGCATAAATCAAACGTGATTATTCTGTTAATTAGAAGCGAAGAGATCTATGCCTAATGTAAACGTGGTTATTCCGTTTATTAGAAGTGAAGAGATCTATGCATAATTTAAACGTAGTTATTCTGTTTATAAGAAATAAAAAGCGCTGTGTATAATGTAAATGTAGTTATTCTGTTTATTAGAAGTGAAAAGATATGTGCGATATGTAAACGTGGTTATACTGTTTATTAGAAATAAAAAGCGCTGTGTGTAATGTAAACGTAGTTATTCTTTTTATTAGAAGTGAAAAGAGATGTGCGTAATATAAACGTGGCTATTCTGTTTATTAGAAGTGAAAAAAACCTATGCGTAATGTAAACGTGGTTGTTCTGTTTATTAGAAGTGAAGAGATCTATGCGTAATGTAAACACGGTTATTCTGTTTCTTAGACGTGAAGAGAGCTGTGGGTAATGTAAATGCGACTATTCTGTTTATTATAAGGGAAGAGAGCTGTACGTAATGTAAACGTGGTTATTTTGTTTATTAGGAGTGAAGAGATCTATGCGTAATGTAGAAATGGTTATACTGTTTATAAGAAGTGGAGAGAGCTGAGGGTAATACAAAAGTGGTGATTCTGTTTATTAGAAGTGAAGACATCTGTTAGTAATGTAAGTGTGATTATTCTGTTTATTAGAAGTAAATATATATATATATGCGTAATGTAGACGTCGTCAATCTTTTTATTAGAAGTGAAGATAGCTGAGGGTAATGCAAACGTGGTTATTCTGTTTATTAGAAGTGAAGAGATCTATGCGTAATGTAAAAGTGGTTATTCTGTTTATTATAAGAGAAGATAACTGTGCGTAACGTAAACGTGATTATACTGTTTATTAGATGTGTAGAGAGCTGAGGGTAATGCAAACGTGGTTATTCTGTTTAATCGAAGTGAAGAGAGCTGAGGGTAATGCAAACGTGATTTTTCCGTTTATTAGAAGTGAAGAGATCCATGCATAATTTAAACGATGTTATTCTGTTTATTAGATGTAAAGACATCAATGAGTAATGCAAACGTGATTATTCTGCTTATTTAAAGTAAAGAGATCTATGAGTAATGCAAACGTGTTTTTTTGTTTATTACAAGTAAAGAGATATATGCGTAATGTGAACGTGGTTATTTTGTTTAATAAAAGTGAAGAGAACTTTGGGTAATGTAAACGTAGTTATTTTGTTTATTAGAAGTGGATAGAGTTGTGGGTAATGTAAATGTGATTATACTGTTTCTTAGAATTGAAGAGAGCAGTAGGTAATGTAAACGTGGTTATTCTGTTTATTAGAAATGAAGAGAGCTGAGGGTATTATAAATATGATTATTCTGTTTATTAGAAGTGAAGAGATCTATGCGTAATGTAAACGTCGTTAATCTTTTTATTAGAAGTGAAGGTAGTTGAGGGTCATGCAAACGTGGTTATTCTGTTTATTAGAAGTGAAGAGATCTATGCGTAATTTAAACGTGATTATACTGTTTATTAGATGTGTAGAGAGCTGAGGGTAATGCAAACGTGGTTATTCTGTTTAATAGAAGTGAAGAGAGCTGAGGGTAATGCAAACGTGGTTTTTCCGTTTATTAGAAGTGAAGAGATCCATGCATAATTTAAACGTAGTTATTCTGTTTATTAGATGTAAAGACATCAATGCGAAATGTAAACGTTATTCTGTTTATTAGAAGCAAACAGATTTATGAGTAATGCAAACGTGATTATTCTGCTTATTTAAAGTAAAGAGATCTATGCGTAATGTGAACGTGGTTTTTCTGTTTATTGGAAGTGAGGAGATCTATGCGTAATGTAAACTTGTTTATTCTGTTTATTAGAAGTGAAGTGATGTATGCGTAATATAAACGTGGTTATTCTCTTTATTAGAAGTGAACTGATCTATGAGTAATGCAAACGTGGTTTTTTTGTTTATTACAAGTAAAGAGATATATGCGTAATGTGAACGTGGTTATTCTGTATATTTGAAGTGAAGAGAGCTGAGGGTTATGTAAACGTGGTTATTCTGTTTAATAAAAGTGAAGAGAGCTGTGGGTAATTTAAACGTAGTTATTTTGTTTATTAGAAATGGATAGAGTTGTTGGTAATGTAAATGTAATTATACTGTTTCTTAGAAGTGAAGAGAGAAGTAGGTAATGTAAACGTGGTTATTCTGTTTATTAGAAATGAAGAGAGCTGAGGGTATTGTAAATGTGATTATTCTGTTTATTATAAATGAACAAATCTATGAGTAATGTATACGTGGCTATTCTGTTTATTAGACGTGAAGAGATCTATGCATAATTTAAACATAGTTATTCTGTATATTAGAAGTGAAAAAATCTATGAGTAATACATACGTGGTTATTCTGTTTATTAGAAGTAAGGAGATCTATGCGTAATGTAAATGTGGTTATTCCGTTAATTAGATGTGAAGAGATCTATGTATAATTTAAACGTGTTTATTCTGTTTAATAGAAGTGAAGAGATCTATGCGTAATGCAAACGTGGTTATTATGTTTATTAAAAGTAAAGAGATCTAAGCGTAATGTAAATGTAGTTATTCCGTTTATTAGATGTGAAGAGATCAATGAAAATTTAAAAGTGATTATTCTGTTTAATAGAAGTGAAGAGATCTATGCGTAATGTAAACGTGGTTATTCGGTTTATTAGAGGTGAAAAGAGCTGTGCGTAATGTAAGCGTGGTTATACTGTTTATTAGAAGTGAAGAGAGCTGAGGGTAATGTAAATGTGATTATTCTATTTATTAGAAGTGAAGAGATAATTGCGGATTGCAAACGTGAAGATTGTATATTAATATTGGTGAGGAGATCTTGTATTGTAAGTGTGATTGTATGGTTGATTAAAAGTAAATTTAATCAAGTGTCTGCAAATAGTTTAGTCTAATTGTAGAAGTGTCACTAAATAAAGCAAGAGTTAATGGATTGCGTTAGTCTCAGGTCGGTAAAATATCTTCGTTCGCTAGCATCTGTGCGTCACTATGGACCACGACACAAGAAGCGTAACCGATTGGTCGGATTCGGCGTATATCCTGGCGGAAACATGCACGATTTGCGCCAAGGTCATTCGCCATTAGAAGCGCGGTAGAAATAACATTTGCAAAAAACTAATCGATTTGTCTTATACTTCGCTAATATCTTAACGTGCTCCGGCGAACGTGTTAAAATGCAACTTTCAGATGCTGAAATAGTTTTTTAACTATATTTTCGGAGCTATAGTATATAATATAAACTTAATATAAATAGAATAGAAGTAACGTAAATTTTGGATTTATAAAATTTCAATATTTCTAAGAATTATCCTTTGGAAGAAAATATTTCAATAAATATTTCGGGTTACTTTTCCGAGTTGGGCACTTGCATAAGCGCCAAGGCCTGAGTGCAACAAGCTTGCTGGGAAGATATAGCATGAGCACAAAACCCTGTGCTATAGAAATATTAAGCACGCAAATTTGTTAGTAGATTGTCCTACAGTATATTTCCCTGATAATCTCTTTTATTTAAAAAAATGCAAATTAATTTTCTGTGACTAGCCAGCGCCACCGGGTTCGTACCCACCCCAGTCCAGATCCTTACCACAAGAACAGAGTGTAAACACTACTAAATAATGGAATAATTGTCTGTGACTAGCCAGCGCCACCGGGTTCGTACCCACCCCAGTCCAGATCCTTACCACAAGAACAGAGTGTAAACACTACTAAATATTGGAATAATCGTCTATGACTAGCCAGCGCCACCGGGTTCGTACCCACCCCAGTCCAGATCCTTACCACAAGAACAGAGTGTAAACACTACTAAATAATGGAATAATTGTCTGTGACTAGCCAGGGCCACCGGGTTTGTACCCACCCCAGTCCAGATCCTTACCACAAGAACAGAGTGTAAACACTACTAAATAATGTAATAATTGTCTGTGAGTAGCCAGCGCCACCGGGTTCGTACCCACCCCAGTCCAGATCCTTACCACAATAACAGAGTGTAAACACTACTAAATAATGGAATAATTTTCTGTGACTAGCCAGCGCCACCGGGTTTGTACCCACCCCAGTCCAGATCCTTACCACAAGAACAGAGTGTAAACACTACTAAATAATGGAATAATTTTCTGTGACTAGCCAGCGCCACCGGGTTTGTACCCACCCCAGTCCAGATCCTTACCACAAGAACAGAGTGTAAACACTACTAAATAATGGAATAATTTTCTGTGACTAGCCAGCGCCACCGGGTTTGTACCCACCCCAGTCCAGATCCTTACCACAAGAACAGAGTGTAAACACTACTAAATAATGGAATAATTTTCTGTGACTAGCCAGCGCCACCGGGTTTGTACCCACCCCAGTCCAGATCCTTACCACAAGAACAGAGTGTAAACACTACTAAATAATGGAATAATTTTCTGTGACTAGCCAGCGCCACCGGGTTTGTACCCACCACAGTCCAGATCCTTACCACAAGAACAGAGTGTAAACACTACTAAATAATGGAATAATTTTCTGTGACTAGCCAGCGCCACCGGGATTGTACCCACCCCAGTCCAGATCCTTACCACAAGAACAGAGTGTAAACACTACTAAATAATGGAATAATTTTCTGTGACTAGCCAGCGCCACCGCGTTTGTACCCACCCCAGTCCAGATCCTTACCACAAGAACAGAGTGTAAACACTACTAAATAATGGAATAATTTTCTGTGACTAGCCAGCGCCACCGGGTTTGTACCCACCCCAGTCCAGATCCTTACCACAAGAACAGAGTGTAAACACTACTAAATAATGGAATAATTTTCTGTGACTAGCCAGCGCCACCGGGTTTGTACCCACCCCAGTCCAGATCCTTACCACAAAAACAGAGTGTAAACACTACTAAATAATGGAATAATTTTCTGTGACTAGCCAGCGCCACCGGGTTTGTACCCACCCCAGTCCAGATCCTTACCACAAGAACATAGTGTAAACACTACTAAATAATGGAATAATTTACTGTGACTAGCCAGCGCCACCGGGTTTGTACCCACCCCAGTCCAGATCCTTACCACAAGAACTGAGTGTATACACTACTAAATAATGGAATAATTTTCTGTGACTAGCCAGCGCCACCGGGTTTGTACCCACCCCAGTCCAGATCCTTACCACAAGAACAGAGTGTAAACACTAATAAATAATGGAATAACTTTCTGTGACTAGCCAGCGCCACCGGGTTTGTACCCACCCCAGTCCGGATCCTTACCACAAGAACAGAGTGTAAACACTACTAAATAATGGAATAACTTTCTGTGACTAGCCAGTGCCACCGGGTTTGTACCCACCCCAGTCCAGATCCTTACCACAAGAACAGAGTGTAAACACTACTAAATAATGGAATAACTTTCTTGTGACTAGCCAGTGCCACCGGGTTTGTACCCACCCCAGTCCAGATTCTTACCACAAGAACAGAGTGTAAACACTACTAAATATTGGAATAACTTTCTGTGATTAGCCAGCGCCACCGGGTTTGTACCCACCCCAGTCCAGATCCTTACCACAAGAACAGAGTGTAAACACTACTAAATATTGGAATAACTTTCTGTGACTAGCCAGCGCCACCGGGTTTGTACCCACCCCAATCCAGATCCTTACCACAAGAACAGAGTGTAAACACTACTAAATAATGGAATAACTTTCTGTGATTAGCCAGCGCCACCGGGTTTGTACCCATCCCAGTCCAGATCCTTACCACAAGAACAGAGTGTAAACAATACTAAATATTGGAATAATTTTCTGTGACTAGCCATCGCCACCGGGTTTGTACCCATCCCAGTCCAGATCCTTACCACAAGAACAGAGTGTAAACACTACTAAATATTGGAATAATTTTCTGTGACTAGCCAGCGCCACCGGGTTTGTACCCACCCCAGTCCAGATCCTTACCACAAGAACAGAGTGTAAACACTACTAAATAATGGAATAATTTTCTGTGACTAGCCAGCGCCACCGGGTTTGTACCCACCCCAGTCCAGATCCTTACCACAAGAACAGAGTGTAAACACTACTAAATAATGGAATAACTTTCTGTGACTAGCCAGCGCCACCGGGTTTGTACCCACCCCAGTCCAGATCCTTACCACAAGAACAGAGTGTAAACACTACTAAATAATGGAATAATTTTCTGTGACTAGCCAGCGCCACCGAGTTTGTACCCACCCCAGTCCAGATCCTTACCACAAGAACAGAGTGTAAACACTACTACATAATGGAATAACTTTCTTGTGACTAGCCAGCGCCACCGGGTTTGTACCCATCCCAGTCCAGATCCTTACCACAAGAACAGAGTGTAAACACTACTAAATAATGGAATAACTTTCTGTGACTAGCCAGCGCCACCGGGTTTGTACCCACAACAGTCCCGATCCTTACCACAAGAACAGAGTGTAAACACTACTAAATAATGGAATAACTTACTGTGATTAGCCAGCGCCACCGGGTTTGTACCCACCCCAGTCCAGATCCTTACCACAAGAACAGAGTGTAAACACTACTAAATAATGGAATAATTTTCTGTGACTAGCCAGCGCCACCGGGTTTGTACCCACCCCAGTCCAGATCCTTACCACAAGAACAGAGTGTAAACACTACTAAATAATGGAATAATTTTCTGTGACTAGCCAGCGCCACCGGGTTTGTACCCACCCCAGTCCAGATCCTTACCACAAGAACAGAGTGTAAACACTACTAAATATTGGAATAATTTACTGTGACTAGCCAGCGCCACCGGGTTTGTACCCACCCCAGTCCAGATCCTTACCACAAGAACCGAGTGTAAACACTACTAAATAATGGAATAACTTTCTTGTGACTAGCCAGTGCCACCGGGTTTGTACCCATCCCAGTCCAGATCCTTACCACAAGAACAGAGTGTAAACACTACTAAATATTGGAATAATTTTCTGTGACTAGCCAGCGCCACCGGGTTTGTACCCACCCCAGTCCAGATCCTTACCACAAGAACAGAGTGTAAACACTACTAAATAATGGAATAATTTTCTGTGACTAGCCAGCGCCACCGGGTTTGTACCCACCCCAGTCCAGATCCTTACCACAAGAACAGAGTGTAAACACTACTAAATAATGGAATAACTTTCTGTGACTAGCCAGCGCCACCGGGTTTGTACCCACCCCAGTCCAGATCCTTACCACAAGAACAGAGTGTAAACACTACTAAATAATGGAATAATTTTCTGTGACTAGCCAGCGCCACCGGGTTTGTACCCACCCCAGTCCAGATCCTTACCACAAGAACAGAGTGTAAACACTACTAAATAATGGAATAATTTTCTGTGACTAGCCAGCGCCACCGGGTTTGTACCCACCCCAGTCCAGATCCTTACCACAAAAACAGAGTGTAAACACTACTAAATAATGGAATAATTTTCTGTGACTAGCCAGCGCCACCGGGTTTGTACCCACCCCAGTCCAGATCCTTACCACAAGAACAGAGTGTAAACACTACTACATAATGGAATAACTTTCTTGTGACTAGCCAGCGCCACCGGGTTTGTACCCATCCCAGTCCAGATCCTTACCACAAGAACAGAGTGTAAACACTACTAAATAATGGAATAACTTTCTGTGACTAGCCAGCGCCACCGGGTTTGTACCCACAACAGTCCCGATCCTTACCACAAGAACAGAGTGTAAACACTACTAAATAATGGAATAACTTACTGTGATTAGCCAGCGCCACCGGGTTTGTACCCACCCCAGTCCAGATCCTTACCACAAGAACAGAGTGTAAACACTACTAAATAATGGAATAATTTTCTGTGACTAGCCAGCGCCACCGGGTTTGTACCCACCCCAGTCCAGATCCTTACCACAAGAACAGAGTGTAAACACTACTAAATAATGGAATAATTTACTGTGACTAGCCAGCGCCACCGGGTTTGTACCCACCCCAGTCCAGATCCTTACCACAAGAACAGAGTGTAAACACTACTAAATAATGGAATAATTTACTGTGACTAACCAGCGCCACCGGGTTTGTACCCAC
Source organism: Prosapia bicincta (assembly GCA_036971475.1). Taxonomy (NCBI): domain Eukaryota; kingdom Metazoa; phylum Arthropoda; class Insecta; order Hemiptera; family Cercopidae; genus Prosapia; species Prosapia bicincta. The sequence continues at coordinate 322,952,449 of JBAIZL010000002.1, read as the reverse complement.
CCCAGTCCAGATCCTTACCACAAGAACAGAGTGTAAACACTACTAAATATTGGAATAATTTACTGTGACTAGCCAGCGCCACCGGGTTTGTACCCACCCCAGTCCAGATCCTTACCACAAGAACCGAGTGTAAACACTACTAAATAATGGAATAACTTTCTTGTGACTAGCCAGTGCCACCGGGTTTGTACCCATCCCAGTCCAGATCCTTACCACAAGAACAGAGTGTAAACACTACTAAATATTGGAATAATTTTCTGTGACTAGCCAGCGCCACCGGGTTTGTACCCACCCCAGTCCAGATCCTTACCACAAGAACAGAGTGTAAACACTACTAAATAATGGAATAATTTTCTGTGACTAGCCAGCGCCACCGGGTTTGTACCCACCCCAGTCCAGATCCTTACCACAAGAACAGAGTGTAAACACTACTAAATAATGGAATAACTTTCTGTGACTAGCCAGCGCCACCGGGTTTGTACCCACCCCAGTCCAGATCCTTACCACAAGAACAGAGTGTAAACACTACTAAATAATGGAATAATTTTCTGTGACTAGCCAGCGCCACCGGGTTTGTACCCACCCCAGTCCAGATCCTTACCACAAGAACAGAGTGTAAACACTACTAAATAATGGAATAATTTTCTGTGACTAGCCAGCGCCACCGGGTTTGTACCCACCCCAGTCCAGATCCTTACCATAAGAACAGAGTGTAAACACTACTAAATAATGGAATAATTTTCTGTGACTAGCCAGCGCCACCGCGTTTGTACCCACCCCAGTCCAGATCCTTACCACAAGAACAGAGTGTAAACACTACTAAATAATGGAATAATTTTCTGTGACTAGCCAGCGCCACCGGGTTTGTACCCACCCCAGTCCAGATCCTTACCACAAGAACAGAGTGTAAACACTACTAAATAATGGAATAATTTTCTGTGACTAGCCAGCGCCACCGGGTTTGTACCCACCCCAGTCCAGATCCTTACCACAAAAACAGAGTGTAAACACTACTAAATAATGGAATAATTTTCTGTGACTAGCCAGCGCCACCGGGTTTGTACCCACCCCAGTCCAGATCCTTACCACAAGAACATAGTGTAAACACTACTAAATAATGGAATAATTTACTGTGACTAGCCAGCGCCACCGGGTTTGTACCCACCCCAGTCCAGATCCTTACCACAAGAACTGAGTGTATACACTACTAAATAATGGAATAATTTTCTGTGACTAGCCAGCGCCACCGGGTTTGTACCCACCCCAGTCCAGATCCTTACCACAAGAACAGAGTGTAAACACTACTAAATATTGGAATAACTTTCTGTGACTAGCCAGCGCCACCGGGTTTGTACCCACCCCAATCCAGATCCTTACCACAAGAACAGAGTGTAAACACTACTAAATAATGGAATAACTTTCTGTGATTAGCCAGCGCCACCGGGTTTGTACCCATCCCAGTCCAGATCCTTACCACAAGAACAGAGTGTAAACAATACTAAATATTGGAATAATTTTCTGTGACTAGCCATCGCCACCGGGTTTGTACCCATCCCAGTCCAGATCCTTACCACAAGAACAGAGTGTAAACACTACTAAATATTGGAATAATTTTCTGTGACTAGCCAGCGCCACCGGGTTTGTACCCACCCCAGTCCAGATCCTTACCACAAGAACAGAGTGTAAACACTACTAAATAATGGAATAATTTTCTGTGACTAGCCAGCGCCACCGGGTTTGTACCCACCCCAGTCCAGATCCTTACCACAAGAACAGAGTGTAAACACTACTAAATAATGGAATAACTTTCTGTGACTAGCCAGCGCCACCGGGTTTGTACCCACCCCAGTCCAGATCCTTACCACAAGAACAGAGTGTAAACACTACTAAATAATGGAATAATTTTCTGTGACTAGCCAGCGCCACCGAGTTTGTACCCACCCCAGTCCAGATCCTTACCACAAGAACAGAGTGTAAACACTACTACATAATGGAATAACTTTCTTGTGACTAGCCAGCGCCACCGGGTTTGTACCCATCCCAGTCCAGATCCTTACCACAAGAACAGAGTGTAAACACTACTAAATAATGGAATAACTTTCTGTGACTAGCCAGCGCCACCGGGTTTGTACCCACAACAGTCCAGATCCTTACCACAAGAACAGAGTGTAAACACTACTAAATAATGGAATAACTTTCTGTGATTAGCCAGCGCCACCGGGTTTGTACCCACCCCAGTCCAGATCCTTACCACAAGAACAGAGTGTAAACACTACTAAATAATGGAATAATTTTCTGTGACTAGCCAGCGCCACCGGGTTTGTACCCACCCCAGTCCAGATCCTTACCACAAGAACAGAGTGTAAACACTACTTAATAATCGAATAATTTACTGTGACTAGCCAGCGCCACCGGGTTTGTACCCACCCCAGTCCAGATCCTTACCACAAGAACAGAGTGTAAACACTACTAAATAATGGAATAATTTACTGTGACTAGCCAGCGCCACCGGGTTTGTACCCACCCCAGTCCAGATCCTTACCACAAGAACAGAGTGTAAACACTACTAAATATTGGAATAATTTACTGTGACTAGCCAGCGCCACCGGGTTTGTACCCACCCCAGTCCAGATCCTTACCACAAGAACAGAGTGTAAACACTACTAAATAATGGAATAACTTTCTTGTGACTAGCCAGTGCCACCGGGTTTGTACCCATCCCAGTCCAGATCCTTACCACAAGAACAGAGTGTAAACACTACTAAATATTGGAATAATTTTCTGTGACTAGCCAGCGCCACTGGGTTTGTACCCACCCCAGTCCAGATCCTTACCACAAGAACAGAGTGTAAACACTACTAAATAATGGAATAATTTTCTGTGACTAGCCAGCGCCACCGGGTTTGTACCCACCCCAGTCCAGATCCTTACCACAAGAACAGAGTGTAAACACTACTAAATAATGGAATAACTTTCTGTGACTAGCCAGCGCCACCGGGTTTGTACCCACCCCAGTCCAGATCCTTACCACAAGAACAGAGTGTAAACACTACTAAATAATGGAATAATTTTCTGTGACTAGCCAGCGCCACCGGGTTTGTACCCACCCCAGTCCAGATCCTTACCACAAGAACAGAGTGTAAACACTACTACATAATGGAATAACTTTCTTGTGACTAGCCAGCGCCACCGGGTTTGTACCCATCCCAGTCCAGATCCTTACCACAAGAACAGAGTGTAAACACTACTAAATAATGGAATAACTTTCTGTGACTAGCCAGCGCCACCGGGTTTGTACCCACAACAGTCCAGATCCTTACCACAAGAACAGAGTGTAAACACTACTAAATAATGGAATAACTTTCTGTGACTAGCCAGCGCCACCGGGTTTGTACCCACAACAGTCCAGATCCTTACCACAAGAACAGAGTGTAAACACTACTAAATAATGGAATAATTTTCTGTGACTAGCCAGCGCCACCGGGTTTGTACCCACCCCAGTCCAGATCCTTACCACAAGAACAGAGTGTAAACACTACTAAATAATGGAATAATTTACTGTGACTAGCCAGCGCCACCAGGTTTGTACCCACCCCAGTCCAGATCCTTACCACAAGAACAGAGTGTAAACACTACTAAATAATGGAATAATTTACTGTGACTAGCCAGCGCCACCGGGTTTGTACCCACCCCAGTCCAGATCCTTACCACAAGAACAGAGTGTAAACACTACTAAATATTGGAATAATTTACTGTGACTAGCCAGCGCCACCGGGTTTGTACCCACCCCAGTCCAGATCCTTACCACAAGAACCGAGTGTAAACACTACTAAATAATGGAATAACTTTCTGTGACTAGCCAGCGCCACCGGGTTTGTACCCACCCCAGTCCAGATCCTTACCACAAGAACAGAGTGTAAACACTACTAAATAATGGAATAATTATCTGTGGTTAAGTAATAATAAGTAATAGACGAGAATGTCTAACCTGGTGAACATGTCATCCCACAAGGAAACTGTCTAAAGCTAATCAGTATTTACCTAAGGATGGCTAATTGTAACCGAAATGTTCATCAGGTTAGAGTCTTTGGTTATTAGGCCCGAACACAGACAAGACACTCACAGTAGCAACTGCCTAAGCTCGAGATACAACCAGAGAATCAAGAGATGCTTTTGCCTTAGCGGACCCTGCGGCCCATTCACTTCTGCGACTAATGTATTATCGCTGACGTTAGCAGATTAATGACCACATGATAGATTGCGGGCACGTATCAATCAACAGCAATAAAAATAGCTCTCGATCTCTTGTTTTCTTCGGTTGTAAATGGCCTAAAATATTTATAAACTGTTTTCCTAATGAATCCTTCAGCTACGGAATACAACGCATTGACTAAATCCTCCGTTTATAAAATCTTAAGCTGCACTAATAATGTCACATAAATATTTATAGCAAACGTACGACGATACTCTAAGATTAGGCATCTTTGTCGTTGCTTCTGGAATAACCTAACCAAGAGATTATTTCTGCTATGGACGATTAAATAGCAAGACTATGTGTAAGTATGTATATATATATATATATATATATATATATATATATATATATATATATATATATATATATATATATATATATATACACACATACAACGAAATGCAGGATATTTAATAAATTGACTTAGCAATAGCCTCTGACTTAGTCAACTTGGTTGAAGAAGCTCGTAATAACCTCAATACATTAAAATTGATGAAAAGCTTCCAGTCAATATTGTTTAAAACATTCCTGTTTATACAGGAAAGTGTGT
>JBAIZL010000002.1:322925144-322942644 GCA_036971475.1 Prosapia bicincta | reverse complement strand
GTATAGATCCGCAATCGTTTCCAAAGCAGCGACCTTCAGGATATGGTGATCACTAACAGCCTTGGAATCTTTGTGATTTAGAAGTGACAGTTTTCTCTCTGGTAATGAAGGAAAAACCGTATGACAGGTTGGGAATTTAGATGCTCTTCCAAGCATTTAGAATTCCAAGTTGCTCTGCATAAATGAGTGGTGATATTTGTGTCTTGAGTTGCGACGTCGAAGCTTTATATTTTTCCCAGTGTCTGTAGTCGATTCTCTTTGCCCTCTTCCAGAACTTGAGTACTGATTTCTCCCTGCGGCTTTGTAGTGGCTCCATCTCCGCTTGTAATTGCATCGCAGATATTGGTGTCGATGTTGCTCCACCAGTTATCTTTCGCAGTGCGTTGTTCTGAACAACCTCTAATTTCCTCAAGTTAACGCCGGAAGAGAGAGCTATGACTTCAGAAGCATATTCCATAACTGGGCATATATAGGTTTTATAGGCTGTCGTCATCCACTTGGTAGTTGCCAGTCTCTTTAGGAGGTTATTTCTCTTTTGAGCTTTTTCAGTTGCGGTTTGTATTTGCTTGGACCAACTAAGTCTGTTTTCAAAGTTAACACCCAAGTACTTGGCAACATTTGTTTTTTTCAGCTCTATTCCATTGTAAGTTTCAGATTGTATTGTCTAGTGGACAGTGTGAACAATTGAAACACTGTTCTTTCAGTATTTACCTCCATCTTATTATGTTTGCACCACTCCGAAACATTAGCCAACACATTGTTCAAGGTTCCCTCTAATCCTGGAATGTTACTACCCATTGCCCATATAGCAATGTCATCAGCATAAAGGAGGCTGTTAACACCAGGTATGCTTTTAATGGCGCGTTGTACCTCGTCGATCATGATGTTAAAAAGCATGCAACTAAGCACTACCCCTTGTGGTAGCCCATGACAGACTTTCTTTTACTCTGATACATTATTTTGGTATCTGGTTCAGATACATCTTTCGAGTAGGAAGTGCTTTAACCACTTGTACATATTACCAGTCACATGCAGTCGACTGAGCTTGTGGAGCACCATAGATCTCCATAATTTATCATATGCTGCTTTTAGGCCATTAAATACTGCAAGAGTGGATTGTTTACTGTGAAACCCGTCTTTTACCGATTGAGTTAGTTTGATATATTAGAACGATGTTGCCGGAAGCCAGCCTGACAATCCGAGATCGCTCCAATACCTTCCAGGACTGACGCAGTCTCATGTCCACCATTTTCTCAGTTGTTTTACAGACCAGACTTGTTAGGAAGTTCGGTCTAAAACTGGTAAGGATGTTACCTGGCTTTCCCTTCCTGTGGGTAGCAATGATCTCTGCTTTCTTCCATTGTTGGGGGATGTGATCTTCCCATGAAAGATTTACTAGTTTTAGCAAGGTTTTTCAAGCGTTATTTCCGAGATTTTTCAGAAATTCTGGGTATATTTTATCCGGGCCTGCTGATTTCCCTTTCTTTAACGGCTGAATGGCAAGCTCCAGTTTAAATAGGCTGAATGAGTTGTTAAAAAGGGAGTTCTGGTAAGCAGTTGGGCCGGTGAAGAGTGTATTTCTTTATTTCTCTTTTCCTTTGTGCTAAGTGTTAAACGGCTTACTGCTGCAAAGTGTTTGTTTAGTGCTGTGACAACATCCTTCGAGGATGTTCGAAGTTTTCCCTTTACCAGCATCGGCTCCCAACTGGTAGGCCTTATTTTCATTATTGAGGCTTAATATGAAATGGTGGGCTTTAAGTCCATCCCGTCTGAAGTCCAGGTTTGCAATAAAATGTCTGCAAGTTTTTTGGGGGACAAAGTTGGTCGCGTCCACAGCTTACGTTAAGCTGTACGTGTACCATGGGTAGTGCTAAATAACCAGCAGAGGTGGCTGAGAACCCAAGCCAAACAGAGACAATGCTAAACTATAACGAGAGTTACATTGATGTAGAGATCCTGTGCAGGAACAAGATGCAAGCGACGACCCAATAACCGCATGGTCAAACCGTGCGGTCAACTTATCACCGTTTTAAACTTACCCCCTATCCCAGCTTTGCATTTTAGAGCAATAAGGGAACAATGTACACTTAGTTCGGTATCACGCAATACCGACATGAAACCGTGTCTACGCATGCGCGTAGTTCAGTTTCATCATTGTTTGCTTGTTGAATCTAAATCTTGAGTTGGAGAACTGTTTAAGGGATGTGGAAAAAGCGACCGGTGACACATAGTCCCAAGAAAGGAGACAGGCTAATCCTCTTCCTCTGTTATTAAGGTGTTCCGCAGCAAAATTTACCAACAAAATCAAATTCGAAATAATACAGGATAAGGGAATACAGTAATTGTATTGTTATTGAAACGTTCGCTTAAAATCATAGTTAGATTTGGATTTAGCAAATGTGTGATGAATTAGACTTAGGTTGTTATATATATGCAACACTAAGCACTGCCTCCGACAAGAGCAAGTTCGCGGAAGTTACATTCCTGCCCAAGGTCATGTGCCCTCAGGAGCAGACTTGCTTACATCGACTCCAAGTACAATATCTGGTCAACTATTTTTGCCAAAGCTTGTTTATAAAGACAACACATTTCTCTACATTTGCAATAACATGTAACAAGAAACATTAACAACAGATTCTGTCAACTTTTACATAAAACCTTATTAATATTGGTTTTGACTGGTGACGATGTTTCACAGTCCTCAAGGACGTTTCGTGCTAATTATTTTTAGATGATGAAAAAACTAGAAAAAATGTATTCATAAAAGTATTTATAAAATAATTTACCTGCCTCTTAATATCTAATACCTACATAATATATATATATATATATATATATATATATATATATATATATATATATATATGTATGTATTCTTGTGTATTAATAAAGAACGAAGTCAAAATACAAATACAAGAATTATAAATGAATTTACAATTCAAAGCTTTTCGTTGGCTAATAGTACCAACATCATCAGGAATATTAAACAATTAAAATTTTAATTGTTTAATATTCCTGATGGTGTTGGTACTGTTAGCCAACGAAAAGCTTTGAATTGTAAATTCAATTATAATTCTTGTATTTGTATTTTGACTTAGTTCTTTATATATATATATATATATATAACAACTGAGAATATTTAAATAGAATAATTAGTTATTAATTTATATTATTCAAAGACTTTCGTAGGCAAACAATATCAACTGCAGCAGGAATAAATAATGCATTATTATTGCATTATTTACTCCTGCTGAAGTTGGTATTGTTTGCCGACGGAAGTCTTTGAATAATATAAATTAATAACTAATTATTCTATTTAAATACTCTCAGTTGTTCGCTACATATACATAATAAATTAATATTATACGTATATAAATTAGTATTTGTTACAAAAACGTGACTAAAAGTAATATTAATTTTAAAAAACTAACACTCTGCTACCTACGTGTTTTGTGCAGCTTTATTTAATAGATTCAAATTTATAAATTATTTTATATTATTTTTGTTTAAACATACATATTGTTTTTTTTTTATTTTCTAATAAAAGTTTCAATTAAAATCCGTAAAAACATTTTTCTAAACAAACGTGATAAAGTATAAATTTGCCTGGGCTCTGACCATTTTAAAGTATAAATTAGCAAACATGTCTTTAGCTTTGTTTTGTATCAGGAACTGGCTTTAAAATTTAAGAGGCTCCTCAAGTTTTTGTACAAAAATCTTATATAGATAGACTTATATAGATACACTTATATAGATATGGATTTAACGTTTATATTATGCCAGCAGACGTAGTGTTAGCCTACATCTCAAGATTACATGGTTCACTGGAGTATCTCAGGCATTACTCGACCATACGGAACATTCTTCTTTCTACTGTAGCTTTATACTTATTATAATATATAATATATATGATGTTATTATAACATATATTACGTTTGATTATCCGAAGACGCTCCGGTCTCAATTAGTACGGCGGACGCATGCGCACAACGGACGTGCAAACGTATTCACTTTCATGTGATGACGCAATCGTCACCACAAAGAGTCTATATCCGGTCAGAGAAAACAGCTGATTATAAGGTCGCTAGTCGTCGCTCTGGGCCACGTCTAAGATGGCCGGTGATCTCATGGTCTACTTTCTTAGAACCTGCGTGTAATTACGAGAGGTTCCGATGTGTTTCCATTAAACGTATCTCAGACGAAATATTATTTAAAAGTAAAACCAAAATCTGTCATATGTCAACAGAATACAAACTGTAACCGAACTTCAGAATTATCGATAAAATGGCTCCTTAGTTTTTCAAGTTATTTTTTTAACTTGTATTGTTTTTATATTCTAATTATTAGCCTATCATTAAAGACAGAAAAACCTCCCAATAGCAATGTTTTTTTACGCAAACAAAAACCGTAGTGAAACTAAATACCCTGTAGTGGCCTTCTCAGACCAGCTTTTGATTGTTGCCGCTTATTCTTGTTCACGTATTTAATTTGAGGCTACTGCAGAGAAAACTTATATCCTACAGCATTATTTTCCTCATTTGGAATTGGACGTGCAGATGGGCCAAGTTTGCCACACTCTCCATACGTTTTCAGGGACAATTTCACAAAAACCCGCCCAGTAACGCTGTGACAAGACATTTGGAAGATCAGGTAATGTTTTCACACAGCGGAAGGGGTTTTCAGGTCGCCCAACTACTGAATGTACTGCAAAACCTTCAAGAACGGTGCGAGTGTTGCCACAATTTTAACGATGGCCATATAGAAGATGTTTATACCCAAGTCTAACCGATTTAGCCTCTTTTTACTTGTATGTATTTGTAAAACTATATAAATAAAATAAAATCTTACAACTGTTTCAGTACTGTTTATTTTGGCGCATACGATGATTATTGCTACTTGCAGCCTGACATTGGAATGTCTAGGTAAGCCGTGTCGGGTCACGTGACTGAAGTTTATCTTCGTGCAGTCAGCTTTGTATAAATGAAAGGAAAAGTTCAACAGATATTAGCGTTGGTCGTACTGCCTACTCTACATCCTATACACTGACCAGTCTCAAGACGGTATTTCCAAGCCTACGTGACAGACGCCTGTACTCGCCTTAGGCACCGGATTTTCCCTTACTTGTCTTCAGATGTTTCCTATTATTTAATTATGCGACAAGTAATTAACACCGATCGTATATTTTGTCTATAAAAACGATTTGACTAAACACGGTGATATATCCCATGAAGGTCTATTAGTGTGAACTTATTGTACGACATTATCCTCGGGTACATGATATGAGCCTCATCTTATTCGACACATGTAGTGACTATACCAATATCAGGCAAACGTATCACTAGGTACGACCCAATGACATTTTACCCGGGTACACGGTCTAACGCTCATCATCCTCGACATATATAAAGTCTATAACAGGCGAATGCGTCACTAAGTACGACCCAATGGCATTTTACCCGGGTACACGGTGTAACGCTCATCGTCCTCGACATATATAAAGTTTAACAGGCGAATACGTCACTAAGTACGACCCATCGACATATATAAAGTATAACAGGCGAATACGTCACTAAGTACGACCCATCGACATATATAAAGTATAACAGGCGAATACGTCACTAAGTACGACCCATCGACATATATAAAGTCTATAATAGGCGAATGCGTCACTAAGTACGACCCAATGGCATTTTACCCGGGTACACGGTGTAACGCTCATCGTCCTCGACATATATAAAGTATAACAGGCGAATACGTCACTAAGTACGACCCATCGACATATATAAAGTATAACAGGCGAATACGTCACTAAGTACGACCCATCGACATATATAAAGTATAACAGGCGAATGCGTCACTAAGTACGACCCATCGACATATATAAAGTATAACAGGCGAATACGTCACTAAGTACGACCCATCGACATATATAAAGTCTATAACAGGCGAATGCGTCACTAAGTACGACCCAATGGCATTTTACCCGGGTACACGGTGTAACGCTCATCGTCCTCGACATATATAAAGTATAACAGGCGAATACGTCACTAAGTACGACCCATCGACATATATAAAGTCTATAACAGGCGAATGCGTCACTAAGTACGACCCATCGACATATATAAAGTATAACAGGCGAATACGTCACTAAGTACGACCCATCGACATATATAAAGTCTATAACAGGCGAATGCGTCACTAAGTACGACCCAATGGCATTTTACCTGGGTACACGGTATAACGCTCATCGTCCTCGACATATATAAAGTATAACAGGCGAATACGTCACTAAGTACGACCCATCGACATATATAAAGTGTATAACAGGCGAATGCGTCTCTAGGTACGACCCAATGTCATTTTACCCGGGTACACGGTGTAACGCTCATCGTCCTCGACAAATATAGCGTCTATATCAAACGAATGCGTCACCAAGTACGACCCAATGACATTTTACCTGGGTACACGATGTAAGGCGCATCATCCTCGTCATATATAGCGCCTTTAGCAGGCGTATGCGTCCCTAAGTACGACCTAATAGCTTTTTAAATATGTACACGATGTAAGGGTGAATGTCCTCGAGATATGTAGCGCCTATAACAGGCGAGTGTGTCACTAAGTACTACCCAATGACATTTTACCTGGGTACACGATGTAAGACTGACTGTCCTCGACATATGTAGGGCCTATAACAGGCGAATGTGTCACTAAGTACGACCCAATTACATTTTACCTGGGTACACGATCTAAAGCTGACTGTCCTCGACATATGTAGCGCCTATAACAGGCGAGTGTGTTACTAAGTATGACCCAATGACATTTTACCTGGGTACACGATATAAGGCTGACTGTCCTCGACATATGTAGCGCCTATAACAGGCGAATGCGTCACTAAGTACGATCCAATGATATTTTACCTGGGTACACGATGTAAGGCTGACTGTCCTCGACATATGTAGCGCCTATAACAGGCGAGTGTGTCACTAAGTACGACCCAATGATATTTTACCTGGGTACACGATGTAAGGCTGACTGTCCTCGACATATGTAGCGCCTATAACAGGCAAATGCTTTACTAAGTACGATCCAATGACATTTTACCTGGGTACACGATGTAAGGCTGACTGTCCTCGACATATGTAGCGCCTATAACAGGCGAATGCGTCACTAAGTACGATCCAATGATATTTTACCTGGGTACACGATGTAAGGCTGACTGTCCTCGACATATGTAGCGCCTATAACAGTCGAATGCGACACTAAGTACGATCCAATGATATTTTTCCTGGGTACACGATTTAAGGCTGACTGTCCTCGACATATGTAGCGCCTATAACAGGCGAATGCGTCACTAAGTACGATCCAATGATATTTTACCTGGGTACACGATGTAAGGCTGACTGTCCTCGACATATATAGCGCCTGTAACAGGCGAACGCGACACTAAGTACGATCCAATGATATTTTACCTGGGTACACGATGTAAGGCTGACTGTCATCGACATATGTAGCGCCTATAACAGGCGAACGCGACACTAAGTACGATCCAATGATATTTTACCTGGGTACACGATGTAAGGCTGACTGTCCTCGACATATGTAGCGCCTATAACAGGCGAATGCGTCACTAAGTACGATCCAATGATATTTTACCAGGGTACACGATGTAAAGCTGACTGTCCTCGACATATGTAGCGCCTATAACAGGCGAGTGTGTCACTAAGTACGACCCAATGACATTTTACCTGGGTACACGATGTAAGGCTGACTGTCCTCGACATATGTAGCGCCTATAACAGGCAAATGCTTTACTAAGTACGATCCAATGACATTTTACCTGGGTACACGATGTAAGGCTGACTGTCCTCGACATATGTAGCGCCTATAACAGGCGAATGCGTCACTAAGTACGATCCAATGATATTTTACCTGGGTACACGATGTAAGGCTGACTGTCCTCGACATATGTAGCGCCTATAACAGGCGAATGCGTCACTAAGTACGATCCAATGATATTTTTCCTGGGTACACTATGTAAGGCTGACTGTCCTCGACATATATAGCGCCTGTAACAGGCGAACTCGACACTAAGTACGATCCAATGATATTTTACCTGGGTACACGATGTAAGGCTGACTGTCCTCGACATATGTAGCGCCTATAACAGGCGAACGCGACACTAAGTACGATCCAATGATATTTTACCTGGGTACACGATGTAAGGCTGACTGTCCTCGACATATGTAGCGCCTATAACAGGCGAATGCGTCACTAAGTACGATCCAATGATATGTTACCTGGGTACACGATGTAAAGCTGACTGTCCTCGACATATGTAGCGCCTATAACAGGCGAGTGTGTCACTAAGTACGACCCAATGACATTTTACCTGGGTACACGATGTAAGGCTGACTGTCCTCGACATATGTAGCGCCTATAACAGGCAAATGCTTTACTAAGTACGATCCAATGACATTTTACCTGGATACACGATGTAAGGCTGACTGTCCTCGACATATGTAGCCCCTATAACAGGCGAATGCGTCACTAAGTACGATCCAATGATATTTTACCTGGGTACACGATGTAAGGCTGACTGTCCTCGACATATGTAGCGCCTATAACAGGCGAATGCGTCACTAAGTACGATCCAATGATATTTTTCCTGGGTACCCTATGTAAGGCTGACTGTCCTCGACGTATATAGCGCCTGTAACAGGCGAACGCGACACTAAGTACGATCCATTGATATTTTACCTGGGTACACGATGTAAGGCTGACTGTCCTCGACATATGTAGCGCCTATAACAGGCGAACGCGACACTAAGTACGATCCAATGATATTTTACCTGGGTACACGATGTAAGGCTGACTGTCCTCGACATATGTAGCGCCTATAACAGGCGAATGCGTCACTAAGTACGATCCAATGATATTTTACCTGGGTACACGATGTAAGGCTGACTGTCCTCGACATATGTAGGGCCTATAACAGGCAAATGTGTCACTAAGTACGACCCAATTACATTTTACCTGGGTACACGATTTAAGGCTGACTGTCCTCGACATATGTAGCGCCTATAACAGGCGAATGCGTCACTAAGTACAATCCAATGATATTTTACCTGGGTACACGATGTAAGGCTTATCGTCCTCGACGCAATGACTTCACGAGTTTCACAAGGTCCTGAGCAACGTCTCTGGCTTTCTGTGACCTTGACACGATAGCTTTAAGTTTCTTTCTACGAGTCGAGTCTGGTATTTGACTGACAAAGCAACTTTCTTCAGGCCCCTTTGCTTGTATGCAAATATGATTGATTGCTATTGACAACGACTGGGAGGCGCGTATTACAATTGTACAAGTACAGCTTCCTGAGTGGTGCAAGAGACGTCACGTCACAAGCAACGTGCATCTATGACTTACACAAAGCTTCAATCTGCTTAACATATATATTCCTAAAGTCAAATCGTCCTGCTTCAACTTTCATAGTAAATATTTGCGTTTTCCAGTATTTATTAATCTTTGTATACATGCAATGCACTCACTTATCACCACAACATGCCTTCAACGTCTGCAGGTACGTTTCAGACACTTTGTTGCTATCTTCAATGACGAACTTTAATTGTTTATGAAGGTGTTTTTAAAACGTTAGCCAAATGATATACTGCGGTATTTGTATCCCACAAGCCAAGCTCTAAATGCAATTATTTAATAATTTTTTACTAAAAGCAACAAATCATTTTTTCGTGAAACAGACAGTACTTTATGTGGAATAATTTGTAACAATATTGAATAATTCAAAGTGGTTGAAATATAATTTTTTTGCTGACTCAACTCATTCATTTCGGATGCGGACTTTTAAAAGTGTGGAGTATAATTTTATCAGAGACAATAAAAAAACAGCACTTTGATAGTAAACCATATAACTGCTCTGAAGGTGTAACAGTTTGGATGAATACTGAGTCTGAGGGTTTGGCCCTTATGGAAGGTCAACCGGGAGTGGTAAACGTCCGATTGTACTTTATGGACCGAACTAATCAGACGGGGTTTAAGGGGAAGGAAACGTGGCCGTTTGGAAGGATCTACTGGATCTACTTTTCTGTATAGCACAGTACCTCAAGTTTCGTGGATAGCAAAAACAAACACTGCCCGGTAGCGCCCGATCAATAGAAAGCGCATTAGCATCTGAGACAAACGGACTCGGTGCGGCTGCATATCGGGCAAGCCTCCACGAAGGTCGAAGTTCGTGGGGAAAGTGTACCGAGCATCGCATCGGAAACAAGGTCGTCCACCACACTTTCTTCTCATACGTTATCGCCTGTATATGGCGTCCGACGGTTTCGATCTCTGATTAATTGTAAACCCGACGGGACATGGAGATTCAACCGTATCCTATCGAAAGTATTGCTAACAGCATCAAAATTAAATACAAGTTAGTTAAAAGAGCCGAAAACATACGCCAATGATTATACTAACCTTTCCACATACATACGGCTTTAGTGAAATACAGTCAAACGTAAAATATTTTCCTTCAATAGAACTATAAATTAAAAAACTGGAAATGTGAGCGTGTGCGCCTGTGTGTGTTTTAAACACACGGGATATAAGCCTAAACGTTTTTAATGATTATACAGTATGTTTAAAGCGAGCACCATAGCCGTTAAACATTAAAAAAAACATAATATGTCAGAGCACCACGTGACTCTCCTGCCCCAAACACCGGTATCACCTAATACGACATATATTTAAAAAAATGTAATCATGTAGCTCAGGTTAGTATCCACATTATATAATATAATCTTGTTTATCGTTAAAGTAATAACAAATTTAATTTTCCTCAGATGTTTTATTCTTCGCAATATAGAAGAATATTTATCCTATCAGTCCACTATACAATTACCATGGAAAAAGTTACTAATTATATATTTTTTAAATAATTTACCTTTGAATAAGAAAAACAATAATTTTGCGTATTTTAGACTAACAATATAATAAAATAAACCCATGTGTTATTACAAATATGGATCTAACGTTATCTTATAATAAGGAGGTTTTACCTCATAAATACATGATATAATAGCACCTTATAGCAAACTAACACTGTAGGCTGTATCATCACAGTAACTACTTGAAGCTCTTTCGTTTATGGGTAAATGAAGTTGTAAGTAATTTAAACATAATCTCTATATTAGAAAGAAATAGGGGTTTCCCTATTAGAGGGGGAATTAGCTATTCTATTAAGGGGAAATCGACTATTCTATTAAGAGGAAATCAGTTATTCTATCGAGGGAAAATCGGCAGTTCTATGAAGGGAAATCGGCTATTCTATTAAAAGGAAATTAATTATGCTATTGAGAAAAAATCGGCAGTTCTATGAAGAGAAATAAGCTTTCTACAGAGGGGAAATTGGCAATTCTGTGAAGGGGAAATCGGCTATTCTATGAAGGGGAACTCAGCTATTTTATTAAGGGAAAGTTGGCTATTTTATGATGGGGAAATTAGTTATTCTATTGAGGAAAAATCGGCAGTTCTAGGAAGGGGAAATCAGATATTCTATTAAGGGAAATGAGCTGTTCTAAAAAAGGGGAAATTGGCAGTTCTATGAAGGGGAAATTGGTTATTCTATTAAGGTTCTATTTAGGGGGAATCAGTGTTTTTATTGAGGGAAAATTGGCAGTTTTATGAATGGGAAATCGGATGTTCTATCAAGGGGAACCGGGAGTTCGGTGAAAGGGAAATCTGCTATTCTATTAAGAGAAAATCAGCTATTCTATTAAGAAGAAATCAGCTATTCTATTAAAAAGAAATCAGCTATTCTATTAAGAAGAAATCAGCTATACTAGTAAGAGAAAATCAGCTATTCTATTAAGCGAAAATCAGCTATTCTATTAAGAAGAAATCAGCTATTCTATTAAAAAGAAATCAGCTATTCTATTAAGATGAAATCAGCTATTCTATTAAAAAGAAATCAGCTATTCTATTAAGAAGAAATCAGCTATTCTATTAAGAGAAAATCAGCTATTCTATTAAGAAGAAATCAGCTATTCTATTAAGAAGAAATCAGGTATACTATTAAGAGAAAATCAGCTATTCTATTAAGGGAAAATCAGATATTTTATCAAAGGGAAATCAGTTATTCTATTGAAGAAAAATCGCTAGTTCTAAAAATGGGAAATAGGATGTTTTATGAAGGGGAATCCAGGAGTTCTTTGAAGGGGGAATCTGCTATTCTATTAAGGAAAAATCAGCTATTCTATTAAGGAAAATTAGCTATTCTATTGAGGAAAAATCAGCTATTCTATTGAGTGAAAATTGGCAGTTCTATGAAGGACGAATCAGCTATTCTATGGAGAAGAGATCAGCTGTTCTATGAAGAGGTATTCGGTAGTTCGGTGACGAGGAAATCAGTGGGTTTGTAGAGAAGAAATCAAGTATAATAATCCCTTGCTATTCGTGGGCTCGGTATTCGCGGTTGGTAAAATTACAGGATGTCCCTCTAATATGTAACGAATTTTTAAAAAAAAGGACAAGAAAGATACTATAGTTACTGTGCAGGCTGTGCTCTCGTACTATTTATTTTGTACAGTACTGTAGTTATTTAAGCACAGAGAAATCTGATTATTCCCCAAACATCCGTTATACTGCACACTACTAACCCAAAAGATAGTATTTATAAGGATGAAACTGGACTGTTTTGGAAAATAATGCTTTCACGAACTTTCTTATCTAAAGAGGAGATATCTACGCGGGGTTTAGGCCGCAAAGGCTTGTTTGACTGTTCTACTGTGCTGTACAAGAGCACTGATGTCTCAACAGCACAAGGAATTTACGGTGAAGGATTTAAACACATTAACAGTGAAGATCTCGACAATCTTTTGAAAAGTGCGAACCAAGATTTGTCAGAAGAAGAGCTGGAGAACTAATTACCGAACCTTGGGTAACGAAGACGCAGAAATCGTAAAAACTGTATCGCCGAAGTTGAGATTAAAATCTGTCGGTGGAGTGCATGTTTAGGGAAACAGGTAGCTACATCCGTTCCTAAAATTGATCCCTCTTTAGAAAGGACATTAAAATATAATCGAGAGCTGGAAGAAGCACTATCGTCATATAAAAAAGTGAGTAAAGAACTAGAAAAAAATCGCGCAAAAAGTAAAATTACAAGTTTAAAAAGTCAAATTAACAGTGTTTAAAACATTATTTGTCTAAAATTACAAGTTTGAAAACTTAGTGGATAGTATTTAGCAATAAAGATTACGTGTGTCTGGGTGTGTGAGCGCGACTATTTAATAGATTCGTGTTTTCGGATTGGAGGAAAAAGTAAATAAACAATAGAAATATGTATATAATTATATAGTACGTAAATATACATACTGTATTAACATTTGCGATGTGGTACGTAACCGACCCCCTCTCACAGTCGGTTTCAGCATTCGCGATAAGTTCGGGGAACGTAACCCACGGGAACGAGGGATCACTGTATCATATGTAGAGAAAGTCAGCTGTTCTATGAAGAGGTAATAAGCAGGTACAAGTAAAGATAGGTACTAGGTTTGTAGCTTGTTGGATTCTTCCTATAGCTTTAGTTCACGACTAAAAAATACTCAGTATGTAAATAGTTAAAAAATACAGCAAACTTCCAAAGGTAATCTACTTTTCTTTCCTCAGTGGAAGTGATACTTTAGAGAAAGTAAAGGTCGAGCATAAAAGATTAAAACATTTGCTAAGATTCACTGCCTTCACCGAAGTGATGTCCTACTTAAACCTAATCAAATAAACAATATTTAATTTACAAGTGGAAGCCCGTAAAAACACGTTACGTAATGTTTGCTCAAGGAGATATCAACTAGAGGTGATAAACGATCGCTCTTTGATCTAGAGAAAGTGTTTGGGAGCTAATTGTTTAACTGACTTGCGCTATCTCGAATGCGCCAACACTGATTCATTGAATAAATGCGTCACTTAATGGTACGAGTTGAAAGTAATAAAGTGAGATGATTACGCACTTTTCATTTGTTTCACTGTTTTATTTAAGTGAAACGTCTCATGAAACGTGTTTAGTATTGCATGGTAGTGAATCGGTAGATCGTGACGTCAACACTTTGGAATTTCTACGAGAATGTGTAACAATCCAGAGGTCATGGAATTGTCCCGATGATTCCATAAGACAAACATGGCTGTAATTATTTAGGCCTACTAGCAGCTGATTTGGTTTCACTTAGAAATTGTTTGGGTGGTTAGATACG
This sequence comes from Prosapia bicincta, assembly GCA_036971475.1. NCBI lineage: Eukaryota > Metazoa > Arthropoda > Insecta > Hemiptera > Cercopidae > Prosapia > Prosapia bicincta. The sequence goes on along the minus strand of JBAIZL010000002.1, from coordinate 322,928,400 downwards.
AATCATTTGCAAATGCAATTTACTATATATTCAATAATATAAAATCGTGTATGTCTGATGTAAGGATTTATCCAACAGCTTAGGTACCCTACAACAATGGAAGCTATCTACTTGGGTCCGAAGAGGAATACCAAGGGGTGGATGTAGTCAGGAAATGACAAATTGAGGCTCTGGTATTGGGATCAAGGAGAAAGTTCGGTAGTCTGCCTGATATCAGCCGCGGTGATTCTTTTCCTAATGCGGTATGTGTTGACTTTCAGGGAAGGTTATTTAACCAGGTTCGGTCTATTGGGTGAATGCAAATCTAGTTAATCTCTGCATATTGATGACTGGAACAATCTAATCTGGCAAGGCTGAAGAAACCATGCGCGATGAGGCAGTCCCACGAACGGACACTTCTCCCCATGTACTGGCTGATGACACGCTACAAGTATGTAACCTACAACGAGTCGTGAGAAGCTGATGCGCGATTCGGTCGTGAGGTAACTCCGTGCTGGGAACAATGCTTCGTTAACCCACCGATCTAAACAATCGACTACTGCCAGTGTAACTCTCGCAGCGGGTGTTGAATAGATTAATCGAATCATTGAGAAATGAATTACCTTCAAAGTGGTAGTTACGCATGATCGATGGATGTAACATTAATCCGTTGCGAGCTCCAAGCCGCGTGGTTTTGTGTGTGTGTGTGTGGGGGTGTGCTTTTATGGATTTATTTACGAAAGTCCTCAATTTACTCGGTTTATAAAAGACTCTCTTGAAATAATAAAATTTCAATTGTTTAGTTAAAGTTTTAAATTATATTAAATAATAAACCGACTAATTTAAAGCACTGTTTTGCCGTACATGTGATTAAAATGGCTTTAAATGTCTTACGTATGGGCCTTAAACGACACGCTGTAACATACATTGCTTCTCACTCCAGATGACGTCACACTGACAGATCTGAATGCCAGGGAAAGCATAGAAACATGCTCAGTAAAACGTCGCTCGCCTCTTCATTGTACGTTATCAAGTAAGCCGTGGTGATACAATGGCCCATTGAAATGGCCCCTTAATTAGTTACATAAGTACAAGTAATTACTTCTGACGCACGTACGCAGCTTTGTGCTCAGCTTGTAAAGGAATTTCAGTTCTGACATTTGTCGCAACGATATGTTTCGCTCACAATGGGGACGGTTGCATAGAGAAACACAACAGCCCAGTACCGGCAAGGGTGTAGACATCTACCTCTGTAGCGCACTACTTATGGTGAGTGGCACTGCATCAGGAGATCACGTCATCTGCTTAGTCCTACCTACTTCATGACTCCGTTAGAGGGTAGATATACTTCAGGTACCCAACAAGTCACCCCTAGGTTCCATGTCTCTTGCTTATAGACACGCCCTGGTGTTTCTAACACTTGGCGGCACGGGTTCGTTACGAGGTGCCGTGACTTTACATCGGAACCCAGTAAAGTAGTTCATATTGTGTGAAGTTTCCCAACACTTAGCTGTGAATTAGGTGTGAGAGAGTTTATGCTTGATAATCACTTATAAACTCGGTCGGTATGTATAATCTGTGCGTGCGTGTGTAGTGTACGTAACAGTACGAAGAGTATCGCCTAATGGGAATAGAAAAGGACTGTGGACATATAAAGGATTAAGGATTGATACGAAACCGGCTACTAGGTGATATAGGGCAAAGATCACATCATCACTTGAGTAGGTCGCATACGTGAAACTGTACTACTCTCTGTAGAATTTATAAAGATTTTTCTAGCTGTTAACTCCCTTCCCTCTTTCGTATAGGGATAATAGGGTAGAAATAAGGAGAGAATATGTTGGTCCCCTCGTACTGGGAATAGGGAATAAATAAGCACAGCATGGCTAGGAACCTGATGAAGAATGAATCTCTGTCTGGGTTACAAAGAAGTGCCCACCCGTTAATCCCCTCCTCATCGTACAGAGAATGGTAACCACAAAGGAACCAAGAAAGAACATGAGTATATCTGATATTGGGAATTATGGCGTAGTGTCTGTACCGTCCGTTTGATATAGATCTAATCCTTATCGAGGTTGTAAAGAAGTGGCTTCCCATTGCCCTTCTCCATAGGATGAAGGATATTATAGGCAACCCCTTGGAGCAGAAATGTAAAGAAATTATAGTGGGTGGAAGGTAGCTTGAGTGGAGTGGACCTGTTTTCTCTCTCTCTCGGTTATATAAAGGTGTTCATTGAATGATGACTTTTTACTCTACATGGGATCTCGACATGATTCTTTCTTAATCCTCTACGCTATTATGTTTCCCTTGGTCCTCAACACCTCTTGCTTTAGATACCTGACTCTCCCAACAAGGTGCTACAACTGTATCTTATTCCTCTTGCCAAGAGATCAATGCTGTTCTTCTAGTCTCCCCTTATTTACCTTACCAAATACTTCTTCTTACAAGACGTGCAACGACTAAACACCTATTTATAATATACCTTTACACACCTTTACAATATACAATATTAAGACCCAGTGGTGCAATTGGTTACAATTAAAATATTGCCAGAAACCTCAAAACTAATAACAAATGACTATTATTACAAGTTACCTAAGATTAAACCCTTATATATATATATATATATATATATATATATATATATATATATCGGAATATCTATTCTTGTGTATTAATAAAGAACTAAGTCAAAATACAAATACAAGAATTATAATTGAATTTACAATTCAAATATAATTGTAAATTCAATTATAATTCTTGTATTTGTATTTTGACTTAGTTATATATATATATATATATATATATATATATATATATATATATATATATATACAGTAAATATATTTCGATGGCCATGTCCTTCTGATGACGATGACATGGTCATCAAAATGTACATAAGGGTTTAATCTTAGGTAACTTATAATATTAGTTATTGTTGATTATTTTGTGATATTGGGGTTTTTACCAATATTTTTATTGTAAACTATTTAAACCCCGACTCGGACAATAACCGACTTTGTAAAACTTCACAAAGGAATACACCTGAAAGCCGTCCTTTTTTGAAATGAAAGTGAATGTTGCTATAGAGTATGTTTATACATATCACTATATACTGTATATTCAGTTCGAAGCGGAAACAAATTAACACCGTCTTGCATGCGTTTAGTTTCCAGTCATGGCATGGCTAGTATAGTCTACTCTCCTTCCTGCGTACGACCATCCTTGCATATTCTCGCCTCACGATTCAGTTCTTATTGTGGTAACCGTTATATAG